>JAPZEB010000010.1:1729572-1758083 GCA_029783705.1 Chaetodon striatus
AATATCCGTAACAATCATGCATATCAGGATGGCAAGGGTAGTTTGCATCTTTTATTTATTTTGTTTGTTAGCTTGTAAGCTTGGAGGTTAACTGGCAGTGGCTGACACAGCAGAAGTGGTGATACAGTAATATCTGTTGTGATGGGGTTGTTTGTATATAATGGAGGGAAGTTTCAGGGTCCAGTTTACATCAAAAAACTCACTCTACTGTATTTGCTGTCAAAACTTGCTAATGCTAAAACTTTGCTAATGATAACTCTGCTCTTTGTACTGACAGGTTTGCTCTGCACAGGAAGTCTGTTCCACCATCAGTACATATTTCCTGTATCAATCCTGGTATGCACTGCGAATTTGGGGTGTCCCAAGAAACGTGGCGGTATCTTTGATTGTGGCTCTAAAATGGTAGTCCTACATCACGCAGTAAAAGAGGTTCAAGGATGTTGTCACAGTCTTGCAATCAAAGACCACTTGGGATAAAATTCTGACAGTGTATCAAATTTGGAAAATCCATCTCACTGTGTAACTGCTGACCTACGTCTACTAACAAACCAATAGAAATGCAGCATGAAACAACACACTGATACAGTAAGCGCAACAATGCTAAATGCCAGTAGCTAATAAACACACTAAATACATTAAATACTAAATACACACAGCTGTCATTGCAAAATTGGCATGCCAAGTTGGCCAAGTTTTCCCCAGCCATGACCACTTTCACAATCTTCCTCCTCCTCGTCTTCTTCAGACATTTTCAACACACATAAATGCCATTATAGCCATGGCTCGATTCATGTTTATTTTCATTTTTTCGCTTACCACTGCAGCAGCATAGATGGATGAGGCATGCTGATTACTTTTTGTTCTAGCATACTGACATCGATCAATGTACATTGTAGCCTGCAATTCAGTAGGCATTGTCATCATACAGTCTGCATACATTAAACTTGATATTGTACCCAAGTTTACTAGATCCATATCACACAGTGTAACTTGCACCCAACTTATAAGACTGGTAAAATCTTATCATCTTATCCTGCAGTCTGTAGGAAGCTTTAGACAGCAATTGACTTTTGTAGTAGTGACGTACCTAGTCTAACTTGCCCTGGCTCATCTGAATCTTAGATTTTAGGACATTACACAGACATCACCCCCTTATATGAAGAACGTGAAAACACCTCTTTAGTAACAAACTTATCACAACTACAGGTCAGTATAGCCAAAGTCAAACATTTTTGGCCATAAACATAAGAAAAACACATGTATTTGTGTAAGGGAACTTAAGCCTTAAGCATGCCATAGTTGCCATGTGTTTGCAGACAACTATGTTGGAAGTGGATGCACAGTGTGAAAGTAATCAAGGGTTTTGCTGTTCCAATGTGGGAAAGCCAACTAAAGAAGGGCACCAGAATTTACAGGGTAAATGCTAACTATTACCTTGTTACAAGCTGACATGATAGCAATTCATGGAGCAGTTTTGTACAGTATAAAGGTTCATATTTATCACAAATTAAATTATTTTATTTAATAAATAGAGTACATGTGTGTGACATATCTATATTGTTATTTTTAAATAACTAAATCTTTTTATACGTAACTGTAACTCCTTTTTATTGACAAAAGATCATACATCACTTGATAACTATTACTTTTTCCTTGTATCCTGAGCTTCTCAATCTAACATACCTTGTCAAGCATAATATTAAAGTACCAAAAACACAATTCATTTGTCAAATGTCACCAGTTTCAAGCCATTTATTCCCGTCAGTGACATAGCCGGAAACAGGCCATCAAGTATATTTGAGTGTGCGCCTGGAGCCATGCCGGGCTCAGATGTAATTCTACTTTGTTGGATATACAGTAGAGTACTTAGTGCAGTAAAAGAGACATGTTCATAGAAAATCAAACTGACATGTTGACTTCCTCTCAAGGGCCTCAGAGACTGGTGGCCTTTTGATCTTTACATCTGCTACAGTAATAGTGAAGCACATGTAGTTCACACTGATTTCATGTTGACGATTCTCCAGAGTGTACAGCTCCATCAAGGTGCACAACGGGGAAGCACTGCAATCTACCAGGTATGATGTAAGTATAGCATACTACGTGTAATATGGGTGAAATACAAGTTAAAAGTTCAGTCACATGATTACAGCTCAAAATTTCACATAAACTACTTGGAATAAAGTGATCCATATTTGCAACAACCATAATTCTTCTGTTGATGTTAAATCGCAGGGATGACAATGGGATTTTGTGATATCAAATGGAAGCATTGGTAACATTGAGTTGTTATTGTATTTCTTAATGTTCACCCTTTTTAAAGGTAATTTTGCTAGCCCTAGTGAGCACATCACTACTTGGTTAGATTTGGTTTTGATTGGCTTACAGGGGTTTTCCCAATGTGATGCAAAAGAAGCTGCAATATTTAACCAGTGCAGTTCCATTACTGTGATGTCCTGACTATGCACAATTTTATTTTTGTATTCAAAACAAGTGTAACATTTATATGAGTTTATTCCAAAATAAATGGTTCACTACTGGGAGTCCATTTTAAAGGTGTATCCATCAATATTTTTATATTAACAAATCTTTATGGAGCTTTTTAGCCCACAAGCTGGGCTTTCATCAACCTTGTTGAAGTGAAAAAGCTCTGATGAAGCTGTACACCACCTGCCCTCCACCAGACAAAGTAAGTGACTGGCTGGTGAACATCACAGCAGTCTCATGCTTTAAAAAAGACAGTCATTTATCGTGCCAATCAATCAGTGGAATAGCTGCCCCTTTTACATACGTCAATCCCACAGCAAATCCCTATTCAGATGTCATTTGAGAATGCATTACTTATGCAGCAAATCAATGGTCCAGTGTTGGTCACGTAAAATGACTTGTTCTTGTTCCCTGGTGTTGGCCCTTGAGGTTAATTTATGGATTGATTCCAAGACTAATTGATTAAAGAGAATGTAATTGAATGTGTATCATTACGGATACTAGAGAGAACTCTAACAGCCACTTGATGTAACACAATTGGAGGTGTACATGTGATGAAAATAGCATAGTACACATGGGATGTTGTGTAAAGCATGTGTGTGATTAAATCTGATGTACTGGATTTTGGATCCCAAGAAGGAGGATTAGCTGGTGCCATTGGCATCAGCTGACGAGGATCCTTTTAAATACATAAGCATAGTAGAGCAAGAATCAGAGACTTTTCTTGGCGGAGTCCAAAGCGCTAAAAGAAGAGTGAATATTGGATTTATTTTCATCAGGTGGACATAAGATGAATCCAAAGGACTGGTAATGTTGCTCTGTGTCAGCTGGATGTGTAAATAGACAACTGTTTGCTAACATGTTCATCTTCACAACATTAAAAGTTAATGATATTGTATAAAGACAATATAAACCTCATTCACAAGTGGCTGAAAGTTCAGATTATGCAGCTTTCATTAATAGTAGGTGTCAAAGTTATACCCCTTAGTTCATAAACTTCACTCTTTTGCCAACCTTGTAATTGTTAATCCAGTCATGCAGTGCCTGATTGTAGGCAAGAAATGTGTATCGAATGGTTCGTATTGAATCTTACAAATGCACATCCAATAGCTTGTATGATGTTTAGCTAATTGGCGCCTCAGGAATCACATTGTCACATTCTTTAATTGTTATAAAGTTTTGCCTTAATGTCAAGTTATGTAGCTTAGGTTTAGTAAAAGAAACATGATTGGGTGTTGTCATGTTACATAGCTGAGGGTTAGAAAAAGAAACATTGTTGGGTGTTGTCATTCTACATACTCAACGTAAAGTTACGTACTCGTAACACGTACATATAATATCTTGTATGATGTTTAACAAATTGACGCCTGTAGAATGGCATTGTCATGTTACGTACTTGACGTAATGTTACGAATTTGATGCAAAGTTATGTAGGTTAGGTTTCAGCAAGTGAATGGTGAAGAAGTACCTTGAAATGCAAGGTTTGCTTAGTTTCTCAGGGGACATGATCACCATTCTCCTTGCAGAAAGTCCTTTGCTTGTTTGACTCATTCGCCATCCCAACCTATCACCTTACACAGAGTTTTGCTTTTTATACTACTTCCTTCTCCCATCAGTACATTGATCATGTGAATGCTACCTTCCAAATTCTGGTGCATTGCTCTTTGGAATCAGGATCAGAATCAGAAATACTTAATTGATTCCCCGGGGGGAATTGTGTGGGGAAATATATGCAAACAGTGCATGAGAACAACGTGTTGTTGGCTGTATAAAGAAAACTAATTGTTATATCTTTGTTAAAAATGTAGAGATACTCAAACTTTAGTACCCAGGGCAATGATAGATACTCATCTACCTCAGACATTTGATTGAAAACCTCAAGAACCTGTTCAAGCTTTTCAGAAACAGAAACCCCCCCTTGAGGCCTATTACTCATGGAACAAGGGTTAGCTTAGAACGAAGGAGGTATTATGGCTCTGTATAAGAGTCATGATGTTCCTTGTTCTGTAGGTGAAATGACAGCACTTCCCCTGAGACTCAGAGGTGGTTTACACACCTGGGCTAGGACATAAAACATCACTGCCTAGCAGTTCTGCCAGCTGTCAGACAAGCACTGTAGAGTCCCTCAAGTAAACACTGCCCAGGAGATCCTCCTTCAAAGTGTTTGTGCTTACAGAAATGACTGTCAGTGTACTGTATATATGACCAAAGTCTGCAAGGGCTCAGTCTGTCCAGAGCACCCAAAGTCCAGAGGGTGGACTTTTGGATTCAGCATTAGAGAGCAAAGCCTGGGATCACTGAGCTACAATGCGTAACCGTCACTATCTCCTGTCTCAGCTGGTGCTGCATCAGGCATCAAAGCCCTGAAGGAATAGTACAGAAACTGATATAACCACTTGTACCTCATGCTGCTCTGCAGCACCGTCTCACCCACTGCGCAGTGAGTTTCATTCAGCTGCAGCCGTAACCTCCTGTCGACCCCGCTCTCTCTCCTCCTACTCTCCTATTGCACTATATGCTCTGACTGCTTGCATGCCAATCTCTCAGAATGATTCAAGGATGATGGATCATTTTCCTGCCAAAAAAGTGTTCAGGCTCCACACAAATGGAAGGAGATCCACCTTCACTTATGTGGGCGGAGAGGGAGAGAGAGAAACAGAAACCCTGGCAAGGAAATACTTACTTTATTCAATTAGATCGTTCATGACAGGCATTTCAGTTCCTAAAACTCACATATGAATAGTTTGGGCTAGAGATGAAGTACAATGTTTTTGGCCCATAATGCACACTCACCTCTCACCGTAAGTGTCCAATTTGTTCTCCATGGACTGGACTACCAGACTATTCTTCACAATGTAGTGGTTGTCCTCATGACATGACATTAAAGATTGTATTTATTAGTATTCAATGTGGCCAGTTCTCTTATCAAAGAGAGTCGTTGGTAAATCAAAGCCTGTGAAGTTTGTATTTAGTTAAAATGTGTCTCTGAAGGATTCCAGCATGACAAGTAAAACAGCAAGAGATCAAGTCCTAATGGCTTATCTGGACAAGGGCCAATATCAAATTGCATGAATTTCTAATGTGCCAGATATGTCTCACCTACCCTTATTGTGAGCTTCTCACATAAAGGACGGCATGAACAGCTTACTGAAATGTGTTTTTGTCGGGATTAATTCAAAGAATAGAACCCTAATCAGACAGAGCACACTTTGCAGACTGCAGAACGTGAGGCACGTCGCCTTTTGTTTTAGCCTGCTGGAATCACAGAGCAGGTTTTTCAGCTTGCTGTGTCTTTTTATAAAATTGTTGCTGGGCAACCAGTGAACGCAACAGTACGCTAACTTATAGTTATCTAATAGTACAGTTTAAATTGATAGAAATAACTCACCAGAAATCTCAAGTACTGGATAATTTTGCCTCCAGGCCTGCTGTTTTTTGATTGCGTCATGGCATGGTTGGTAAAATCATAGGCTACAGCTCATGGCTAAGCATAAGAAAAGACTGTCAGACTGTCTGTATCACTAGCAATCATTTGCAATCTGCATGGAAGCAGTGCTCACAAATCACATTTTTTCAGGTTGTTGTTGATTCACGAAACATAACAAGTACTCAAAGCTGGGGTAGGCAGTTTAATTTTGGCGTCATTGTGCAAAACCTCATGATAAACTGTGATTTAAGTGGACTGAGAAAACACTACACTTCTGCATCTCTTCTTGGCTCTATTTTCAGGCTTTAGAGAGTCTGGCCTTTGACGGAAAACTTTGGCAAATCACAGGTCATTTCAGAGAGAGGTCATTGCTATTGGCTGTTCCATAAATGCAGACGCATGTGCATGTCCCTTCTGTGAAAGCCTCATTCAATAGTGGAGAATCCTATGGAAAAAGTTGCTATTTCACCACTAGCAACAACTGCCTACTAAAAAGCAACCCAAAAAAGGGGGACAGACTTATAAAAAAGATAGTTTTGAAGAGAGTTTGACAATTAGCAAAATAAAACACGTCAATATCTGCATGGTGTTTCAGAGATAGAGAGAAAATGTTGCTGATAATTTAGCCTTCTGCTAACCGGAGCTGTAGACTTATAGAGTGACTCAGAAATAAGCTCTAAAACCCAGAAATGAGTTAGCATTATAGCACTAGTGGATCCCTTGTCTTGTAGCCAATGGGTTTTTTGAATGGGTTTTTGGTTAGATGCCTGAAATAAGGTCTGCGGTTACCACAAGCTCAAAAGACTGTCATGTTTTGTTCTATGACATAGAATAGGTAAGTAAATAGCCCACTCGTGAATTTTTAAGCTTGTATGTGTCTTAAAAAGGGTGGTTGCTATCAAGTGGCTAAATTAGCCAACAAAACATCATTACGCTGCACATGGCCTTACAGCCTTATTGGGGTGGCAACACTAAAGTCATGTGACCTCAGTGTAGTTAGGTTATAGCCTAACGTTACTTTTTTACTTCTGGTGATTGCATTTTTTCTTTAAAAATAATTTCCTGCAGAATAAAATTTGTAAGTGTCATAAACCTTTGTTTGTCACAGAAGTTACTTTCAGCAACAATCCAAAATCCAATGAAAAAACTCAGTAGGGTTTTTGACAAGGAAACCAGGTCGATGCTGACATCTGCATTGGCCTTCAGAAAAACGTAATTCCTGGGGTACTTAAGCTCACTGTGTGTAGCTAACGTTAGCTAGAACCTTGAAACACAGTGTCCTTGCCCTCACTCCCTACACATCACAGTCAGCCACTGTGGCTATCTGAATCCAGCAAGTGCAAACCCAAGCTCAGGAGGACCGGACAGCCCCAACTCCTGCTGTAACACTTGGCCTTGGAAGGTTGGCGCTGGCCAAAGATCTGTCTCCTTAGCTGCTGCAAATTCTCCTCCCAGGGAAACAGTCCATAGAGGCGGGGAGCGAGGCAAAGGGATGGTGGGGTGACTAACGATAGCTTGATAATTCTTGTCTCATTGTGGTCTGATAAGCGCAGAGCAATGGCAAAGAGGTGATGAGAAAATGTGCTATGGGCAACTGTACAATGAAATACGAGGAAATAAATCAATGTATAGAGAAACACTGGGTTACTGTATGAAGTGGGTGCATATACCAAGGTTGGTGGGAGGGTATATCCAGATTTTTGTCTACCTTAGCTTTAAAAAAGTAAGGAAATCTATGGATGCGCACAATGCGGGCAGGTAGTGTAAGTTAAAGTTGGGGAATCAGTCTGAAGGTTGTGACTGATGTGTCCTATGAACACTTTGTCCTAGGTTTTTGTTTGTTTGTTTGTTTGTTTGTTTGTTTTTTGGGGGGTCTTCCTTATAAATTCAGCTAACCTGGCGGTTTGCTTTAAACCTGTGTTATTGTCAGACTGCTCATGATTATGGCCTCGTCGGACCTATTTTTATATTGTCTATGCATTCAGAGATCACAGCAATTACTTTGGTGGGTATGGTGTTACCATAACCAGTAGAAGCAATGGCCCTGCTAACGAAAATAAAACTTGTAATAAACCATAGTTTTCCTTTAACAGTGCGGGCCTAGAAGGAGAATAACCAGTCCCTGAGCAACCCTGATCGTCATTTCTAACTGATCTAGTGGGCCATTAGGAGACAAGTCAGCAGGGTGGAGTGCAGGGAGCATCATTCCATTAGAAGTTAGCTCTTAAAACAGCCCATTGGTATGCAGGAGGTGCACTGCTGCACCTTTGCTGAACACAGAGTCATTCTGCTTCATTTAAGCAAGTTTGATCCAGTGATTCTTTTTTCTGCCTCACATTGTGAAATTAATAATTAATATGTAATACTCTTCTGATTCACTTATCAATTTTAAAGCACAAACAGAATCTAGAATGGGCTCTTGCTGCCAGCTTTTACCCCTGAGGACACAGCCAGACGAGTAGAAAGTAATGAGAGAAACCAAGCAGTAATGTCCCTGAAATGATTTCATACAAACAAAGTTGAGATGACTCTCTCATGTTCAGAGCTGAGCTGAGCACTCCATTCCAAGAAATCCAAAAGAAGGATGGACTGTTAATTATTTCCAAAACAAATTAGCATGTAATGGCAGCATATTGCCTGCAGTACAGTATATTACAAAGACATCCGTAGAGGATAAACATGATTTTGTTAAGTTACATAATTATTCACCTACACAAGTTCTATTTTGTAATGATAATTACTGTAGGTGTAAGGAAAATAAATAAAATTCCTCGGGGCACTTAAAGGATAAATGAGCGTTTTAAAATCTGGATCTTATTGTCATAGTTTCAGCCAATAACATATTGCTATTTTTTTCTGAGTAGAAATACTCATCCCCCACAGTGGGTGGCAAAACTGGGCTGTAAAAACTAGAAAATGTGATTTGACCCCATTGATATTAAAATGTTTTTTTTTTTTTTTCTGCCATAAAACTAGTCAGAATTGGAGTCCACTTTTAACCAGTATTCACTGATTTTGTGGCCATTAGGGGGCAGTACAATAAGTGTAAACACAACACTGACACATTATCACCTGATGTTGCTTTAACAGCTGTCTATTTACACATCCAGCAGACAGAGAGAAATATTAGCATTCATAATGCGTCCACCTGATTAATGAAGTCCAACTCTCTTGAAGGGATAGTTTGGATATTTTGAAGTGGGGTTGCATGAGTAACTTATCCATAGTCAGTGTATTACATACACTAGATGTCAGTTGGCATGACCCCAGTTTGGAGAAGCAGGTAGGAGTACTGCCATGGAAGCTAATGTACTACTGTGAAGGGGTCACCAACAAAATGTATTTTAGCTTCCTAAAAAAAAGTCCAACCTAAAAAAAATTCAATATTTCTTTAAGAGTACACTTTCTTGAGAGTATTTTCATTGCTTTACCTTCTTGTCAGACAGCCATTTCCAATGGGAAAATTAAGCCATTTTATTGCTCTCTTCAAAGCCAGTTTCAGTTGATAAAAATAGTGATTTGATGTCACCAGACACAGGAGCTGCTGGTCTACTTCTGCTTCAATCAGTTATTTTGTTTGTGTTGCTGTGTGACTTTGGTGTTTAAAAGAGTAAATTCAGATTCACCAAAGTCACACAATAACATGAACATACTAACTGATTGAGGCAGGGGTAGACAAGCAGCTCCTGTGTTCAGCAAACCAAAATTACAGTTTTTGTCAATAGAGTGTGGCAGCTTTGACAAGGGGATAGATGGGGAACTGAAGCCAGAAACAGCTTTCCTGTCAGAATGGGCGGTCTGATGACAAGGTGAAGGAGTAAAAAATACTCTTAATATAACATACACTTAAGCTAATATTGATTTTTTTCAGGTGGCTAAAATATGTTTTGCTTTAAACACTCTGTGTGGCACTCCTGCTGCTTTGCCAAACTAAGTTCGTGGTGACAGACTTATATGTGACACACTGACTATGGATAAGTACCCCATACAACCCCAGTTCAAAAAATCTGAGCTATCCTATTAAGTCTAACCTTAGCTCCGTTTTTGATCTCTACAAACTCGTGAGAAAAAAAACTTGGCTCTTTTGCTGCTAAATCCCCCTCACGTTTAACATCTAGTCGCTCACTGCGTCTGTCTGCTATTTGGTGCTGGACAGGTCGCTTACAGTGGTTTTATCAGAGCTTTGTCATTGAAAACAGCTGCCTGCTGCTGCTAGAACCCAGGAGCTGTGAGACTCAACCAAAATAGTAGAGTTGAAGTCCATTCTCATTACCAGGTTAGCATACATCGACGCTTTGTCTTGCCATCTTGGCGTGTGAAATTGACGCCAAAGGCATCCTTTGGCATCCTTGTGAGACGTACTGGGTTTTCAACTAGCTCCATTCACAGCAAAATTGCACGGAAAGAGCCACTGATGAAGCATATAGAATGAGAAGTTCTGCATAGGTTGGATGGAATGGTGGTGGATGGGTCAAACAAACAGGACTTTCACCCAAGAGACTGCTGTTTGTGTCCTGTGAGAAACCAAGAGTCAACCTTGTTTAATGTAGCATTTTGTAACTTACAAAGGAATAAAATGTACTTATGTCACTTACATGATGTATGATGTTTTTTTTTCTAAACCTAGCCAAGTAGTTTTTTTTTTTTGTTTTTGTTTTTTTTTACCTGAACCTGACTGTGACTGTTTGACAAAGTTAACCAGACATTACAACATCAGTCAGACACAGACAGTAAAGGATGCCTTGTGTGTCAGTACAAGACATCAAGGGGGTGTGGCAGTAATTGACAGCCTGGGAATGAGAATGGGTTGGTTCATCAGTGGCATTTTTCACATTTCACATAGTTACTTGATAATTTTTTTCAAATAAGTATACTGATTGGTGCAGCATTAAAACTAAAAAGGAAACAAAAGCAAGAGCTGTATTTATATAGCAAGGGTATAACTACAAATTGTTACCTTAGTTTGTGTTAGGCACATTATCCTGCTGGAGGTAGCCATCAGATGGGTACACTGTGGTCATTAAGGACAGCAAAACTGGAGCAATAAAGGTAAAACATGGACAGAACTCTAACATACATTACACAAAATAATAGGTGTTTATATAAATATATTATATAAATTTATTTAAAAAGCACCAACAGCCAACAATAAAACTATAATAAAAATAAAATGTCCACATACAAGACAAGTCTTTTGTAGTCTGTGAACTATACAGTTAGTGCAAAGAAATAAATACTCAATGGATATACATGGACTGGATAATTATGTACAGTGTCTGCATGTGCACATGTTTATATCTGTACAGCATGCTGGATGTTTTTGTAGGAAGTTTTCCTTTTACAGTGCGGCTCAAATTTAATAAAGAATGTTGTCCCAACCTTTTCCTTTTCCTGTTCACACCAAACCACACATCACAGCAAAACAGGAAACACAACATCAGTTGGGCACATTAGCAGGAGGTTGCCTCTTCCTGAATTGAGAAAACAGACGTTGGTTAAAATTATTGTATAGTATAATCAAAATAAATTGCTTCAGATTTACTCATTATAATGATGGAATCTTTTAATACTTCTTGTCTTTGTCTAAAGTGCCCCATTCAGCAAGAGCACAGTGTGTGTATTTTGTGTGTGTGTGTGCATGTGTGTTGGTTGAGGGCAGGGGGTGGCACTATTCAAGTAATGTATGGGTGACAATGGCTAAGCGCACATTTGAACATGTAATTTCATCAGTCACAGAGCTGAGCGGAATCCTCAGCTTCTGCACACAGTCACACTCACACACAGTCACACACACACACATGCACATACACAGTGAAGAGGCGGAGCCAGGGTCCAGTGTGCAGCCTCCCAGGAGGTCTGCGCTGCACACACCGTGTCAAACCACTGGAAAATCACACTACAGCCTGTCATTCGCCAAGCGACCGATGCGGCTTCATTTATATACATGCTTTCTGACAGCCTAATTAGAACGGGGCTCTATAATTGTCACTAATTGTCAGTGTGTGACAGATCAGGCAGGAAATCCAAAGCGCACAATGAAATCATACCCTCAAAGTATCAGTAACAACCCCCCTCCCTAAAAAGGGTGGATTTTCTCATTGCTTCAAAGCCACTATATGACTAACATTTATTTTGTTTAATTTCTGTATTCTCATGTTTTGTTTGTTGTTTGTTTGTTTGTTGCTGTACTTAATTCTTCATATATCCTCTTAATGATTAGAGGTGACACCATATCACATCGGCTGAGAACTCTTTAGAATCTAATCTTAAATTTGCCTTGTCATGTTTTCAGTGGCCTAATTCAACCATACTCAGTAGTAGTTTAATGAATGGGAATATGTAGTATATATACACTATGGCACTGTGTTTGTATGTCATGGAAATCTCTCAGAAGCATGCATAATGTGCACATAAGTGTACTGTAAATTCCTAATGTGATGTGATGGAGGGGAGGGAGGGGCGATAAAAAACCTTATATCTCAAATTTGTCTTTTTATTTTTCTATTACATATTTGGAGGACCAGGCTGTAGGATTTGAGGGGATATACTGGCAGAATTTGAACGTAATATAATGAGTGTGTTTTTTTAAGTGCATAATTGTTGTGTAAACAGTCACTGTCTAACACCGTTTTTATCTACTCAGGAAGCAGGTCTTCGTTTATGGGGATTGCCATGTTTCTACAGTAGCCCAGAATGGACAAACCCAACCCTAGCTCTAGATAAGGCCATTCGCATTTTCACAGTATCACGTCTGCCACCATAGTAAGAAGCCCAACTGCCATGCGCAGCGCCGGAGTTATACTACTATGTAACATGAAATTCATTTATTCAGTGTTTGTAGTGGTTTAAATCACTAGGTCCATTTCTATTGGGGGGGAAGAGACCTTTGTGGATAGTTCGGCTCCTGGTGAAAACCTTCTGAACATCTGGATCTTAAGATATCAGAAAAAAAAAAGGTGACCACACATTAGCATGTGTTGGACTAGCGTCCTGCAGCTTCATGCAGCAATACACTGTAGCAATATTTGAGACTGAGAGCAACTGATGTAGTACACAGAGCGAGACAGTCTGTGTATGGTCGAAGGGAGGGGAGGTGTATGGGTCAGGCAGAACAAAAGACCGCAGTTTGATTTCTTCTCTGAAACAAAAGCCGGTGCTGTTTTAACATGATGTTACGTAACTTAGGTACCTACATCTTGCGTTGAACCAAAAGTCAACATTATTTTAATGTATGGTGTAATTTACATATGGTCGTTGTGCACTGCTGTCAGCCATGTGATGTATTTACATCACATTGTGTTACTGTTGTCTAACAAATGTACTTATTTGAACCCAAACCTCATCCCTAATCCTGCACCTAACCAAATAGTTTTGTTGTCCCAACCTAACTGTGACGAATTTACAACATTAACCATGTGTCACAATGTGTTGCAGCTATGCATCACATAGAGATGCTAAAGGGTGCCCTGTGCATCTATATGAGATGCCGAGGGGGGTGACTGAGAGTTGGTATTCCACAATCTGGGAATGAGAACAGGTTGGTTAAACACAGGACTTTCGCCTAATAGATCTGTCCTGTGTGAAACCAAAAGTAAAGGTTAGTTATTATAACTAAGTAACGTAGTAGGCCTATGTTATGTTAAATCACATAAGTAACTGCTTTTAACCCAAACCATGATCTTTTCCAAAACATAACCAAGTACTTTTGTTGCCTTAAGCTAACAAACTTTGTTTGAAAGCAAATCTAACCTACCTTTGATGTTTATTGTGAAAGGGACTGTATACACGTCAAGCTGGAACTGCCCATTTCCTGTCAACATGAACATTTATTTTGAAAAAACACTATGCATATAATGAGCAGAAACTGACACACAGTACCTGAGCGTCCAAATCTGGGCTAAAGGGTTACCTTAAGCCTAACAGTTTAATGCGTAAGGCCACTGAACACTTGTCACTATATGATGAGTTGAGAGTGACTATGTGTTGTTTTTTCAGATTTTTCCCAGCTCCCACTGTCCCCTAATGCCTCTTTTTTTAATGAGTCCTCCAAACACAATGTTGGCCCAATAACAGTGTCTAACTGTACTAATGAGTTTGTCTGAGCGTTGTTTATTACTACACGCTCTAATCCCAACCTCTCACTGTAATAAGAGAGAGAGGCCCACTGTTCATTCAGGAAAGTGAAAGTCATCCGATCAACAAAATGGCCGTATACAGTAATAACCCAACTGATGGGAGTTTCCAGTACACAAAACAATGGCAGTGCACCAAGAGTGACCCGTGAATTTAAGTATTACTTAATTAAGGCATAATGGTCACATCCCCAAAACCATCCCTGACATTCAGCTGAGCTAAAACTGGAAGCATTGGGCTAAATCCTATTAGCCTCTGTTCAATGCTAATCCATGAAACCAATAAGCAGCTATTAAAAGTTCAAAAATTCATCGGCCTGAAAAAGATGCATCAATAACAGGATTACTGATTATAAAACCAGCCCTGCCTGACATGTTCACAGACAATATGAGGCATTTCTAGACAGAGTATGCATGGTCAAATGTCAGAAAAATGCAGTGTTGTACAATGTGAGAAAATTGACATAAAAGAGGTACTTATCCTGGTGATTGAGAGGATATCAGCGTAAAGCAATACCTGACCCGAAATTACCATGGCATGAATTGAGTCACATGACTTGGACTCGGGTCAGACTCGAGTCATTGATTCGATAACTTAGGACTTGACTTGATAACTCAAAATAGACTTGCAACTCCACCTTAACTTAAACACCAATGACTTGTGACTTCACTTGATCTTGAGTTGAAGATACTTAATACCTTCCCCCAAACCTAAAGAATAAAAAGCATGTTACTTAAAAAGTGTGCCCCTAAATTAATTAATTTCCTTTCATTTCCTTAATCATCTTAACATTAATGCTATTCATTTCAAGCAAGTCCACACTTAATTCCCCATATCCACTTTGTTTGATCCAATCCAACAGCATCCCATCACATTGCAGGAGAGAACCACTAAGAACTAACAATGCCAGTTTACCAGTGCCAGTATGAAAAATTGTACCAATGCTAAATTCGATCTCGCACAAAAACTACTAGATGTCAAGAAAATATTAATGGATGTATGGCTCAAAAAGTATAGACGAAGAGATGGCAACTTCCCAAAATCTTGTTTTAACAAATTAATACAAATTTTAAAAAGCCATTTTTATATTATTACTTATTATTATTACATTTGGTGAAGATGCATATTGCCTTGTTTAGAACTCCAAACTCAAAGTTTAGGACTTGGGACTTGTTAGTCTTGACGTGGGACTTGAGTGTAAACACTTTGGACTTACTTGTCTCACAATCAATGACTTGGTCCCACCTCTATCAATTACTCGCCATGTGTTATTGTAAATTCCTGCATACCTCTACGGTGAAAGAAAAATCAGAAAGCGGAAAAATTCTCACTAAATTGGAGTAAAAGGAGGGCCTTATTTATCGACAGCAAAACTAAAGCAAAACATTTCTCTCACCCAAGTAGCAGAAATATAGAAGCACATGTGTTTGAACTCCGCTTATGCATTCCATCGTGTAAGGTTTCCCACGTTGTTGCCTGAAAAGTTTGAAATAGTAAAGTTTTTGTGAAAATGCATGTGTTTAGGAATTACTGGGCATATGACTGAATAAATGAGACTTAAATTATACTGCACAAGTTGTGTGAGACTTTTGTAAACAACTATTTTGATATAGTTTTGCTGTTATGAAACGTGGTCCCCATATACTCCAGTTCATTAAGAATCTTTTCCTTTTTGGATTCTTCGTTCACCCTGAAGGCATGCAAGATAAACAGTTTCCTTTACAAATTTAACTTAAAACACAGTAAGTAACTGACATGCAAATGATTAATTTCTGGGTGAAGTATCCCTTTAAACAGATTTCTAGATAATACCAAACAATGTGGATATTCATAATCACTGCATTTATCACCGTGTTTAAATTTTTTAATTTATAGGGTTTCAAAGTAGAACTCAATAAATTCATGCTATATTAAGAATCCTTTTAATTAACTTAAAAGATGAGGCATTAGCACCCACCACTGCTGACAGTTCTGTCTTACTTCATACTATTTACATATGTAGCTTTTCTTTATTAAGAAGTGCTAATTTGAGTTTGTCCATGCAGGCTGCTGTTTTTCAAACAGATGTTAAAGACAGGACAATCAGCTGTACTCCTGACTTTTGTCATGTGACCTCACAGAAAAATCAAAGTTTTTTTCTAGTCATGGCGTCAACAGCAGCCCTACAGCATAAAGATTACTGAGTGATTCTTAACAGCTCTGTAATCCACGACAGTTAGTAGGTAGCCTATAGGTATCTGCTACATCTGTGGTCTCTAATTAGAGTGATGATGTGCACTGTCAATTACACATGGCAGATGGTTAAATTATTTTTGCAACAAGCACCAGACTGTTGCAATATAACCACAGAAAACTCTGTGCTCATGTGCACATCAGAGTTGTCTGTTATGATTAATTATTCCATACACTTCATACTGTACATCAATACACACAGTTCCAACAATTGTGCATCACTCTTTTCTCTACAATAAATACTCCTTTGAGAATGTTTCTTCCTGCCAGTCTTCACCCAGTGCCTGGGAGCAATGGGTGCACATGTCATCTTTTTTTTTTTTTTTTTAATCTGCAATAACTGATGTTTTTGGCCACTTGGGGGCAGTGGAAACAAGTTGTGAACACAACACTGACATATTGTTACCTTTCAGTTTGATTTCACTGATTGATTTTCATGTCATGCACACAAAGTGGCAACCCTCATAGGTTTACAAGACACCAAAAGTTCAGTTGCAGTGCAAACGTTTTATTACATTTCATGAATGAATGAAAAAAATGCAGGTTATTTCACAGGAAAACAAAATATTCTGCCTTCACCCCAAGCTTGGCAAATAAAATCTGCTACAAAAAGGTTCCCTTTGTGAAGCACAGCTTAGGTTTTTCATAGTCATGCAGACAAAAGAAAACAACATAAACTGAGGTCATTTTACTAAAAAGCACATCCCTTATGTCCTCATAAACCGCACAGTAAAACAAAAAATGAACCTCATTCTCAATTTCAACAAACTCACACAACAAACAAAGTCTGTCCTCCTCTGGAGTGGAATTAAACCTACCAGTCTCTGGGGCTAATGGTTTGTTTCAGAGCGTAACTGTGCACATAGGAATCTTTTTCTTTTGTTAAATTGTACTTCACATGAAGAACTACACTTTAGAGATTCTTTATGAGACAATATGTTAGTAATTTTTGTGTTTACCATATATTGCTAGACCATTTTTTTCTATAGTTCAGAAACTTTTTGCTCTTAATCTCCTGCATATCACCAGGTAACTTGTTCTGCAAAATCGATGATAAATTGCTCGAGTGAAATTGGATTTTAATAAGGATTTTAACTATTAGCTCAGATGTGACCTTGTGAAATGTCCCAAGTAAAAATCTAGAGTGGAGAATTTACTAGGGGTGGGAATCGCCAGAGGACTCACAATATGATATTATCACGATACTTAGGTAACAATATAATATTATTGTGATATGCTGAGTATTGTGATACAATATATTGTGATATACTGTGATATATTACGTTTTTTTTTCCCAATTGCAAATTATTTCCCCAAACTTGGTCAACATCAAAGTTTTCAATCTGTTCATCTGACTTTAATCATTTTTATTGCAGCAAAATCTAGGGCAAAGCAGACAGACTGGCCAACACCTTCGAAACACTTCACATGCCGATATCCCACCAATTGAATGGCAACCCCCATGTTAGAAGCGTTGTCTATTACAACCACAATCCCCCATTCTTGAGGTCTGCATTGTTTGCTCCAGTGTGACTTTGGTGTACTGCTCTAGTTTGGAGAACGTGAGACAGCAGTCGTTGGTCCTCTGTGAGATAATGTGCCGTTATAGTCACATATGAATCCACTTACCTTGAAGTCCAGGCGTCACAAGTTAATGCCACCCTTCCTGCTGTACTCAAAGATTCCTCAGCTTTATGCCTCATTTCTCTGTAGAGCTTGTGTACGGCTGTGTCGGTGGGTTCCAGTGTTTTTAGCATGTAACAAAAGCCTTCGTTTTTAACAGCGCTGTATGGACACAGATCTTTGCCCCTGAAGTAGGTGATGGACTGTGTTATTTTCTTCACTCTTTAAGAGTTGGATGGTACTTTTGTCAAGCTAAGTATGTAAATCCAAAATAAGTCCAGACTGGCAAAAATTATTGATGTGTATAATAACAGACCTATACTTGGTGTGTATCGATACAGTATTGCCATGCAAAATATCGCGATACTACACTGTGTCGATTTTTTCCCCTATCATTTTAGTGGCATCTAGCAGTGACATTTCAGAACTGTAACTTCTACTATATGCCAAGCATGTTAAAGATCTATGTGGCTGCTGCAAAACATGAAAATGCAAATGACACTATCTAAAGCCAGTATGAGGTCTGGCCGTCCTGGGCTACTGTAAAAAAAAACAATCCGGCAGACTATGTAGAACAGGACCTGCTGCGTGCGTAGATATAAACAGCTCATTCTAAGGTATCAAAACCATGATTCTTTCAGATAATTGTACACTAATAAAAACATAGTAATGAATATGATATACCATTTCTGTCCATAGATGCCCCTACACCCTGGCCTTTAAATATCTTTTTAGTGAGTCTCTGATCAGACATATTTACAAGTCTATTGCAAAGCCAAGCATTTAACATTTTATGGCTGATGTTTGAAGTTTCCCATCCCATATCTCCACTAATGGCCACAACTAAAGTAAATTTATGGACTCCTAAAAAAGATCGACTAGCCCTATGATGCATGATGTTGATATGGTAAACATGTTGAACAGGTGCTTATTTATTCATCCAGCAGTTCTGGAACAACATTATCATTCATTTGGAGTGCTGTCTGTGTCCACCTAATGAATGTAAATCCAATATTAGCCGCGGCCCGAGAACAATGCTATGAGAGCAGTGAGAGTGAACCAAACAGTAAAGTTATGAACCGGAGCTGAGAGGCACTGTAAAGCTCCACAGAGCTGAGCGGAGCTGCAGATTCAGCTGGTAATTAACGTAGGCTCATCAAGACAACCTCTTTTCAAATTGTCACATTGCACATTATGATTTGATACATAAATATCTATTATTATCTATTGCCTTAACAAGTCTGGTCAAAGTGTTGCCTGGAGCTCTGCATTTTAATTAGAACACAGGTAGATCTGTGACTATGATGAGCAACATCGTGATAGAGATTGTTAGTTATTTTCTACGGTGGTGTTCTCAGAAAACAAAAGACTGTTATTTTTATAATTCCAATTTATTTGTGGATAATTAAACACAATCCTGTCTATGTGGCAATATTAAGATTAAAGAGGCAGCAAGTTCTATCCCAGATTGTGAGCTATTTTATTTGCAAAACAGTCAAATAATTGAATTAGACTTTAAAAAATAATTCTAGAGAAAAAAGCAGCATGCAGAAAACAAGACTGCAATTTTAATTCTACTTTCATTTTATATATGGCACAACAGATCTTAACTGCAGCTGGTTATTATTGTATGACTTGTTCGATGACAAATGAACTAATTCAGCGAGAAAACATGGTGATCGCTGGCTCTTCATCACATCCAGAAAAGTGAATGCAACTAAAAAAAAAAATGTTATTTGCTCTTGGCAGTAAATTTAAGCAGCTATCATATTTGCAACTGTGAATGTCTCGCACAGTTTCCTATAATTACCAAAAGTGTGTTTGGCCGAATAGTCACGTCCACACAATGGCTCCACAGGTGTGTGGAGGTGTGAAAGGAGGCAGGGTTTAAACGTCTCTCATGCCGCTTTTTATTTATTCTTCACTCAGCTACTTTTAGAACTGAGAGCAACACCATGAAGGCTTTTAAGGAAAGACTGTCTGAAAGTGTGTGCCATTATCCCCATTTGTACAATTCATTGTGTCCAGGCTACAAAGACGTGCAATAGACACAAAAGAGTTTTGGGAGAGTGATTGGGGAGGCAGTGAGATGCAGACAAGAGACTATGACAGCAAGCTTTTTGCCCAACAACTGAACAGGACAGGAAGAAATGTATGCCTTCAAACGCAGACACGTGATACAACCAAGATCTTTCAAAGCATACTGACATCTTAAAAGAGTACTTCACCCCATATATGACAATTTATATTCAAATAACTTAGCCTGTGTAACTTTTTTTTTCTCATATGTCTCCATAGTAAATGAAGAATCCAAAGATAGATTACATTTTTGATTAATTTAAGTCATGAGGATCCACGTTTAACAACAGCAAAACGATACCAAAACATTCAATTACAAACTCTCATACAACTTGAGCAGTGTAATCCAAGCCTCATTTACCCAGTTGTATGCTCAGAACTTTCCAAACAGACAGCCCCTTCTGACGGGGAACTAAAAAGAAAATGGCTCTTATATTTGTTCTCTTCAAAGCCAGACTCCATTGACAAAAACAGTAATTTTACCTCACTGAACACAGGAGCAGCTGGTCTACTGCTGCATCAATCTGTAGTGTGTTTGTGTTATTGCGTGACTTTGCTGAACTCAAAATAACCCTATAAAATACCAAAGTCACACAAAAGCACAAACAAACTAACCACTTGAGGCAGCGGTAGGTCAACAGCTCCTGTGTTTGGTGAGGTAAAATTTGTGTTTTTGTCAGTGGAGTCTGGCATTGAAGAGAGTGTAGATGAGTCTCACTTTCCATTTGGTTCTCCCTCAGAAAAGGTAAGTTTGGGAAGCATTGAGCATACAGCTGGATAAATGAGACTTGGATCATACTGCACAAGTCATGTGAGAGTTGGTAAATGGATGTTTTGATGTAACTTTGCTGTGGTTAAACCCAGACCCCTATCACCTCAATACATCAAAAATCTCTCAGTTTATGGATTCTTTGTTCGCTGTGGAGGCATGCAAGCAAAATAAGTTGTTTTTTTCTTTTTTTCCGCCAACTCAATGTAACACTGTAAAAGTAATTGATATACAAAAGGTCATTTTATGGGTGAAGTGTTCCTTTAAGGGTGATAAAGGTGCCCCTGTAAAGTTACTGTTGAGAAACAAAAGAACTAGTGATGACACCCATTCTGGACTTTAAAGGGCTTTCAATGCCATTACAGCACCATATAATTAGGAATTTGTTCATTCACAGGTCCCTCAGAGACACATGTACCTGCGCCCATTTCCCAAAGGGGTCAGAGCGACCTTCCACTTACGGAACGGTCAGTCCGCCCAGCAGGGCACCCTGCTACCTGCTACCCTACATACTGGAAATGTATGATAAGTCCGCACCATTTAGTGTCTTCCTCCGTGATGCATCGGAGGTGAGGCGACTGTGATGTTCATCTCTAGAGGCGGCTGAATCCGTGTGCCAGGGAGCAAAGTGATAATTCACTTCAGAAGCCATTTTAGCACATACTACATTACTAGGCTGAAAAGATTGCTATGTCCGTCTTTGGGTCCAATGCACCTAGACAATTACAAAAGTAAGCCATGCATATCAGTCATGTGCTGGCTTGAAATAAAGCCCAGCCATCACTTCTCACATAATGCACCCATATAACCTTGTTTGGGAAATTGGACACTGTGGTAGTTATTTATTACTCATCACCTCTAACTCATTATAGACTGGTGTCACCTTTCATTTATAAAAATCTCCATATTCTATTTCACTTCATAACACAATGATGAGTTTGGGCAGGGTGGTCTGTGATTGCATTCATATTCCAACCTAAAAAAAAAAAAAACACACAAAAAAAACGTCTTTTCTGTCTACTTATTTCCGTTTTCCGCGGCATGTTAGCGGTAATAAAGCATGAATATCCAGCAGAATAAGGAAGAAAGCTCCCACTGATTATCACAATGTTCCTCTAAAGAAATGGACCGTATTAAAATATATAACCTCCTGCATTTGCTTCGTGGACCTCTATTATACAGGACAAGGTGCTTCTGAGCTCAGCCCAAAGTAGCAACAAGTTTCTGGCCCCTATTTAAATTAAGTGCAAACTGGTAGTTCTTGGTTGTATGCGCTGTGTGTGTCTATTTTGGTGCCGCTGCACAAAGTGCAAAGGGGCTGGATGAAGAAGAATAAAGATCTGAGGGTGTGGTGATCAATGCGCCGGTTACATAGCTGGTCTCATCACACATAAACAAATAATCAAAATGTGAGATGATGACAGCAGCTCATAAAATGAAGAAACAGCTTCTCTCCAGGAAATCACGCTGTGTGGATGGTGCAGAGCGACAGTGTAAAGACACAGCACCATGAATCTGCAGCTACAGCCAGATGATGTGGGTTTTTATTTAGCTTGTACAAAAACAACAATTTTTTTTTTTTTTTAAAGTGGCTTTTTCAGTCATAAATGGGCACATCATAATGTAAAATGTGAGACAACACCATTTGCACCATCAGTCATTTCAATGCTAAAACATGATGTGACTTTTGCTAAAAAGAAAGTTAAAAAGGAAACAATGACACAACACTGATAAACTGCTGTAATCTGACATCTCCCACATAAACAACAGTTATATCAAAAAAGTCAAATGTACATCAAGGAGAGCATCTTTACATTTAAGCATTATTCCATTACTGATGCGCAAATGCCCCTTATATTCGGTATTATTGATAAAATCACTTAAGTGGCAGTGAAGAGACTCTTCACACAAAATCTAAGGCTCATTTCCACCAAACAGTGGCAGAATAGTGCCACAAAAAAAGCGGTTGTTTATTATCATGACATTGCTGCATTTCCTGCCAGGATAGTTCCACCAAAAGTAGTATTTTTGAGACATCGCTGTGTTTCCTCTGGGGATAAAAGATAAAAGTGGTTGTATTTTCAGCCAGGATTGCGTCACTAAAACTGAATATTTTTTAAGCTAAAACATATTTTACTTACCATGACCAAGTGGTGTTTGTGCCTACAACAAACCACTTATACCTACAGAAACTTTTTTTTTTTTTTTTTTCTGGTGCTTAGGTTGTGTTTTGCACTGCTATAATTAATGAACCTCCTACCTGAACGCTGACCACTCTGCACTGGGCACCACACAGGCAAGCAAAGCAAACTTCAAGGTCAGTAAAATACAAAACCATTGGAGGGCTGCTTGCAAGTTTTTTTTTGTTTTTTTTTTAATCAAGCAATCCAACAGTTACACCCACTTCAAGCAGTGATGGCCAAGTGTTCTGAGGTGAGAAAGAATGAGGGTTTTTAGCTTCTCTCTCAAACTTTCTGTTTTCATCCTTCACACAAGTTATTTTGTTACTTTTTGTTTCAACAACCGAGTGCAACCCCATGAATATCCTCAGAGTTCAGTTAAGACTATGAAGATCCACAAAATGAGCAAAGTTCTTGTAGAGGGATCAGGGAAGCAGTTGCATGGCCAGGAGGAGGCATTGATTTCAGGCTTCTTATTTGGCCTTTGAGTCTGTCCACTGACAAGAGGTAGAAACACTTTAAATGTGGTCAGACAACACGTCATGCAAATAAGCTTGTTTCAAGCAGAGTGAACCCCTAAGGTTTTGGCCAACAAGTTCTTATATCTAAATGTTTGTTGGTCATTAGTCAGTGCCTTCCAGTGACTACTGACCTAACTCTGATCTGTTTTCTGATCTGATGCTCTCAATATCAACAAGACATTGTTTGTCAGTGCCTTCCAAAATCATTACCAGTCACTAAAGATAATTAATGCAAACATTTTCTGATCTGCCAATGATATAAATATAGAGGAAACAAGCTTATTAGATTTTTTGAGAGTGTTTGATGCTAAGATCAATACAGTTCTCATGCCTACAGGAAATATGAAGCTAACGCTATGATAGCTTAGCTTGGCATAAATATTGGAAACAGAGTCAAATCTGCCTAGAAATGCCTTTATAAGGCTCACTAATCAATATGTTATATCTTGTTTGTTGAATCCCTACTGAAACTACAGAGTGTTTATTATACATTAAGTATAAAGGCCAGGGTAACATCATAGCCATGGTTCAAATTTTTGTTGTAAAAATCCATCAAGGTTTACACTGTCCAGAATTTCTAAATGAAAAACACATTTTTTATGCAAATGCATACAAATTTTCTGTGATGTCAGGATGACATAGCGCCAAATATCAGCGTAAATACACTGCATATCATGTCTAAAATATGTGCTTGTAATTGATGATGTGTGATACTGGTGGAAAAGACAGCATAGATCTCCATTTGAACATAACAGAGCACAGTAAAAAAGATCACACATTCACAGTGGAAACAGCATGTTTCTGGTCTCGTCTCGTCACCTCGGGGCGGCGTCTCTCCCTGGACAGAACTGGGCCGCGTTTCACAACTGAAGGCAAACAGAAGGCATCCCCCAGGTTCAAAGACCTCGGAGCAGTCAATGAGAGCCTCACTACAGCCTAATGAGGATTAATACCTTACACAGAGGAGGCACATGGCAAAAATATCAGGCCCCGTGGGATATGGACTAAATATGACAGGCCCAAAGACTTTTCGTCCCTCAAGGATCATACAGAGGAGATCTCAAAGGTTTGCCAATTGAGGAAGTGTGCTGGAGGAGACAAATGTGGAAATAACATTGTGTTACCTATAGCAACCCACTGATAATAATAACTGTACATGGATGAAAGAAATGATCCAATAAAAATATATCATGTAAAAATTATTACTCAGTATTGAAACCGAGTACTTCAAACCTTTTAATTTAATATATTTTCATTCTAACTTAAAATGGATTATTCTAAGATACTGTTTCATAATAGAGGCACTGCATATTAGTATTAATAATAATTAAAAGAAATTAATTAATAATAATGAGAATAATACAATTATGTTTATTAATAATATTTTAGTATTTGACTTTTTATTGAGGAATTTGATATGTTGTAATTTGTCACTGATAATTAATCAAAATTATGAAATTATATATAAAACTTTTGTTTTTACTTAAACATACTAGATCATACCTAAAGGAAACCTTTTGACAAAAAGTTATAGTTATTAAATATTTAACATCCTGAAATGAATTTATTCTTACTCTTAAATACAGGATATGGAAACCAGAACATGCAGTGCAACTGATTTAGCTGTTTAACCCTCTGTTCTAAGCTTGGTAATGTGTTACTTTGTCTTTGTATTGTCCTTTTTAATGTTTTGTTGGTAATTTATTTTAAATTTGTTTTCAGATTGTGGCTTATTTGACTTTTATTATGTCATGTATGTGTGCCTTCAAAAGAAAAAAAAAAAACAGAGATGATTCTCAAAGATATTTTTTTCTTTCCAAAATTTAAAAATAATTAGACATTTTTATTTATGTTATCCTAATAATTATAACTGCTATTTGTATAACACAGCCAAGGCACACAGTGCTTTGAGGAAGAAAAAGAAGAATAACATAAAGCAGAACAGAACCAGAACAATAACATAGATCATAACCATTGAGACTTCCCACATAAAAATAAATAAATAAAAAATACATAAAAAACAAACAAACAAACAAACAAACAAAAAACAGACAGGTATGGAAGGAGCTGAGAGGCAAGTAAAAAAAATGTAAATTTAATTTTAAGCCCTATCTAATTTGTTCTCTCTCCCGTGTTTATGACCTTACATGGAAAAAAGGTTTTGCCAGAATAGTTTTAAAGATTAAAAAAAATAAAAAAAATAAAAAAAATCTGCGAAACAGGTGGATTTTTTTTATTCTTTTTTGCTAGGTGGCAAACTTTTTTTAAATTCAACTTTTTATTCAACTTTATTTTAATTTACTCTTTTATTTTTTGTTGTTGTAATACTTATTTGAGGCTGAAGGTCATCACTACCCCAAATTCCAAATACAACTAAAAGCATTTACAAAGAAAAATATGACAGAATGTTACATAACTTGCCTTGTGTTTATTGTGCAGGGAGAAATTAAAACTCACCTGGAAGAAAACATGAATGCTGTAAGTCCTATTCCGAACACGAGTTAGTTGTGCACTTTAGCCTCTTGTGGCTTAAAGTACGATTACAACAACAAACACCTAGCAGGTCAAAAAAAAATCACCTGCCAAAACTATTCCGATCTTGTCACAGGTGGAAAAAAATAAAAGTATTTTGAAAAATGATCCTAGCAAAACCGTTTTTTCCACCTGTTCTTATGTGATGAATACAGAAGAGAAAACAATTTTGATGTTTTCCTCACTTGCCTCTCAGGGCTCCCGTAGGCAGGGCACAGAAAAGCCAATACAGCAGAAATGCAAGTTTCTAAAAATGAGTTTTTAGTCGAGGTTTAAAGGATGTAAGGCTAATTTCAACAGGGAGGCTTTTTAAGGGTTTGGAGGCCTAGGTGAGGTTAAGTAAGGTAAACTTGACACTACACAAACAATATTAGTAGAAGTTTTGTTGCAGGATGTAAGGCTGTGTGTGTGTGTTTGTGTGTGTGTGTGTGTGCGTGTGGGAAAACATGGGCACAAAAGCCCACAAATGTATGCAGAAGCCAGAGCAGACAATCCTTTCCTAGAGGGAACTTACTTCCAAGTTTCCCTCATGATTTTCCTCCAGTCTCCCTAAAGCCTGCGCAGGTCGGGAGTCCGAGCAGCCCTGTTGCTGGGTCTCCCCTCCAGCTGGCCTGGGCTAAACAGATGGCTCCAGAGGAGGCCGTTTGCAAAACAACATCACGTGGCAAAAGAAACTGGCCGTGACAAAGCCTGAAAATAAATACACTGACCGGTGGAAGGACATTGCCTTGGTTACATGTGTGTGATTTGGCCTGGCCGTTGGCAGTCTTGCTCTGGCGCTCATTTACGCAGCTGGACGACTCTAGAGGACACCAGGACCGGTGCTGTGGTCAGCCAAAGCTTCGACCCGGCGGCCCTGCCTGCGCTCCCCGCAGACTCAACTGCACTGCGCTCCTCGTGCACTGCCACTCTCTATGCTTGCAGTCTAGGCAGCACTCCAAGAGATGTCGGTGTTGCAGCGGAGCGTAGCCTCTCAAACAATACTGTAAATGTAGGTGTAAACAATGACAAGGCCAGATACAGCGGTCCAACACTGCTGTGATTCTTTACCTGTATTTACACGAGCTAGGTCTGCTGAGCACAAAGTTCTGCTTTTTTCCTCTCTCACTCTCACTTTCTAGTACACAATTACACCAGGGAGCTGCCTGCTATAGCCACTGTTTTATAGTTTCCCTATTTTGCAGTTTTCACCGCAGCAGTTGGAGGCTTATTGTCTTGTTATAAGGAAGAACTCTGTCACTTCCCAGATTGTGATCCTGGGGAACCAAACCAGCAATCGTTTGATCAGATACTACATAATCTCCGAGCTTCTGTTGCTTTAGGAAATTAAAATTGATGCATTATACAGCAATTCTCCTATAAGCTTTTTCTGGCAGACAAATATTACTCTAGCGAATGCAAATAACACTCGGGGTACACAGTCTGCCATCGGAGAATGTTCGAAGGTAAACTTTTCCAATCAGAGGCAGACAGGTGAAACAATGAGCCCTCCTGACTGATGGAAACGTGGCGCCGCGACGTTAGCGCAGCTGTCATAAACACTGTTGTGTATTAATCGTGTTTCCGTCACACGCGAGTTAATTACAACCACCCCGGATGAGGCTGCGGGGTCCACTCCCCTTTCCTCTCATTGTGTCACATTTAATTTCATTTCACCAAACATTTAAATAGGTGCCGCGCTTGTTGTCTTTGCAGCTTTGGATCACTGTCATTCTGCCAAACGAGCACAACAAATGCACTCTCCTCCCAGTCCCGTCCAGCCCAAGCTGTGTTTCACATCGACACAAACTCAATTATTGTCAGTAATTACAAGTATCTTGGGGTGTTTGAGTGGAGGCTGAATTACAAAAGCTGCAAAACATGGATTAAATTGCTTGAGCTCGTGATGGGAGGAGAGGGGGCCGTTAAACTGTCTCTCACATTCAATTGGCCTAATGTCTCTAAAGCTAGTGGTGTGGCCGGTAGTTGGTGGTTTATTGGAAGTGTCTTTGTGGTCAGCTTGAACAAATATCTCTTAGCCTTCTCACCCAAGAAAAGCCAGTGTGGGTGAGACAAGCTGCCTGCCTCAGGCACATGCACATAAAGGGAACAAGATGTCCACCCTTTGTTCTTTCAGACTGAGCCCTGGCAAACTTCAGTTATATTCATTTATTTATTTATATAGCACTTTAGTGCAACAACATAAATTATAAAGTGCTTCACAACAAGATAAGCTATTAGTACCTTAAAGGTCCAGTGTGTAGGATTTAGGGGGATATATCAGCAGAAATGGATTATATACAATACAAAAAGCATAGCTTTAGTTCAGGTAGGACAAGATGTTAAGCTCAGCTCACGTCCCAGCTACATCAGCTGATCTCAAACAGCCCAATCAATGGATGGAGCAGCTGATTGATGGAAGGGAGTCAGCTGATAGATCACATGATTTCTTTGTAACCAACTGGTAAATCTCTATCAGGGTTCCTTATTTAAACTGCTTTGGTCTGCTTACTGTTGCTGCTTCCTCTGCAGTCCACTTTGCATCACGCCTC
>JAPZEB010000010.1:1768566-1779157 GCA_029783705.1 Chaetodon striatus
ATTACTCATAAGTAAGGGGGGGGGTGGCAACTTTGATTGATAGACTGTCTGCAGGTTGTCACCACAGCCTATGAGTAAGATCCAGCCACTTCTGGCTCCAAAACTCTAAGATGGCAACAATCAAAATGCCAAACAATAGGCTTCAGAACTGGAGTCCACAAACCAGTGGGTGACGTCATGATGGCTACGTCCATACAGTCTATGGTAATTGGACTTTGTGTTGGGATTGTTTCATTAAACTAGTTTTCCGGAGATTTTGTTTTGCAGATCTCTTTTTGTTCTTCGGGGCTGTTGAGAGAAGGATGAGAGGAAAAACGTGTTAGTGATGACTGCCTTTGATTCTGGATCGTCTCATTTCACCCAAAACTAAACTAACATGAATAAGTTTCACTTGTTGGCTCCCTTCCAGACTTAACATTTTTGAAATCAGCTATTCCAAAGTAATTAATGATGAAACAACACGTTAACAGAACATAACTGAGCATGGATGGTGGTAAACTGAATTTTAATAGAATGTGGTTTTGCTTGAACAGAGCTGTAGAGCTTTTAATCATTGCCAAATCTCCAGGCAGACACACAAGATTCTCATGGAAAAACAAAAAAAAGAAGAAGAGGGGGCCACATTTTGATCTCCTGGAGAGGCCTGGATGCTGGGACACAAGGATCTGACCCTCACCATTCTGCACCTCCATAATTCCATTGAGACCCACAAAATGTGTCTCTCACAGCCGGCCTTTCTCAGACGTGTTCAGACAGTGGATAGAAAGAGAAATCTACAGGCTAATTATCCCTGACCTGGGTGGATTTGGAGGACCTGCCAGGCATCTTCTGATTGGTCCCCCCACCGGTTGTCAAGACCGGGATTAGTGAGGACAGCGAGGGAGGTGGACAAACCCCTGCGGTGAGCCAGTTTAGGCATCCACCCCACCCGACAAGAGCACCAATAGGCCTCTTTATCAGGGTGCAGATGGAAGTGCCTGCAGAGAGGGCCGAGTGTGGTATGTGGCTACCCATTATGCTTGTCTTTTGTTGAAAGATGGCACTGGTGGGGAGAGTGAAGGGGGATTTCATCTTTTTCTAAGGCAGCCTCACATGCCTCAGAGTAGAGTGTGATCTAATACTAACTCCAGCTGAGTGTTTGATACCAGAGGCCTTCAAAGGTCCAAAATACTACCTGTGACTTATCTAAGATGGGTTTCATCCAGTTTTAGATCTGAGCGGACCTGACAGCAACTAGAGCTGAGCTTTAACAGACATGAAGGAGAAGGTATCGGCCTTGAAAAGGTTCATGGTGTGTTTTACAGCCCAAACTTTATTTTCTTCTTTTTTTTATAGAGAGGAGTCTAAGCCCCTTCACACCAAAATGTTGATGTAGACTTGCTTTTGAAGATGGCATGTTGGTATTTTGCTATTTTCATATGTACGTATCTATATTTTATCTTAGCTGTTCAAGGGGCCCGATTTGATTATGAGATAAACACTGAATCCGCTAAAGGATAACTGCAGTTGATTCCAACTTGGGTCTCATTTTCATCGGTTTGAGTGTCATCCAAAATCGATAAAATCCGGAAATGACAACATATACTGCAGTGTTGTAGTGCTCTTGATTGGTCTTGGTCTCAACAGGGCCCCCTGAACTTTTAGGCCCCTGGGCCAAATTTCCTAGTCTGTTCGACTTTGTTGAAGGGATGCTGCCAAGCTCATAGATCATTGAAATTACCCTCCACTTGAGTTCACAGGCAAACTTGGATGATGACAGTTTCCTTCTGTCATAATAATGGTATATTTCACTTGACTGAGCAAAGGCTTCAAGTATTCCTCCACACTATGCATTCAAACATCTAAAACTAGTCATGACCACTTGCACTGATCTTTAATAATGTTCAACAAGCACATAGAAAAGTTGCCGTACACTTCCCATTTGACACCGAAAGTTTATCGTTTTCATGTAACCAATATTTCTATGTCCCATTGTTTTAACAGGATGTAGCATAATTTACATACCGTTGTCGCACAGTGACGTAGAGTAAGAAATGTACTTATTATTTATTTATACTAACCCAAAACATGATCTTTGTTCTAAACCTAACCAAGCAGTTTTATTACCAGAAACTAATCACGACGTTTTGCAACATTAAACAGGTGTTACAATGTGTTTCAGCTGTGCGTCACATACAGACACAAAACTGTGCCCTGCACTGAGGAGCATGACATAGTGGCAGTATTTGACAACCTGGCACTGAGAATGGGCTGGGCAGATGTCATTTATGGAAGCCAACAAATGGGACCATTATATTTTTTCGATGATATCAAAGCAGTATCCTGACTAAACAGTCTGTGGTAATCCCTAAATATGTTTTCCTCTGGTCTCAGCTATGTCAGTGTCAATTGAATTTCTTTTACTGAGAAACAACTTCTATGCACCATAAATTCCAAAACTTTTAATAATGATAAGAAATTAAGTTGGTTAAAATATGTTAAACATAACCTGGTGATAATTTATGCTCTATAAACATCAAACAGTCCATTTTGTTTTGGCCAGGAATACCATCATAGAAAACAAGGTAACACTTTACAATAAAGTTCACAAAAAGCAAAAAGAAGTGACGAAGGAACTAGTGAGGGACGAATGAGTTACTAACCATTAGTTAATGGTCAGTTTTTGAGTTACTCCCGATCAAATGTCATACACTAGCTAATCATTAGTCATTATTTAGTGACATATCAATGACTAAGGTAACTAATGAGGGATGAATAAGGAACTAACTATTGGGTAATTGTCAGTTTTTGAATTACTTCAATTCAAATGTGATAAAGCAGCTAATCATTAGTTAATAATTGGTTAACTGATAATGACTGAGGGAACGACTTGGTTTGTAAAGTGTCACAATAGGAGTGTTAAGTAAATCAAATTTTACATACAAGCAAGGAATGGTGGACAAAACTACAAAAAAAGACACTAGCAATTTCCTAAAACATTTCAGATTTTGCATTTGTAATTGTAATTGAAGAGTTTGTTTACTGGCCGATTAAAATCCGGAAAAGAAAAAAAAAAACTTTCACGTTGAATGGAAATCAGTGTTTGTGTTTATACAAAGCTGAGACAATGATAAATGGACCCTTTGGACTGTTTGGGTCATGTCAGGTGCTCAGGTTTTCAAGGGCTTTGGACCCTGCATGTACACAGAGGCACTGGCCAGCCTCCATTAGTAGACGTCCCATTGCAGTCTACAGAGCTCCTCAGAGCCCTAGCAGGGTAATGAGCACGGTCCTCAGAGTAGCAGGTTAATGTGTTTTTATTGCCGTGGTGAAGCTAATAGAGTTGTGATGACTCCACACCTGCCACAGGCAGACGTGGGGGAAAGGGAAAAAAAAGCCACCGTGAAGTCTCCCACAAGGCCCAGGGCTGTCTGTGGGCAAGAGTGCAGTTGACAGATAAAGCATTTGACAGTGACACATTGCTGTGGGATGGCAACAAAAATGACTAGAATTTTAAAACACACATTGTCTCTTCTCACTACCCTCTCCTCCCTCTCTCTGTCCCCTCCATGCTACTATCTTCCAGTTGTTGCTGCTCTTGCTTGAATTCTACATAAATAAGTGGAGAAGAGAGGAAATTGCATAGAGACACAGACATTAAGGGTCTGTCTTTGTGAATTATTCCATCCTTATTTCCTCTCACAGACATAATTTGGCTGATTTTCTTTTCACGGACGACTACTTTTCACTCATCCACCCTCCATAAATTCTCCAATTATTGATCATTACATTACCCTAGAATGCTCTTCATTAAGGTTATATCCTATTGTTAAAAATAATCTCAACACCACCGGCAACAAAGTAATACCACAAATTAAAAGACCCACATTAGCGATATGGCGTCATTCTATTCCAGACAGTCGCGGTGAGGGTTAGGAGGGTTACTTTCACAGTGTCATCTGCTACACAACACTGAACACCTGCTCCAAATGATACTCTGTAATGGGATGGACTGGAGAACTAAAACTCCATTGTAATCTCATTACTTTCTGTTTCTGTTGGACCACTTCTGGTCCAAAATCCATCGATATGCAGTTAAAGCCACATTCAATTCTAATTTACAGGCCTTACTGTGGAGCGTATTAACACACTCTACGACCACTATCAACTATTAGCCTATTTCAAGATGGCACACTTACCATTTTTTCAATTAGATTACTAAGTGTGCCCATACAGGACAACAGGCAAATACCCTTCACCCAAAACACAACAACATGCAAATCTTCACTGTTGTTATCATGCCTTTGTTACAGGAGTAAATATATGCACGACAGGAATCACAAATATCTACGAGACAGCTTTTCAGAACCTAAACTCTAAAATCATCACTGGGGCTGGGTATCAGTACTCAATACCTTTAAGGTATCCACCAAAATAACCCAATACCAAGTAGTTTCAAAACTTCTCCTGTGAAACAATACCTGCATTCAATACTCTTTGTCCCCAGATCTAAGAAAAATTACTATTTGTACGCAGCCAATCACCGCAAGTGTTCTTCATTTAATATGTGTGATTGGCTGAAAACTGTAACTACCATAACAGCTACAAGCCCATACATTCTGTGTTGTGGTGAGGTTGAGCACAGTCTATGTGACAGAGTGGGCTGCTCAGTATGCTAAGGTGCCACTAAAACGTTAAAAAATAAAGCTATACTAGGCTACATGCCTGTGGTTTCTGATGCCATTTTATGTAACTGCTTCCATTCATATAATGGCTATCAAATGAAGTACTTGGTAACAGTACAGCTGTGAGGGTACTGGTGTTGCTACTGGTATCGTCATGTCCAGATCAATGTGTATGTATGAACACAGTTTTTCTGCATGTCCTAGCAAAATTGAAGGCACTGAAGGCTGGGTCACACTGTGACTAATCTTATGTTGATAACAAGCATGCTAGCTAACCAGAAACATGCAAGCAGTAGCAAGAAACAATAGTTTGCTAACTGAAGGTTGGCAGTTGCTAATGGGACTATAACACAAATGAGTTAAGATCAACTCTTGTACCCTGTAAACCATGCACCTTTTTTGGAGCAGTTTAATGTTCACTGTAAACCCCCAGGAACAGTGCAAGGCTTTGAAGCCAATTTTACATAGTAGCTAAACATGAAGGTAAAACGTCCAGGTCATTACGTGATGGCATGGGGCCAAAAGACATTTTTTCCCATAGACTTACATTGATTTTACATACATTTTTTTGAGCCTCACAACCCCTGTGAAATAATTCTTTACACTAAAGGGATTTGAGCCATTTTGTCTGATAAAATTTCAAAAGTTTAGAAAAGCTGCGCAATTGAACCATTTTATCCCCAGTCAAGTTAGCAGAGGACTGAACCACAAGTTAGCCACTCGGCCGCCATAACTCGTTCTGTTGGCCCCAAGATGCAGAAGGTCCAGGTAGTTTTAGAAATCACCGAATGAGTACACTGAATCAAAGTAACTATGATACATAAACTTGTAAGGCACTCTATTTCCTCTTATACTTTCTTAATACAGCAGCTCCTATGAGGTATCATGCATGCATTACCACTCAGTAGACAAGTATCAATAATACTTTTTTTGTTTCTAACAAAGTATTGTTGCTTACTTTTTGCCCTCTCCCTGCATTGTGTACTTTGACATCAGGTACTGCAGTCCTACATTTCCCAGAATGACTCCTGACAGCACCCACAGGCGTATTCTTTGATCTAGTGGAGACAGAAGCTTAGTAAGTTTTACCAGTTAAACAAAGTCAGAAAGGAGAGAACAATGCCTGGAAGTGTTGTTGAAAAAAATCAAACAGCTTAGCTGTTTGTAAAAGCAGCACAATGTTTCGGGTTGGAATTTCCCTTTAACTCCAGCAGTGTGCAGGTGCCTGTGTAAAATAGAAGTAAGCTGTCAGATTAGTATTAATTCCATTTTAGCCCTGCTAAATAAGCACCGTATGACAAATCACTCAACAGTTGCATGACAGGGTTAGTTTGACATGGCACCAAAGCAATGTGAGTTTTGAGCAAAAAAAGTTTCTCTTGCCAAAATGTAATCAGTTTGGAATTTATTTAATCCCCAATTCATAGGGCGAATAGTAATATGTCTTTTCCTTAATCATTGTGTCTCCAGCAGAGTTCAATAGCATGCTACATTCCTCCTCCCGACGGCTCAGCCTGTGTGCACAGAAAAGCCTTTCATTCCCCGTCACATCACTCTGACAACAGTATAAAATGCATGGAACATCTAAGCACAGCCCAGCAGCCCTACACAGTGTTGGTTCAGCCCCAACAATAATCCACCTCAGATCCTCCTAATTCTGTTAAAACAACAGATCAGGGCAGCCACGTCTGACGGGAAGATTTCAACAGCTTATCTTCCACCTTTCCAGCGATAGATGAAATATATTCTTCTCCATTCTGGATTGTTTGATTATGTACTGTACGTCTGTGTGTGCATACTCATGTATGGAGTCTGCAAGTTCTGCGTACATTCTGTTCAAGTTAGAGTGGGGATTCATCATTTTTATGGCTTTGTGCCGGTGACAGCCGTGGCCGGAGGCATTATGTCTCCGGGTTGTCCATCTCTATGTAGGTCTGTCCCTTTGTCCATCCATCCCATTTTCCTGAATGTAATATCTCAAGAGCACAGTTAGGGGAATTTCCACAACTTTGGCACAAACGTCCACTTGGACTTGAGAATGAACTGATACGATTTTGGTGGTCAAATGTCAGGGTCGCTGTGACCTTTGATCTTGTGAATGCAATATCTCAAGAAGGCCTTGAGGAAACTTCCTTATATTTGGCACAAACACCCACTTGGATTCAACAACTAACTGATTCAATTCTAGTGGTTAAAGGTCAAAGTCACTGTACCTCACCGTACCTCACGTCTGTCTCATTCTCCTGAACAGGATGTCTCATAAGGCCTTGAGGGGATTTCCTCAAATCTGGCACAAACATGTACTTTAACTCTGGGGATGCCCACAATTAGCTGACCACACCATTGCTACAATATCTAGTTGACACCAGAATTACTAGTCGGTTAAATCTACCTTTTGAGATATACAGAAGAAAACAGGAGGAGTTTGGATTGGCATGCGACACTAACCAGTGGCTCTGATCATCAAAGGCTTTCTCCCTCTCTTTTTCACGCACACAAACACACATATGGCTCTAAGACTCAATGTATGAAGCTGCATGCATTATACTGGCACAGAGCTGTCTGCTGACAACATGGAAAGCATGTCCGAGCCTCACACACACTCATGATGGCTTGATGTCTTCTTGCTAGATTGAATCTTATGGATTTGGTTGAATTGTACTCAATTTTGACAGTTTTCTGAGGGTTTTCTTACTTTTAGACTAGTTAACTAGTCTAGGTTTATACTTTCATGAATGTAGTACCAGCTTTCTTTGTGAGGTCACAGATACAGTGAGACACTGAATGACTGGATGTGGGATTATTCAGTTAGAATTTTGTTTTTTATCTTTACTTCATTAGGCTACTATTTGTTCAGTGGGAGGCATTCCTATTGGAAACCGTTTCACAGTGAGGTATGTGGATTACCCAGAGGAGCAATGTTTTGAGACAGACATGTTTTGGGAAAGACATGTTGCTGCTGAGTTTTTCCAGTGTCAATTTTTATTGGATAGCAGCAGATATTTCAGATACAGACAGGTACCGCACAACTTGGCCAAATAAAACCAAAACTGTCACTGCATAGGATGTGTCTTTTTGTTATCTGGGAGAATCAAACATTTAAGTGAGAACATGAAATGCAAAACCTCTTATGAACAGCTGAGTTAAATCAATTCGTGATATTGTAATAACAGGAATTTTGTATGAAAATGTTGTAGATTATTACAGTAAAGGTCGGTTGGATACTGCGCTTACAAAATGACTTACTGCAAATTTTGTACCACTTTCTGTGTCCACTATGCAGCACTAGGAAACACACACTAATTATACATTGTGCAGTTTATCATGTGTAGACCATTCCATGTACATTTCATGTAAACTGGATGATATTTGTCACACAAGGCTGACTTCCTGTTGTCAGTAGGCAGCGCTATGACCAAGTATTATGACTATAAGTAAACATGGGCATGTAGATGTCTTCAGACTTGGACTTAAGTCAAGTCACAACAGCTTCCTGTGTCATGTTGAAACACTGAAATTTTTCTGAGTGCGTCTGAGGTGGATCTGTTTAGGAGCAGCATATCAAAGTATAAAGCATGTCATTTCCTGTTGCAACTAGTTGGAATATAAATAATGTTTATTTAAGCTTTAACAAAATGTTAAAGGTTTCGGTTTAGGACCCTTAACAAATATGAAGATTGGGGCAGTCTTGACCATGTACAGTTGAGTTATAAACAACTTCCTGTTTCATGGCGAAACATGGATGTCCCTCCCTGGCCACACTGTTCAAAGGAAACTCAAAACTTTTAACAACTTCTCATCTCTACAGTCTTTAGATGGCGTGGATAAAAAATAAAATGCTTGGGCCCAGCTTGTTTTTCATTTTTATGCTAACCCACCCTTCAAAAACCTTCTCTGTCTACAGGATCAGTCAAATGATGTTCACTGGGATCTGCAGCTTTCTTTGATACTGATCTGCAAAATCTGAGTGAATCCGACAATGCAGCAGACCACCTTGACTTCTGTGTAACTCCCCTAAACACACACGCACACACTTACACCTGCCTGTGTCGCAGTTACGAAATCAGCTCAGCTTAACCTGCAAGTGCCCTGTTGGTTTGACAGATTGCATTCATATTTTGAATCAAAGCTCCCTGCATCCTGGCTCGTCTCCCCCCGGTGGAAGCATTTTCATTGTCTGTATTCAGTCACGGAGGATCCTGGATCCTGGACCCTCTCCATGCTGTTTCCATCATGCCCTGCCTTCATAAGCCTGGCCTCAGTGCTGAATAGCACCCCATTGAACATACTGTGGTCAGACAGAAAAGCTGGCCATTTATCTGTTTTTGCCCTGAAATCCAGCACTGTTCAGAACCCCCCTCCCTCCTCTCCTCTGAAAGTGGGATTATTTCTCCTAAGGGGCTGCTAAGTCTCTAAACCCCAATTACTGTGCTACCATTTGATTTATGGGTTTATTTTTAATGACACATTAAAATGCAATTAGCATCTGTATCCAGAACAAACTGTGTGCATCCAATGCAGGACTTTCAGAGAAAAAAAATGACATGGATTCCCTTTCACTACATCCACAACAGACTCTCTGGCACACTAGCCTCGCAGTATTTTAGCACTTACTTTAGCTGAAACAGCTCTGCCTTTAATGGTAGTCTATTAAAGCCACATATATTGACTTCTTTAACAGTATAGTAGAGGCGTTCTTCAGATGAGAGTACCTCCAGACTGCTACCTAAAAAAGAAATCAAGTCTAATTTACTTGGCCAACGTTCCTCCATTTCTTTGTTTTTCTCTTACTTTACTCTCCTCAGTAACACACCCACACCCAAAACCTGAAATCAATCACACACACACACACACACACACACACAGATGCCCACACACACCGTGTATACATTTAAGTTGTCGTAGTGGAACTGTGTTAATAAAAACTCGGTGATTTTTTAAAAACATACTGTGATCCAGTCTGACATAGATCCGGCGACTTCTACAACCTCCCTGACCTCAGGAACTGTCACTGGATTTAATATGCCTGAAAACCCTCTCAGTCAATACTGCGACTGACCTACACAGCACAGCACAAGACAGTGTGCTTTAGAAAGTCAGCTTTAGACACGGCGAAAGGCAGAAATAGCAGTGAGATCAGCAGCTTGCATTCCTGCATGCTGTGCTGCATGCTGATTGAGCTGCCAGTATTGTATTCTCATAAAAAATGGATTGGCTTTACACAGGCCAGCAGACAGACTATCTTTGATAATCTTCCCCTTTCCTGGTTGAAGAGCAGTTTTATGGGCCTTGTGCTAGCGCTTTGATATGTGGGCTAATTAACTAACATGAGCTAGCTTAACTTGCTAACTTTATGTTAGCTGTGTATGGTAGCAAGAGTTAAGTTAAATTTGAGGATTTCAGTGGCATGTCGGCAGGAATTTGTATCTCATGTGTTTGTACATTTTGCTTGAGAAAAAAATACAATAAAATGGCAATCCACTTTTCAAAATATAGCTCCACAAAAACATTTCATGCACTTATGGCCAACTTACATCCACTATCAAAATGGTGACATTTTAGAACATGAAAAATGTATTTACATGGACATTATGCAATTAATGGATGGGCTCAAATAAAACAACAACATCAGCAAATCTCAAGTTCAACTCTGGGGAAACCAAAATTCTGGAAGGTATTGTAGCAACACAATCTAATTTCCAACTTGTCAATTACAGCAGCTTGGTCAGTTGCCCCTATGCTTCAAACTATGATGCTCCATGTGCGCCTTTTAAAGTCAGAATGGGAAGCAATTTTCCACTTAGTACATGCCTTTAGAGTCTTTTCAAAATAAACTTCTGTTTTCTCAGGAAATGTAGGTTACATCACTACTGTAGGTTTAGGCAACAAAACTCCTTGGTTAGGTTTAGAAAAATGATCATAGTTTG
>JAPZEB010000010.1:1784559-1800869 GCA_029783705.1 Chaetodon striatus
GTCTGACAAAGGGTCAACAGCTTCTTCCAGAGAGGGGCGTTTCTGCTCTCAGCTCCAGACGTTAAGAAAAAAAAAAATAAATAAATAAAAAAAAGGAAATGCCATGTTGGATTGAAGATGACACAGCTATCACCGCAGGCGTTTCCTCTAAAAGGGAAGCTCTTCATGCAAGTCCCAAATCCCCCTGTGCTACCATTAAGCAATTAACGCAGGTGGAACATATGGGTGCTGCAGACTAACGTAATCACTTATGCAAATGTACAAAATAAAATTCGGAGGATTAATTGCAGCGCGAGCACGTGCTGTGAGAGATGTCACGATTATCTCATGTACAGATGGAGATCAAGACGATGTTTTCATCTAGCATGTCTGTCTCACAGTTTGCATGTTTAGTCTCCTCTTGGAAAACTTGCTGGCTTTACATATGTGATCACAGTTAATCTGTATGTGGGTACATTAATTATTATGTTAATAATAATAAACGTTATTTGCCTAGCGCTTTTCAAAACAAGGTTATAGAACAAAAGGTAATAAAGCAGTTAGTTTATTGACAAGTCTGAGACCCCTACCGGAAAAGTACCATCACCTTTTCCACACAGAACACCCAGCCTGTTATTAGGATGGTCAGTTAAGATGTTACAGTTAAATTAATAATTAAAGAAGATTAAGATTTCACAGTCAATATAAAGATAATATCTGAGACATTTTTACCTGATTATTTTGTTGTTTGTCTCCCATCGACCCTCAGCTGTGAGGCCATATGGGGAGTAATATTTGGAGTCTTTGGTCAGAGACTCCTATCAATCATACAAATTACCCCTCACCTTGCAATATTTATGATAATGCAACCAATGACACGGCGTTAATTGCATCCATTCTTCACCTCTTCTGATGGTCTGACACACAGATCAGGAAGAAGCCAGTTCCCTCTCGCTGCTGCCTCACACTCAATCCATCATCTTTTATCCTTTGTGTGTGATGAATGCTACGTTTATGGGGCATTATTTCAGTTGTGTGTACCCCTCTGCCATCCCAGTTCAGCTGTTCATATGAAATTTGAATTTTGTTTGGTAAACAGATATAAATAGCAACTGTTGTGTTCAAATGCTACTCTTTGCATCAGCCAAATTTGTTTTGGAGGGATACAGTGCTGCATGGATTGGTTTTTCTTTAGAATCTTCACTTTGTATGCATTTGCAGAAGTATTAAGGTTAGGGCAAAGTCAGGTTAATAATAATAATGAATGTGACTGTGAATTTTTTTTTTTGTTTGTTTTTTTATCAAAGTTCCGAGAATTGCAATTAAAATGGGTAAAAAGCAAATTAAATGGTAGATAAAGAGAGAGACACACATATCAAAGAACTCACTCAGTGAAGTAACTTTACTACTAATCACTATTTGTTTCATGTAGGATGAAGTAATCGGACACAAAGATTCAATCTATCTATTGAACATATATGTTATTCTGGAAAAGCCTACATGTCTGTTACTGCAATTAGTGACCAACCACATAAATATGGATAAAATTGTAAGAAATCTACTGAAATGGAAACAAAAAGAAAACCTTATTGGAGCTGAAAGGTAAGTCTGCTGCTAGTAGAGAATGTACATCAAAGATTATAAGCTCTAGCCTATGTATATGTGCAGACAAAAAAGCATCGAGGGCAAAGGGGAATACAAAAGAATTGGTGTAACATCCAATCATAGGTGTGTCTGAAAGAACAACAGGTGTTTTAAAATTAAACTCACCTTTATTACCTTACTATTCCGTGAAAGAACCAAGGTCTCTTAGAATGTATCCTCATAAAATGGTCTGTGTGATATCCTATGAATTAGCATAGAGGTTAGGTTTTGGCAAATAAAGTTCTTCTGTTAAGGTTAGGAAAAGAAGCACAGTGAGGATGTACCTTAAAATGAGTTCATTGAAAGTTCACATGGTTCTGAATGCCAGTCTCCTGGCGAAAGTCCTCGCAGAAAGTCTTGTGTTTTGTGACCCATCCATGCCCCTAAGCTGCTTTCTAATAGGACTGCTCAGGATCGCTTCCTTCTTTATCTGTCAGTGCATTTGTCACACGATCGCAGCTTTCCAAAATACGTAGGTTATGCATGAATTACTGGCTCATCATTACATGGGATATGTACAAATCTGGGTGGATTACTTAAGAAAAAAGTATAAACAGTTTATGAGAACAGCCTGTGTTTTAACACCACATCACAATGTGTTAAAATTACATGCAAGCGTCACAGAATCAATGTCACTGGAAAGTCAATTATGAATGGGTGCAGTTTTAAACACATAGATAAGGTTGAACATTTACAGTTGGTTTAGGAAAAGATCATGCTTTCAGTTAAAATGAGTATGTACGGGACCTGTACTTAGTATTGAAGACTTGCATACTTTGAAGGCAATTAAGTTAGAATTACTCAACACTGACTTTTGGTTTCACACACAAACAACGGTCTGCTGGGTCAAAGTCCTAAATTTGTTTGACCAGTCCAATCTTTTATGTAATGTCCACAAAATTTGTGTGTCCACCATGGAAAAGGATTCAAACTGACTTTTCATTGGCACTGTTTTCATCCTGCCAGCACTTAATTTTTAACACACTAAATGCCACCACTGCATAAAGTGGTCATTTCAGGTATTCCTGTGAGACCAGGCTGTTAAAATGGAGACCAAAAGTCGATTTGTCTGACAGACAGTTAGCTGAAAAACTAATCGGACTTCGTCAAGTGTCAGTTTTTTTTCTACAATGGCAAAGGCATGAGCCGTCCTACTCTCCCTCTGATTGCCTTGCACTTGTTGTCTTTGTTAGGTTAAGGCATAAGGAGTGAGATTGGTTGGGGTTAGGGCAAGAATATTAGAGTAAGGCAATCAGGGGCAGAGCAGCATAACATATTTCAATCATGACAAATTATTACCCTGTGCTCTAACAAATTTCCAGAGCTGACTAAAATTTTAAGTGCATTTTAAGGTCAAAGGAAAGGTGATAAAAAGCTTTTATGCTTGAGTTTCTGAGTAGGAGTAAAGGTGAAACACATTTACTTTTAAATTCAACATTTCACTTTGCAATTTCATAAATACTTGGAACGCCAGTCTTGAAGACAAGTATACAAACACCCATCTTTTCCCAACCGACTCATACTGCACATGATGCTACTTCCTGCGTTAGCACTGTTTTTTCTCTGAAATCGTTACTCTAAAGCCCGGGTCTTCAATAGGGGACCTGCGACCACTTGGGGGTCCTAAGAGTTAGTGCAGGAGGGCCTACAAATTATAGTCTGATAAATTTACAGTACGCAACAGTAATGACAGGCTAACTGTTACCCATGAATCCTTGTCCAATCATGATGGCTAGCTTATCCTAAATCACTGTATAGCACCTATTCCATAGCAGCAAGGTGAACTAGTTTGCTAACAGTTATATACTATTGAAACATATTGGTCAATTGGCTATAGTATTATTCCAAGTGTACGGACATTCTTATGAGCCATAATGGATTGTTTTGTAACTTTTGTAACTACCAGCAAAAGTGCAGTGGGTAAAGCTAATTGGCCTTGCCATGCTACAACTTAGTAGCTACAGGCAAGTGCAAATGAAAGAAGACCCCAAAATATTCAGACAATTATCTCAAGTACAATTCAGTTTTATACAATATATGCAGTAGGTGGTCCTTAATCTGTTTCAGCTAAGGGGTCCGATGCCTGAAAAACAGTAAAGACCTTTGCCCTCAAGTACTTCATATAAAAGCAAGGCTTATACAACAGGATCAGGAAGGACATGAAAGACACCCTAGAAGAATTACAAATAAATAAATAAAAATTGACAAAATAAAGTTTACTCATTAAAAAATTACATTCATTTTCCACTTTAAAACAGATTTCCCCTTTTAAACATATAAAAGCCAAGGACTGGGATTTATGAGCTTTTCATAGGCATCAAAGCCTTATTCTCAAAGAACATTTCAACACCGATGTCACCAACATTTGGTGCGAGATAGCAGGTGGAAGAAATCACTGGTTTTGTGACGGTCAAACTGGGGTGAGGCTTGCTGGAAGACAGCCACTAATCCAGTTATTTCATGCTTTAAAATCACTCCACATGGATATCCCGGGTATAAAACTGAAATGAATTATTGCCTGTCTTGCAGTAATGTTGACTGAGTCTTTATATATAGGAAGGAAGAGAGCAAAACTTCTGCTTCCCGAGTCCACTCACTAAACATCAGCAGAACAGCACTTTAATCTTCAGGCAATCATTTTATCATGCATTTAGTTGACCTTTCCCATAAATCACAGCTGAGTGATCCGATCGAACTCTGCAGGATGTGGAAAAGTTTGCGGTATAATGCAGAGTATCCTTTCTGTGTTGGAAGGCGTCTCAGTGCTGGCTGCTTGCGTGGTCTTTGCTGAGTTTCCCTGCAGATGTGCGCTGCAGCTGACAGCTGTGTCAGTGGCTGAAATAGAATGAGCAATTGCAGGCAAACATTCCTTGTTAACAATTACAGTTGAATAGCGAGCTCAAGGTTAATTTGGTAATCAGTGAATCTGCAGTAATGGTAGCTGCAATAAATTATGACAACGGGAGACGTTTATCATTGAATCAAGAGAAAAGGATGTTTCCAGCTGAAAGTTGAAAGGATGTAAAAGTGAATTCTTTGAAACTGATCATGTGACATGGAAAAGAACATAGGATGACTGATCTAGAGGACAACTGACTTATTTTTACTCAGGAGAAACTTTCCAAATGTATCCAGCATAGTTACCATTCTTAAGGTCAAACAAATGGTAACCCTTACAACCTTACAACCCTACTGCTACAACCCTGACTCCTCGCCTTGTTTCTCCTTCCAGGAAAATAATCCTTCTGGAAACACTGTTGTAAAATTAAAGGGTTTATTAGCCACCTCACAGCCTTCTGGGATATACTGTATATGATCTCTGTAAACTTAATCGATCCTCAGGAAGATGGAGAATTACATCTTCACCCTCTGTGCACGCATGGTCAGTCAGCAGGTGCACAGTTAGTGGGCCTACTCTGTTCTATAGTGGCAAGGATAGTGTATTTCAGTAATTTATTGCAAGACACTAGTGAAACTTCCCTGCAGTTATTGAGAAACAGCATTCACAGGGTCTCGCTTGCTTAAACACTCTCTGTAACAAGGTCACAAAGTGCTCCATACCAATATGATCTTGACAGCGTTACAAGCACAATTCACAAACTATCTACTGTATGTATGTATGTATGTATGTAATTATATACACCTATATATAGAGTAAAAGATGTATAGATAGCAATGTATTTGTCACATTAAGTCATGCAATACAATTCCAGTGAAATCCAGTCCCATCAGTTCCCTCAATTATGCATAATAATGAATAAACACATGTATAACTGGGAAGTCTGGGAAGCTCTTTTTTACTCCATCTGAACAAAACGTGAACGTCACTGCCCTCAAACTTCCATGCGTCCCTTATGTTTGCATAGATACAGCCAATAGATGGCTCTGAGGGGAAGAGTTTCCCACACAACAAACAACGCCACGGTGAAGGAAGTCGTAATATTGTACCTTTAAACAAAGGCAGAGTTGTAGACGTTGATGGTCTATGAGGCCATATAATGATACATCCTGACATGTGGACCATTCTTCTCACTATATTACCAATTTGTTCTGTTCTGCCATTATCTAAAATTTCTCTGTCGTCTCCTGTGGTCGTATCCACAATCTCCAGTGATAACCTTTAAGGAAACGTACACAAATACGGACAAAATGAACATGGACAGAAGGTGCTGTCCATCTCTGTATCTAATGTTGAGCATTGGAAATAAAAAACATCAGACATAACCTGGAGTATTGAAGAATCATTCAATGCCAATGTTGTGTCTGGTATGTGCATATATCACTCCCTGTTCAAAAGCCAACCTGTTCTTATCCCAGATACCACAGCTTTGTCAGTGGCCTAATTGTCAAAATATGACATGCTAGGTACCTTCCTGCATCAGAATTGGACATTCATGGACGGCGTCTCAATTGACACTAGTTACATGCATTGTGTCTTTTCAAAATACATTCTGTTTTCACAGGAAATGGACAGTTTCTGCTCATGTCTTTTTGCTATGTATGTATGTTTATTTCCTTAAGCTTATGCAACAAAAGTCCATGGTTAGGTTTAGAAAAAAACTTAAATGAAGTTAATCTGTTAATTTAGGTTTGGGAGCAGGGTCACGCCTCAACCACACCTCTAATCACCTGGCAGGCTTACTTATACCTGGCCAACCCATCCAGCCTAGTTTGTCTCAGATCTCTCAACCCGCCCACCCTTTCCCCTTTTCTTCATCATCTCCACCACTCCTCATCCCTTCTAATTCCATCTAGCGCATATCTCTTCCATGTCCCATTCTAGGTACAGTCCAGGGGTCCACAATCAGCTCGGACGGAACACGCTGAGACAGAACTCCCACACTGAGTCTCCCTCTGTCCAGCATCCAGCGTACCCTCCGGATCAGCCTGGCTGACGACATCCTACATCAGTCTTTGCCCCTCCACTCTACAGTCATCCACCATCAACATCTCATCCCTCAGAACATTCATTAAAATCTTTAACTTCATATTGTTATGGCGTGATCCCTACTAGTGAAAAAAAGTACAGTTGTTAGTAAAGCCATGTCACATCATGTGACATATGTTACAGATGTCTCCAGTGTAGCACAACACATTCTCACTCCAACCTATTGACATGCGACGTGCAAGGTACCCTGGGTGCATTAGTTGTTAATGTTCTGGGACACCGTGTCAGGTTCTTCCTGTTACATGCATTGTCTTCTTTCAAGATACACTTACGTTTTCACAGGAATGTTATCGTTTACATACAGTCTCTTTCAAAAGAAACAAACACACATGGTTTGAATTTAGCCAATGTGGTTAGGTTTAGAATAAAAGAACAGGGTTTGGTTTTAGAATCTTATGGGACACAAACTCTGCTCTCTCAGGTCAAAGTCGTGGTTTGTTGGACCCATCCACCACCCCTCCTGCCCACCTGCACCATTCGGACTTTCACTGCCTTAACTTTCGTTCTTGTCCTGCCGTGTTCCCCCCTGATGCCGCTGGGTGCCGTGAAACTTTAACAGCAACCAGCCGCATGTCATGCCGAAGTTTAAGTTTTGACAGGTTCAGTGGTTGCCGACGGTGTCAGAAATAGCTGCTGGCTGGTATGCAAGCCTCTGCATCAGTATCTGACACTGAAAAGAATTGGTATCTGAAGTGTTTGCAGTGAGAATGAGCTGCAAAAGCTTTCTATATTATCTGTTGGTTACTACAGGAAACTTGATGGTTATGGCCATCAAACTATGGTTAAGGTGTGGTTGAGATAAGGCCAATAAAACAATTGGGTCTGGAAAAGACAGTGGTTTGATTTTTAAACAGAACATTAAACCTGGAATGTAACTGAATTGAAATGATAGTTTCCCATACACCAATTCCTGCATTGACACTGAATGTTGGCACTGGGTGTAAATTGTGCAGAATTGTCCAATATGACTATAATTCCCATAGATACTGAGCTAATACGTGCCACACATCAGCAGAAGCACGTTACTTAACCTGCACCTTTGCCACACAAGCCGCCTGATCCAAATCAAAACAGAGCTGCCTGTTTATCTGGCCCTGAGACTGACGATGACCCTTTAGCACCGTGTACCACACTTTATGCGCAAACATTCTCTCAAACCTAGTTTACATTCAATATACCACATCAAGGTCATTAGGGGACATGTAGGCTATACATCATAGCTGGTGGCTGTGAGCACTTATTCAAAGGGAGAGCAAAGCACTCAAGAGTGGCCTGCTTTTCCAGCATGAGCCTCCTTAGCTGCTCTTTTACTATATTAGCTCACCTCTGAGCGACAGCTCTGCTCTCAACTGCTCAAATAAACACCTTCCCGAGCAGTTTTGTCGATCTGAAGGGCATGGCAAAGTGAACACTTCTGCCCCAATGTGCGATCCAAAATCTGAGAGTGCAGGGCACTTTTTTCTTTTTTTTCTGCAGTCTTTTCCATTAGACCCATGGGGTGAACACCATGCTTGGATCAATATAGGCCCCATTAGGGACCCCTATTGGGTCTGGCTTCTGAGCATCGACCCGCCCACCTCGGTCGGCGGAGAGACCCTACAGGACCCGCCGGCTGCTGCGGCACTCGTCCATCGAGCTGCAGCTCCTAAAGGTGCATGACGCGCATTTACCATCCTCTCATGCATTCTAGCTGAGCACTGTTATTATTACAGTCATTACTGGATACTGTGCGAGGCGCGTTTATCAGCTGTGTTTATCGAAATCAAGCTTCCTGTGAGAGGACAGCCAAGCAGCTGTTTGCCAGTAGGGCCGGACCATTATACATTCAGTGTAAGAGTCGCAATGAATTGTGGCTGATTTCAGAGGCTTTCAAATGTTATCTGCAAATGTGTTTGTGCAAAATAAAGCAGGGAAGGGACAGATGTTAACAATTGCTGTTCGTTTTATGAAATTCTGCAGATCTGCACAGTCTAATCATTCCTAAAGGAATGGCATATCACGCACGTTATATATCAGTTTGTAAGTAATCTCCTGGCAGCGCTTCCACTACAGCGACTGCATAAATACTCATCTATTATTTTGTTTGCCCGTCTCCACTCACCCAAGCCTTTGGGATCCTCCATCTATTCATTCGCCATGAATAATGTGGCACATCTCATGTCAGATGGAAAGATAATAGTGTCACAATGCTGGCCCCACATCTCCCGCTCAGCACAATTTACAATAGGCCATTCTGTGATTTCCCCGCCACTTCATGCCTCACATTGCTGCCCAGTGAGAGGGTGATTTGCAGAGAAGCACGTCCTGACCTTACACAGGCATACACCCACACAAATCACTCTTGTTCACCTCTGACTGCTGGGATGCTACTGATCGGTCTTGATTGGACTGGTTTGTTCACTTACTGTGGCTGTGCTGATACAGCCGTGCCTTAAGGGAGAATCACTGGTTGTTTAGTACAAACAGTGTCAGTGAACTTTGCTCTTAAAGAACCAGTTGTTCAGACTGTTGTGCAATGAAAACTTTATAATACATAAGACATACATTAAAAAGATAACATCTGGAAATCAATACTACATGAATCATACTGGACTTGACACTTGGCCCTCGTTATCTTTTTGAGTTCTTCATATATATGTATTTAAAGCAACCTCCTGACCATTGTCACATTAAGGTCAAAGAACAAAGGTGATCGGGCCTTCCAAGTGTCTTGAGCATGGATGGTCATTCTTGACCTTCAGATCAGTATGTGTTGTGTAATATCTTATATCAATGCATTTTATGAGCTGTCAGCTGCATCTCTTGTTTTTTAGTAGTAAATGGAAGCAAATGATAACTACGACGAGTGAGGGGGATAGAACAGAGTTCTCAGCCCATTCTCATTTCTAACTTGTCATATACCGTCAGTTTATCAGAGATATGGGCATTTCAAACTGATGCCATTCAGCAGCGTATCATACCACCACGATAGGTGGCACCCTGCTGCATTATTAACTGACGCCGCCTGTCCACCTATCATACCGCCACGACAGATGCTGTCTGGTCGACCAGTAGCATATCATAAGGTTCCGACAGCCATGTTAAAAACGTACTCCACCCAGCAGCATATCACATCACCCCAAAGGTTGTTCTGGTGTTGGTGTCTGACACCAACATCACTGACCAAGTATTCTACAACTTTGAAATGAGAACAGGCTGAAAGTTCTTAAGAAAACATAGAAGTCGCAGCTGGAGGATCCACCATGAGCATATTAGTTTCTTATTTTAGCTAGACTCAACACCTGTTCTTCAGGCAAGATCATGGATTTGTTTGATTGGGCCACCTTACATGCTCACAGAATGGTGTATTAAATCATTGATTAATGAAGATGACACCTTTTTTTTTTTTTACCTATACCGACATACAATAACATAACATAACGCAGACTGACATGGTCTAATTTTTTGTATTGTTCACAAACTGTTTAACATAGCCCAGATGTACTAACAGATGTAGTTACAAAGTGACTGACTGAAGTAAAATTCTTCAGATGAAAAATACTTCAGCACAAGTAAAAATACAGATTTTATAAACAGTACAAGTACACAAAAAACAAACTTTGTTACAGTCGTGCGAGTAAATGCATTTCGTTACTTCTAACCCAGACAACCGCCAGCTGGAGCACACCTCCTGCCAGCTCATGCAGTTCAGCAGCCTCTCTCTCATCATGTCTGCCAAACATTAAAGCTGAGTATCCTCTCTGTCTGTCAGCATGCAGTGGCCTTCTTGATGATCACACACACCTTTGTGAAGCAGGTCTCTGTCAGCCACCAAATAAGACAGGACTGTACCATGATGTTTATTCATCAACAGAAGTTAATCATCACCAGTACCTACAGTGATTACTTGACCAGATCTGAATTGTTAACATGTTTAGATGTTCATACTGAGTGTTTCCTCTGAAATACTCATGTGTGCTTAAATTGTGACTTCCATAATTACTTGTGTTTCTGTCTGTTCCAGGCAGCCTAGCCTGTGACGCAGAGACCTTACAGTGCTGTTGCAGATGAAGAGGCTTTTTACAAAACTCATTCAGTCCACTTTAAGTTTGAATCAAACCAAACACACGGCACTTGTAATTAGAGTGAATATCAACACAAACTATTCAGTTTTTTTCCAAATGTCACTGCATTATTGCCACCCAAGTGAATCTGTTGAACTTTTCCAAAAATCACTCCGTGGTATTACAAAAGTCATTCAGTGCGATCATCAACAAAGGGCTCCTCTGCGAGCAGCTGGGGGAGTTGAAGATGGCAGCAGTTACTGAAGATTTCTGTATATTTGTACCTGCTGATAATACAGCAAGACTATCACCATTTCAAACAGGGATTACTCAGATCAAGTCTCTGCTACAGAAGAAACAACTGTATATACACTGATATCTGCATGGGCAGGGTAACCTATTAGGGGGCCCTGGGGCAAAATTAACAGTTGGGCCCCTTTTAACCCACATTTCTCCCACTTTCTGTACAACGTATGTGCATTTTTTTGTTTTGTTTTGTTTTGTTTTTATAATGGGAAACTACCTGGTACCAGATTTACTTTATGGCAGTTTGATAAATTAGCTGTATATTAGCATAAAACTGAACTAATGAAGGTCTTAATACTGGATTTTGACACAGGAAGCCTCTTGAAGTTATGGCTTTTTACCTTCATTTGATAGGTGGACAGTGAAGGGGTGGGAAAGATGACATCTAGCAAAGGGCCATGGGCTGCAATAAAGACACAGCCTTAGTGGCACCCACTCTACCAGGTGAGCCACTGGGCACCAGAATACAAACACATTTTTTTTACCACATTAGCTCAAACCAGTTGAAACAAAACAGGTCTGGGATTCCAATGGTTCTGGGGCAGTTACCTGCTTTTCCCAGTTGGCAATTCAGTATTGGCAGCAAGACACATCATTCCCCACCAAATCATTTTTCTTCAAGTGCAGTTTTTGGATTTATTTTTTTTTATTTTTTTGTTGCATCTTCCTTTCATTTTCACTTTTTTATTTATTTATTTTCTAATTAACAGTGTTGTTGTTTTTTTCTTTTAGACTTTACACACATTCAGCAAGGGCAAATCAGACAAGAAAGACACCGCGTGGAAAAAAGATTAGAAAAAAAAGCCCAAAACAAAACAAACAGTAACCAAAAAAGAAGAAAAAAATATACAGGGGGATGCAAGGGTGACATTCAAAATGTTATGTAACATACATTCAATCTCAAACATCTATCATATTCAGGCTCTTTAAGCTACTGTTTTAAAAGTGTACAGACAGTGCCCCAGTGGTCTTCCAGGACCTTAACAAAGCCTTTTAAAGCCCAGTTCAGACCTACGATTCATGATGAGACAAAACTGTTTTACAGCATTTTAGAGAAAAGCTGCAGTGGTGTGAACTGGCCATCTGAGCTCAACTCAGGGTGGCTGATGATGTCACCTGTTACTCAGCTGGTCAAATCGCTGATAGCTGGTTTTAGAACGTGAAGCACTTCACCTGCTTCAACAGCCAAGTGGCTTGTAGTGAAGTCCTCTGGTCAAGTTAACATGACTGCAGATGGAGGACACATTCTCGCTGACTGATTAATTGGTGCTGGTTATTTATAGTCCATCTGATGCTGGTTTTGTCTCTGTTTCTTGCCATTCCATTTCCACGACAAATGCAACTGTATCCAGTATCTAACTATCACTATCCTCATTTATAGTTTAAGAGGCTACCAATTATATTTAGCCACAAAATCAGCCTAAAAAGCTGAAAATCAGAAAAGAAGTACAGAGACTTGTTGCATAGAGATGATACACCATCTCATCTAGTTGCATTGGTGTGAGCTGGCAGATTTTAAAACGTTGCAAAATGGAGTGTTGAAACTCGTTGCCTGTTTCAACTCGTCTTGTTGCAAATCTTTGCTCAGAACTGGGCTTAAAAGGCAGGCTGCCTGTTCCATGTTTAGCAAGTCCAGGTATTCCTTCAGCTAAAGAGTCCCTAGTGAAGCAGGCTGTTTTACGCTCCTTCCAGTTTAGCAGAATTAGTCTTTTAGTTGATATGCAACTCAACATCCACAGGTGGTTGACGCTGACTCTAACATTATTGTCCAGTTTCAGGCCCAGCAAGCATGCCTCAGGGCACACTGGGAAATTTGCAATGAAATACTCTGACATTAGAGATATCACTTCTAACCAGATTGTTTTAACAGCTGCACAGTGCCAAAGCAAGTGGGATAAAGAATTTCAGTTGCCACAATTACGCCAGCATATATCTTGATGTTTTCAGATTTTCCTTTTATTTGTGATTATTTGTGTTGACATACACTTTGTAGTTATTATGGTATTCTGTAAAAGTGTACTGTAACTCTACCTTTGAAGTTTGCTACCTGTGTTTATTTTTCATGCCACATTGAATATAGCTGAAAGTGATGGGTCAGGCAGTTTGGTTAAGCTTTTCAGAAAATATCGCTAGGTCATAAAGTGATGAAGCAGCTTTCTGAATAAGTTATTAACAACTTTCAGAAACATGCAGTAATCCAACTTCCACCTCTTCTTCCCCCCTCTCCATCTCTCTCTGCCCTTCTCTCTCACACAACAGGTAGATTTATCATTGGTGCTGCTGCAGCCAGGCGTTCCGTTATTCAATTTTGACAAGGAAAATCGTATTTAAATCTCTCCGGTCATAATGTCCAGTAAAAACATTTCCCTCTGCAAACATGTAGGTCTAACACTGTGCCCTAAAGCAAGCAAGCCTCCATCTGTTCAAACTGAATACGAGAAATATGCAATTCTGTAATGTCATGTAAACAAACCACTGAACCTATCAACTGTCCTCTCATGTAAACAACACACAAAGGATATCAGCTGTGCACTCCAGATCATATTTAAGATGCAACCACTTAGAAGATAGGCGAGTACTTGCAGTCTTCCTACTTTATAAACAGACAGCACACATTTTACACTGTGATATTTACTGGAAATGACATATAACATAGCCAACGACAAGTATTGTCATTACCAGGAGCTTTTAGCTCTGGTTTGTGGGTGGGTTCGGATCATTGATTAATGTACATGTTTACGGGTCAGGTGGGATGAATTGGCTCTCATAACGGGCTGGGTGAGTGTGGGCTTTAAAAAACGCTTACCCGAAAATAAATACTAGCTGGACTTGATCCATTTGGTCTTCTAGTTTTTGAAGGTTCCAAATTTGTACTACAAAAATACAGTATTGAAGTTCCTTTTGATTGCTATGGCACATTAATTTCCCCCAGTTGGATCAACAGTGTCCATTTCATCTTATTTTATCCTTAATCATCAGTTTTACACTAATACTCTAAGAAATTGAAGAGCTAGAAAATAAAAAAAAAATGAGAATTTAAAAGAACTCACATATAGAAATAACCCTCCCAGTAAATCAAAGTTTATAAATAACCATTGAAATTGTATTGTCTGGAAAAAAATATTACGGTACTAGTAGTGGTGAATGATTTGGTTTTATTTTATCAAACAATAGATGCATAAGAGACATTTAAAAAAATTTAAAATCTAGAACACAATTCAATAGAGTATGGGATGTGCTGTATGTACAAAGATAGGAAAAAAAGAATACACTCAAACAATGAGCTAAAAATAGTATGGCAATAACACAAACAAGAGCTGCGCATGTAATTAAAACATGTCAGGATAAAAATATTGATTTGCATATCAGTTCTGGTCATGATTATTATTGAATTTATACTGTAATAATATTTCCATGTAGCGCATTAGTTTATGTGGTGGATTTTTTTAATGAGCCTCTCCCGAGCTGGAAACAGAGCTGAGCTACACTCAGCAAGCAGCAAGCTAATGGCAGCAGCACCATCACTCATTCTGCTCCACTGTGTCTTTGAAGAAACCATTGTATCTGCCAAATCCATCAACCTTTCCCACAGAGGCATTTGCCAGCCTGTGAAACTGATCATCTACCTTGGGGATTGCGGACCATAGCGGGGGGAGCCATATTTTACTGCCTCCTTAAATACTTACTGCAGGAAGGTGCCACAGGCCCGGCCATAAAAAGGACCCCATGAATCCAAGGCAGCCGGGCCACTCTCAATCAGCCCAGAGCATCCTGAGACACTCTGAATACAGACATGTGATGAATCGGACTGTAGCTGCAACACTTCATCACGATGAAATTTAGTTTCAGGAAGTAAAGCAGAGTGGTGGATGTAGCTTTCTTCAAGGCAAGGCGGTCAGATTTGCATTAGAAACACATTATCCTTTAACTTGCCAGGAATAAATGATTGTAATCAACTTGTGGTGTACTTATACTATCCTTTATGAATAACAATATCTACTCTAGGCAAATTTCCCCCCAGGTAAAGTTATTTTAGTCTATTTATGATGAATAGATTGACTTCACATTTATTATTTAACACTCATTTCATTTTTAAGAGTTTAAAACCCCTTTTGGTCTGCTGTGGCTTGAAAGATGTGATACTTGATATCTGATCTCATGTTCCGTTACCTTGTTTAGTGAGACATGGCTGTGACATGGTATAGGTAGGTCATTTGGATAACACTCTAATAAAATAAAGCATTTTGCTTTGTTCTGAAACCTGTTTTTAATAACTTGTGGGAACAGCTGTACTAGTAAGTGTCAACTTAGTCAAAATGGTGACAAACTAAAGCCAGAGCAGGAACCTCAGCTCTGTATCACTGTGAGTTACATCCATGTTTTGACAACTCTACACCTCATGATATATACACAGTATACACAGTTATATGATGTATATTCACCTCTTTTTCTAGTCCATTATAGACTGCCCGCCTATCAGCAAAAAAGCCATCGGAATCAACACATTCTCACTCCAGTCTTGTAACATATCAGCATTTGGTCATGGACTCTCTACATCAACTTATGACGTGAAATGTACCCTGGTTGCGTTGGTGGTTGACGTCCTGGGATGCCATGTCAACTTTTGCCTCTTACATGAATTGTCTGATTTCAAAATACACTTCCTTTTTCACAGGAAATGTACATTTTGCTTAAAAATAAAAGCATAGTGTCAGTACAACACCGCAAATTGACGTTTTTTTCTTCAACAACAAATGCATGTGGTTACATTTAGCCAACACACGCACATGGTTAGGTTTACGCAACAAAAGCATGTGGTTGAGTTTAGGAAAAAAAGAACAGGGTTTGGCTTTACAGTCTCACTGGAAGCGAGTTGAAAGTCGATGGTTGTTGGATCCATCCAGGACCCCTTCTACCCGCCCTACTCGGAGTTCCACCCCCTTAAGTTAGGTTGCTGTCCTGCCATGTTTCCCCCTGACACCGCCATTAAACAGCAATGGCGACCAACATGAAAGGATGGGTTTTTTTGTCAGTGTCTGACACCAGAAATCACTGACCAAGAGCCAGTATTTGTTGACTTCAGAGTGAGACCGGATTGCTGGAATACATAGGAGAGTATAGCCACTCCCTCCTCAGTAACCTGCCCATCTACCTAGTAGTACACCAGCTTCATCAACCACCACTACACCACTGCTCATGATCTATGTTCAATGCCAACATTCAGTGTGAATGGGAACAGGGTAAAGTAAAGGGGTGTTTGTGTCTGTATTCATGCATGAGACAGGAGTTTGCATCCAAATTAAAGTCCTGCAATTACAGTCTTTTCTCATTTGCTTGAACACATTTTTCCATTTAGCTGTTTCATTTTCAAAAAAGTTCAAACACAAGTC
>JAPZEB010000010.1:1800969-1822382 GCA_029783705.1 Chaetodon striatus
TAGGAATAAAAAGTTTTGGCAGGGGATTTTTTTTTTAGGATCTTTTTTTAGTGTTTGTTGTGGAAGGATTCATGCTTTCTTCCATGTGAGTTTTAATTTCTCCGTGCACTCTCAAAACAATATATACAACAGTTACGTAACATTACTGTCGCCTCTTTTGTTTGGCTAAACATGTATTTCAATTGCCATGGCATGAAGGGCGTTCATTTTAAGAAACATTGACAAAATACTCTGCCAAACCTTTTCTGCATCTGTTCTTAAGTCATAAACACAAAAGAGAAAGCAATTTAGATCAGACTTAGAAAATGAATCAACAGATTTTTTTTGTCTCAGTCGCCTCTCAGGCTTCTGTAGTTATGCCACCACATAGTTTTGCAGATATTGTAAAAGGCAAAAATCTTCTCAGTGAATGCAATAAAGTGCGACTGAACATAATTACTGATCTTGAAAAATTGTCCAATTTGACGTCCTTGTCTTGCAATGTGGTAGAGACTTTATAAAGGTGCACTATCTAGCAGGGCTGCTTTCTTGGATGAGAATCTTCTTTTTTATTACTTTTGGTACTTATTAAAGTGCCTGAATAGTTAACAAATATTGTCTGACCTTTTTGTCTGACCAAAAGTTTAGGATATTTTCTTGATTCAAGATTCTAAAAGAATGATCTCATATTTGTGTTACAATTGTCCTTGATATCACTCCGCCTCCACTCCAATACAACAGAGGTGAATGTGATTCACTGTGGACAGTATTTCCATAGAAGAAAATACAGACTGCAGTCTGTATTTAGATGACCTATTCACCTCCATTGTATTTAGCACTGAGTTGGAAAAAATGTTGAAGTTGGATTCTTTAAATGCTTTTTCATTTCTGTGAGAAACACAAAGGAAATTCAGTTCACCCCCATCTTATTGGGGTGGAGGAAGAAATCTCAGAGAACGATACATATCTGTCTAGAATAAATAAAATTGTAAATAAATTTGCACAAATAGATACCACTAGGAAAAAAAACATACTTCTATTGGTAATCTAGGTGAACAGACCCTTTAAATGGACGAGGAAGAGACAGGCTGCAGTGTATTTTTGGGGACAGAAAGGTTCAACTCAGTGATGTCCCAAAACACAATAAAAACCTAACCCTAATATTAATACACACCATCACAGATATGCTGACAGTGTTTTTGTTGGAATATATAATTCAGCCTATACCACACCAAAGTTCTTAGCCGTGTTTAATAACAGGCCGCTCTGTGCAGGGAGAAATCTCCCCATGAAAATAAACCCAACATGACAGAAAAAAACATTTTTGATTGTCCTCTGATTAGGAAGAAGAAGAAGATATACTTAATTAATCCCTGAGGGGAAATTAATTTTTTTTCACTCTGTTGTCATTCACACACAGGCCCAAAATACACACATGCACAAACAGGACCCATACATCCATTGGGGGATGCCAGACCGAGGGGGCTGCCTTAGACAGGCGCCCTGAGCAGTTGGGGGTTCGGTGCCTTGCTCAAGGGCACCTCGGCAGTGCCCAGGGAGCCCGGTTTCGCTCTGAAGTCATTGAAATCGGGCGCTTGGGCAGTGACTTTGCAGTGTCAGAAACCAACGGAAAAGGCATCCTTTAACGCCGGCATGATATGCAGCCAGTTGCTGTTATATTTTAACGGCACTCTGTGGCGCCAGCGGGAAACACGGTGGGAAAAGGACGGAAGTTAAAGTGGCAAAAGTCCATGTGGGGCGGGTGGGAGGGGTGGTAAATTGGTCCAACAAACATCAACTTTCACCTGAGAGAGCGCTGTTCGTGTCCTGTAAGATTGTAAAGCTAAACCCTGTTCTTTTTTCCTAAACCCAACAATGTGTTTTTGTTGCTTAAATCCAACCATGTGTGTTTGTTGTTGAAGAAAAAAAAGGTCAATTCATGGTGTTGTACCAATGTAGAGCACTTATTTTAAAAGAGACTTTATGTAAACGTTAGATTTCCGGTGAAAATAGAAGTGTATCTTGAAAGAAGAGAACTTGATGTTGTGTCCCAGAACGTCAGCAACACACCTAGGGTTCCTTGCACGTCGTATGTGGACGTGGAAAGTCCATGACCAAAACGTCAATATGCTCATGCTTATCCAGATCATTTTACTGTATAAACCCAACTCAACCCAGCCGATTGGGTTGTGCCCAGTTGAGGTCGGGCAAAGACTCAAAGCTCTAATTTAGCTTCAGTAGACAGGTTCTCCAGTTAAGGTGTCTAGAGAAGAAGAAAAAAATCATGACGTCATCTTGAATAATGACATTCATTGTTTTTTTCTTCCACAAAGCATTTTATACAAAATATGATCACCAAGCTCTTCTCAGATGATTGTATGTTGATGATGAAACACTGCTGCTTTTATATTTATTCGTATATTTTTCTTAAAACTGGAGTTGCTGTTCAGATGCCCTTGTAACTGTCACTCAGGGTTCTTAATTACCTCCGCCATAATTGTTTATCCTGATTTGTCGATCCAGAGCGGCTTCAGAGGAATGAGAGTACTTTGTGCTAAAAATATGATGTTTACCCTCCTAATGATGAAACCAGAGAGAAGATTAAACCGAGAGACGATGTTTGATTTTCAGATTATTTTGTTGACATCTGACACATGGAGCCTGAGTAGCTTTTTACTCAGGATTACACACAACATTAAAGGAGAAATCAAGGCAAAGTTCTGCTGTTTTCTCAAGTCAGAAAGCACCTCATCATCTTCAGTGCTGCAGGCAGTGAATCTGAACAATTCTGATGGCGGGTAGCTGGGCTGTGGAGGGGGGACAGTGATATTTGGGATTTGAAGGCCCTTCCTGTGATAAAATGCAATGATACTGATGCATTAGTTGTTGTTTTAGCTCTGTACTTAGATTAAAAAAAACAGTAAGTAGAAGTCATCATGAAATAAAAAATACATTCTCACAATTTTAATCCTGTGTTGCTTTGTTAATTGGTCATATCTCTCCTGTTATGTACCAAATATATGTCAAAAAATCAGTATCAGGGTATTTTTTATATGAAATTCCCGTTCTTGTTCCCTCCTCCAGTAAAACCAGACTTCAAATGTTTGATGACTCATCCTGCACTCAAAAGGCTTTTATAAAAGTTCATTCAATCAAATAAGACTTTGGGCGACTAGCTTGCTGAAGCCTATAAAACCGCATTTCACCATTTGTGGGTTGTAGGAGCTCACAGAGAAATATGGAGAGACAGGAAAAGATGTGTGTTTGGATATCAGTGGGCAAAAAGTTTGTTTTCATTTCCTAAACAATGTGGTAGAGGTCTAATTTGTTCATTTCTTCCTCATCCTCCTGCTGTTGTAATGGTCAGGGAGGTGTGTGTGGAGCTGACAGTCTGCTAAACTCCAAGACTCTGCCTATACGTATTCAGACGTTTTTGTAAATGGATATTTTCCTCAAGGGTTGGGCCTCTTGTACACACACACACAAACAGAGTTTTAGGTCACTAAAACACATATTAACAGATATCTAAGGTGAAGATTTATCAAAACTCCAGTGTGGATGTGTTAAATGGAGAGTTTGGAAAATGATGACATAATCTTCACATATTGCTCATGCCTACTGTTGCTTGGTGTAATGCGCAAACACTGGAAACAACACCAACAACGGCAGACTACGGGTTTGCTAACATTTTGTTAGCAACACTTGGTCTAATGACAACTTTTCACGTAAACTCACCACTTCACAGACGAACTGAGACATCTGCTGCACCCAGTGTTTTTGTTCCACCTCTTCTGGGGTTTAAAGTCCACTAGAAATGACGGTTTGGGATCAGGACCAGTCGTACCAACAGATGGTGGAACGCTATCTAGAGTGGAGTTGTTGTTGATGAGAAGGGGAAGGAAAACTTTCACATGTCCAGAGCATCACTCGTATGTTTAAGTGAGCTTCTTCCTTCTTGAATAGAACAGGAGTCAGCGGTGATGACATCTCCAGTAGGTGTTTTGAACAAGGTAACATTAGCCTGTACACTGCACAGATAGACAGTTAACGCCTGGACCACGGGCGGGCTCGACTGCTGCTCAGCTCCGCAACATCTTAAGTCTCATGGCTCACCTATTTTTTCCACACGATGATCATACTTTTAAAATGAAGTCTGTGAGCTAAATTATTTATTTATTCAAATGCCATCAAAAGATCAGTTTTCCTGGGTTGAGGCCAACCTGTAACAAATTTGAACCCACACTAGAATAAGGGTGTGACCTGCAGGAGCTCAAGCATGAGGAATATCGAAAAAGCCTAGTGTGTCCCAAAACAAAGTTGAAACCAAAGCTGTTTGTGCACATCAGCATGGATTATTCAGGTTTGCCATTAGACTGATACAGACGTTTTGAGATAACTGTATTGCTGAGTTTGATAGTAAGAAAAAAGAACAGTAGTGTGAGTGTTCACTGTGTGGAAGTTACACTTTATTTTAAATTTATTTATGTTTATATTTTGGCACTGTATATTATCTTGCACTGTTTGTCTTAGATTCTCATTTTGCTCTAACTTGCATATTTTTTTATACATATTTAATGAGCATTGTTGGAGGGAGCCTTAGAGCCAAGATTTTCATTGCCAACAACTGCTTCTTTGTAACTGTTGTGCATATGATAATAAAGAACATAAATGTGTGTGTGGCGCTGTTTTGGCTGAGTGTATTGCTGGTGACATGCTGTTCATTTGTTCATTACTCTTCTTTTATGTTTTATTATCATGAAAACAGCACTTCAAACTGCAGCCATATGACAGTCTGCCCTGCAACTTGGACTTGAGCTAGCAGTGTGTTGTATTATGGTATGTATGCATATACTGCACATTCCTTTTCAGCACTTGTCACTTTAAGCCCCCTAAAGAAAAAGCCCAGTCTGCTCTAAGTGTTTAGCATTGCTGGACCCTCTGCATTTCTGCATCTCTGCACCATTATTACCATTAATGGAGCATAGCAGCATTTTCTACAGTGACAAATCACTAATTAACGCTTCTAAACCAAAATCTTTACAACTGGACATGGTCCAACAGGAATGTGACCCGAAATCTCGGAGAAATTAACAACAAATGTGACTAAGGTTAAATGTTACCTTGATGTTAGCATTTAGCTACATGTAGCAGTACACTAGCAGCCGGGGAATGGCTGTATGGCGGCACTTTCTCCCTTTCAGAGTCAACAATAAAAGCTTTAAACTCAATGGGACATGTTACAGCAGGAATATGAAAAACTGAGGGGAAGTTAACATCTGAAACTAAGGTTACATGTTTCCTTGATGTTAGCATGTAGCTACATGTAATGGTGTACTAGCAGTTGGGGAATGGCACTTTCCCCTGATAAAAATCAAAAAAAGGTTCAAAACACAACTTCCAGCAGGAATATGATCCAAACTTGGGGAGAAATTAACAACATGTGAAACTAAAGTGACACGTTTCCCTGATGTTTCCCTGATGTTAGCTTGCAGGTACATGTAGCAGTGTACTGGCAGCCAGGGAGTGACTTTGTATAGCATCTCCTTCTCCCATTAAAACTCACAATAAAAGCTTTAAAACACAATCAGACATGCTCCAGCAGGAAAATGGTCCAAAAACAGGGAGAAACTGATAAAATCTGCAACTGAGGTTATGTGTTTTCCTGACATTAGCATGTAGCTACATGTGCTAGCCTAGTGTAAGCTACGTAATATAAACACTTGCAGTAGTGTGCCTGGAGCAGCAGACCATTTATTTATTTAGGATATCCATAGGCAGAAAAGACTGTAGAAAAAAAAAAACAAACAAAAAAAAAAAACGTCAGGTTACTTTTACATTTGTGTATCTCATTTTTTGAAACATTTACTATGAACATCTATGATTGATAAGTGATAAAATAAGGAAAAGCATTATAGATCCCATTTGACTTCACAGGGTCTTGCACCCACCCTACACGTAGGATCAATGTCCTGCAGGGTGCATTGTCCAGAAACTGGAGGAAGCATATTTTCTTCAAATTTAAAACATACAAAAAAACATAAAGAACTGTATTTACAACTTGGTCTGATAAACAACAACACATTGGAATTAGAAACTTTCAACAATATCCACAACATAATGAGAATGGATTGATGCTCTCTTCCTACAGGCAAGTCAATGGCTAAACTTTTGATGAAGCACCAGCACCTTTTTAGGATACAGGGCCCTTTTCCCCAGAAATCACCTCTATTTTTCTTCAAGACAAGAGCAACAGATTAGGCGTGAAAAGTCTACTTTGTTGCATCTGTAAATACCACATTATATTTCCCCAAAGGACACACCTGAACTGTGAAAAGCAAAAGCCTTTGTTTTCTAAATGGGTCATGATCTGTTTTCCCTGTGGAGTCCAACAGGTAAACCATTAGTCAGGCCTGCACGTTCCTCCTAATCAATTTACACAGTTTAAAACCATTCATCTCCATATCCCAGTTTGACTTCTATATTAGATGCAAAATGTCAGATACTGTAATAATGGTGAAGCGGGGCTCAGGATTATTGCAGAAACGCCAAATACAAATGATTTCTTTCCCTGTTATCTTCCTCTGGCAGTCTGCCAGGTTCCACTGTTTTTTCTGTGGCAGTACATCAGTGTACTGGAGAGATGTAGATGAAGACATTTTGTACTCTGATATACAAAGATCCAATACATGATCCATTACAGAGCACTGATAAGCTAACAATTGTATTGGAAACAATTGTGATATTTATCAGAAATAAACTAAAGCTTCGTTTATAGTTCCGTGTTGAGGGATTCTGCCATATCTTCAATGGTTACATACAGTAGGCTCCGTATCTAAGCCATAGCTGATATGCACCTATTCAAAGCTTGGACTGCTTGAGTTATTTGGAAAAAGGTAAAAAAATGCTGGAGGACATAGTTGATAGTGATGTCAACATGAACCAAGTTGGAATTTTTTTTTTTTTTTCTTTTACTTTTCAGAAACACATCTAGGAAAGGCATCACCGCAATCATTCTGTTTTCTGCATCCACTGCTCTCTGTCACAGTGAATGAAACCTGCCAAGTCACCGGAAGAAAATGTTAGCATTGAACGTCTCTGCCAACCACTGATATGTTATATTTGTGTATTATACTGAGGTGAGACACCTGCCAAGCAGCAGACCAGCTTTTGAGACCAACAAACAACTAAATAGGTTGCTTTTAGGGAGCTATCATTTTATTTCCTGCGGCTTTTTAACCATCAAACATGGGTGTTTTTTTTTACCAACCCATAACTGTGTTCCTGGCTAGGATAGTGCCATCAAAAGCAATTGTCTGTAACCTAGACATTGCAGGGCTTCCTGCCACAATAATGCCACGAAAAGAGTTTGTTTTTTACCATGGCATTGCTACGTTTGCTTACGTTTCCTGCTGCAATAGTGCTATGCAAAACCAGTTTTCTGCCTGGATAGTGGCATTGAAAGCAGTTGTTGTCTATGGAGATATTTCAACCCGGATAGTGCCACAAAAAGCGGTTGATTTTCTGCTGCCTTTCCTGCTGGAATAGTGCCACTTAAACATAGACATGGCTGCATTTCCTGCCTGTATAGTGCCTTAAAAAGCAGTTGTACTTTATCAAGACATCACTGTTTCCACTTGAGATAGTGTCATGAAAAGTGTTTGTTTTCTATTGAGACGTTGCTGCCTTTGTAGCAGCGATTGTGCAACGAAAACTAGGTATTTTAAGCCAAACATGATCTTTTCCTAACCATAACCAAGTGATTTTGTGCCTAAAGCTAACCACAATAACCACAAACATAAAGCTTTAACTTATCCGCTACATAGTCAAACAAAGATACATTTCTATATTTTTCTGGGGTTTTCAAAATTGTACAACGGTAACATTTATTCTGGTAATTGAGCTGATTAAACAAAGACAGAAACTGCACTGAACAGATTTATATTCGGAAATGAAACAAAGTGGACTTTATCACTGTCGGTCTGTATGATTAAGTTATTCCAACAGTTGCTTTTGGGAGTATCATTAAAACATCATATGGCCTGATAACATACAATCGAGTGAAATCCAACAATGAAATTAAAAGCTGAATCGAAGGTGTCTATGGCTGGACTTGCACTAACAATAAATACGGCTTAATATCAGCCAATATATCAGTATGGGCAGGCCAGCCATAGGCATTATGAAGAGGGGGACGAAATTTTCCAAATTGGGCTCCTCATCCACGCCCACTCCTCCACCACCACCACCACCACTACCCACTCTTAGCTCTGATACCAATACAGGCTGTTTCATATAAGCTCTTGGCCATTAGCCTTGTAGTTACAGTGATGGAGTCTCTAACAACCATTTCCAAATCCAGCATTTTAGAGAGCCATACAGGCCATGCTCCTTTGCCACATTCAGCTTCTTCACATTTTTTTCTTGGTCAGAAATTTGGCCATTGCCTCTCTGCTTCTTTCTTCTGTCTGTCCTCTGGCTTTTCTTTATTGTGCCCCTGAAAAAAATGGTGCAGTTGAAATTGCATTACTTTCACAATAAATGCAGGGGCTGGGGTATTAGATGACAAGGTGAAATGTGTTTTAATGATATCATAATACATTTATTTATTATGTAAATACATTCAACTTGTATTGTCAGAGTCTGACTAAGTCGGATTCCATGTAGGGGTCAACCATATAACCTAGGATGGGTCTCCTTTAGGCCTTTGGCCAGGGTCATTTGTACCCTCCCAATCCCCACCCCCAATGGTGGGGCTGACTATGGCTGATTAAGTTTTTAAAATGCATATTGAAAAAATGGAAATATGAATGTAAATTATATATCACTGGGTTTTTCCAGCACTGTTTACAAATTCAAATATAGTGATACTGAGGTGCCTGACTCTTAATGCAGGTAAGCTGCATGTTATGATATGCTGAACCTGAAGCAATAAGTGAAAAGGCACCACTTTTAAGTAGTAGAGAAGACACATTTCTGCTATGATTATACCCTGACAGTGTGAAAACAGAAGAGCTGGAGAGATAAAAACAATATAAAACCCTCTTTGTATTGAACCTGCTTGGAATACCGCTAAAATATTTATGATCAACATTGCTTTGTGTAGCTTTCTCACTACCTGCCAAGATGTGCAGGTGTTCATCCCTCAGAAATAACATTTAACACTCATGGCCCTGGATGAATAATAGGCATTTGTCTTTGATGATGGGTTTGAACAACTTCCCTCAAAATGCATTTAACACAATTTAGTCAGCCATCTCATGTGAAGTGCATTATTATGTGAATGTAGGAAAAACAATGGCTTCTCCTCCAGGCGAACACTGAGTATGTCTCCATCCTTCTGGTTTATGCACTACTTATTTTGAGTATCAGAAAATCCGAGTGAACATTAGAGAGAAAAAAAGTCGAAAAATTGCTAAAAGAGCTCTACACTTTGGTTTGAAAAGTGTGTCAATGAAAGAAAATGTAACAAGGTCATTTACTGTATAAAATAATGGAGGTAGCTATTGTGACATCGCCCATTAGTCTGTGGACTGTTTTGAAGCCGCAAATTTGGGGTTTTGGCTGTTGCCATCTTGGATTTTTAGAGCCTTAAGTGATCATATTTAGACAAGGGGATGGAGATAACCCTAACACGAGCTGCTAGCTTGGTAGCATGATTAATTTACAGCTATGGATAACTGAGGAATGTTAATGTTAATGGTAATTTTTGCAAGCAAAAACCAGGATTAACTGAACACCCGACCCCTGGATAAGCAGATGAAAATGGATGGATGGATGGATGGATGGATGGAAAAGGCAATTACCAGAAAATACTGAACATTTGACTCCTTAGAGGGTGTTATAGGACAAACAAATGATGAACAAGACTTTTTTTAGCCACCCAAACTTTACTATTGACTTATATGATCTGAAAACACATTGAAATAGCAGCAAGCTACCTGGGGTGAATCTGGGGTTTGCCATGGTTACATTACCTAACCAACATTTGTCAACGGACAGCATCCACCTGCCACTCAAGGCGGCCATTCCTTTAATTATGCATAACGCATGCATTATTTTTTTTTAAATCACCAGGCTGTAAACATGTTTATTTCTGGTGATAGACAAAAACATAAAATCTGTGTAGAGCGATGAGGAAGTCTGTGGTCTTACTGGAGCTCTAATTATGTAAACTTGCTGTGTCCTCTTTTTTTTTGCAATAGTTTCATGGCATAGACATGAACATTAGCACCACCAACAGTTTATCTCAATAAGCCAAATATAAATGCTGGAATCATAAAAATGCACATTAATTTGCATTTTCATTTGCAGATTTCCTACAGATTCCTTTAAATTTGCACTTAGCTTGAATGGAAACTTGACTACACAAGTAAACAACATCCTTTATAATTGCTCTGGAGCTTTTGGCCATATGACATGATCTGATCAGCAAATGGAGTCTGCTCATTGTCAAGGCTTAAGAAAGTTTTTATTCAGCTACTGTCTACCAAAGTAATAATCCATTTGAAAGTCTGTTCTGTTGATTATCAAACGTGACAGAGACCCTGTTCCTGAAAATAAGTTTTAGTGTCCATTATTTTAAATGTCATTGATAATTTCGGTGAACTAACCCTTTAAGTCTCTGGGCTCCAAAGCTGTGACTTGACTAAACCTTCTAATGAAGGCACAGCAGTGCTACAGTGAGTCTTATTTGGTCACAGATTGAGAGCACCTCATTTAATTATGGACTTTTAAGATAAGTATCCGTCTTTAGATTTTAAAGCCAGGCCCTAAGACAAAGCACCAGTTTCCTCCTGCACTTTCAGACTTTTACTGCAGTGCTTCCGCAGATGATCTAACCATTTCAGCAGGATATGAATGTGCAGTTCAAGTTAATGGGAAACGAGGAGTAGCCAGAGAGAAATACATGGAAGGATTCCAAATTCATGGGAAAACCAAACTCGCAGAGGCAGTCGAGCAGAATTGGAGACAGCATGTTGAGCCACTACCGGACTTACCAAAATAAATACTAAAAACTGGTGAAAGACGTGATCGGGGGAGATCCATTAAAGCTCCTTCAAAGAACTGGAATTTCTGGAAGATTAAAGTACAAAACAGGAAAGTTTGGCGAAATGTTTGGACAGTTCTGGCTGTCTTATCATGTATGCATGTACAAACAAGCTTGCAAGCATGTACACACGGTCTCACAAGCACATACACACACAAACCTTAATGGCGGCTGTAAGTGTATTCCAGGAGAAGAGTAATAATGGAAAATATATTGTACCAGGATTAGTGTTCATTTTGTTAACAATAACTGGAATGAAATATATCTGTTAACAATGTTTTTCTTTGTCATGAACAAGATTTTGATGAAAAGAAATAACTAATGGAACAAATAAAATGTAGAAAATTCATGTGAATCCATGAACCATACATGCTTGGGTTATCTCTCCACTAGCCAGCCCAGTATTCTTAGTAATTATGTCCACACTGGATGATTCTGCAGCTCACATTTTATGTCCATTCCCAGCGTTCAGTGTTAATGTGGGAAGTGTTGGGGGCTTTATGTAGTGAGGCAAAAGGGAGGGTGTGGAGGTCGACGTGGTGTGAATAGCTGTGGATGTGTCAGACTTTCAGGCAGAAGACTATAATTGAGCCTTGGCCTTTGTGGTGGTTAACTGTAACCACTATCTCCCCTGGTCCTAACCCTAACCCTAACCATCCATACAGTGTGCATTGGGTGTATTTTTCTAACAAATGTGTGTTTCCTTCCTCATAAAACATTTCTTAAGCACGTTTTGAAAATTTGAAATTCTGCATTGCTTCCCTTTCTTTGTGATGAGAGGAGCAGTTCTTATCGTTCACCCACCACTGGCGAACCAACTCGTGAATTACTATTTTGGTTCACCTAACCCCCCTGCAAGTTCACTACATTCCACAAGCTGTTTTGCTTTTCAGTAGTCAAATAACACATGCCACAATCATATGAACACAAGCTGTCATGGATGCACCTTTTGCTTTTTCAGTCTGAATGGACTTGCGTTCTTCAATTCAGTGGGTGTGTTCTCATGAACAACTCGTTCTTCAGCTCAATGGGTGTGCTTTGTGCTACTGTTGCTGAGCAGCGGCTCTCACTTGTTCTTCGGTTCAGGGAGTGCGTGCTCAGTGAGCAGGCTGTTCACACAATTTTTTCCCTTTTTTTCCCACGAAAAAGCAGTGCACCCAAATTTGTACATATCCCATGACTTGTGACAGACTGTAATCATGTGACCCCGACAGGGTTAAACAAGGAAGCAGTCCTAAATGCTTGTAAGGGTTAGGGTTTCGCCTGGGACTTTTCCCTGAAGTTGCATATTTGAGTCCGAGTTAACTTTGAGTCATTTTAAGTTACATCTTCACCATGTTTCTTTTTCTAAACTGCGCTGAAGAAGAGCCCTGACCAGCAGCTCTCTGAAGTTGAATTGTGAATCATAGAATTGTGGTTGGGCAATGTGACGTGACGTGCTATTAATTAAGTACATCATGTCAAGTGTGTAAAATAACCCAACGTTTACTATTAGTTTCACACAGGATACAAACAGGTGGGTCAGTCCTGTCAGTTTGACCCACTTATCCACTTAAACTACCTCGCTAAGCAAAGGCATGAGCCTACTCTTTCTCTGATTGGCTAGTACCATAGTTCTCGTTGCCTTTGTTGGTTGGACTGCTTAGGTTTAGGCAAGAGGAGAGAGGTACGTTAAGAGTTGGGGTTATCATGGTAAGCCAATCAGAAGCAGAGTAAGAGAGAGAAGGGCGGGTCATGTGCTTGTCATCCTAGGAAAAAAAACTTGCAACCGTCTCCCAATGCTGACTTTGTTGCTCTTTATACTACATCACCTTACTTCCTCATTTGCCCTCATCATGATTACTTTGGCCACTAGAGGGTGTCAGCTATGCTAAATGTCAGCATGGGCTGTAATGAAATGCAACGTATGTAATCATTTTGGGGGGGGTTGGGGGCAGTCTAAAAGATGTGGACTCAGCGACAAAAACAGTTCGAAATACATTTTGAGCTTGTAAAAAGTACAAAAATCATAAATAATGAAATTTATGTTGCTCAGTTATCCACCTAGGGAGAACAGAGCACAAGGTGCAAAGGCATGACAACCCAAAATCTTCTTATTAATTGCTTATAACATGTATAAAGTCATGGGTTACATCTTATAAAGGCTTTAGTAAGGTTAGAAAATGGAACCCTTTAATTCTGTGCCATTGTACCAGATGCCCTCTTTGAGGAAGCATCCTTTAATCGTACAGCATTTAATCCTTTAGAATGAAATAAGTTTTGATTTTAACCTGGAAGTCTGACTTAGATGCCCATATATAAAATATTTACAATGCTTTTGGGGCTCTCTGTCCAGGTTGAAGTGAAATGAAATTAAATATGCAATTTTTCACTTAATGTAAACAAACCACGTAGGCTACCTATCAGCTGTGTGCTTGAGATCAGACTGAATATGTAAAAAAAACACTTAAAACCACTTCCTGTGTTTTCATTTTTTAAAGCGAAAATGCACATTTAATATTGTGATATTTACTGGAAAGGACAGTTTAGCCAACAGCAAGTAGCCTAGCTTGCTATTAGTGATGGTCATTTACCTAACTGGAAACTTTCAGCTCCCAGGTGACCTCACTCCAGCCAGCTGCAACCGTATGTTGGCTTTTTTAGTGAAATGAGGAGGCATCGTATAGATAAATACAATTTCCAATTCCAATTTCAACATAATGAAATAGCTGTTCCTCATCCACTGTTTTCAAAGTGAGGCACAAGACTAAATAAATTTGATTCCTGGCAGCCAGTTAGGACACCTTTTTCATCGGCCTCAAATCCAAAATGTTGCCATATTGGCGCAGTTGTAATTTTCTTGAGAGACTAATTCTGGCATTTCTCATCAGGTCACCACAAAAAATACAGAAGCTTTTAAGTAAACAAATACATCATGCATAGCTCTGCCCCCCTCATCTCCCATCTCTGCTGAAATGTGATCAGTTCGTGTTGACACACCCGGCTCCTGGCCTGTGAGACACTTGTATCTCCACTAGTCCGTTTATAAGCAAACATAATGTTATGTTCATTACGTTGTCATATTGCTTATCACTAATGTAACACCATTAGCACAGGTCGCTGATGTAGACTACGTTTTAATTTGCCAGAACATGTTACATGGACAGATGCTTGTATGGCCAGTTTGCATAAAATCAAACTGGTTTAAACTCGTACAATGAAAGAATAATATCTCTCAAGTGATTACTTCAAGACTAAAATGTCCATATTTTCCTGGAGTAAACATTGACTACAAATGAAAAGATGTAGCCAGTGACAAACATTTTTATAGGGAATAGATGGCCTTCAAGGGTGCCAACCAGGGGGGCGCCAAAATCCCCCCTCATTAGAATGTTAGAGTAATAAATAATGAAAAGGCAAAAGCCGTTAAAAAAACAAAACAAAAAAACACATGAAATTTGCACATTAAAGTTGAACATTTGCATTCTGCATTTTTTGGTTTATTTATTATTAGTGTTTGTTAGCTAAAGTTGTTTATTTGTTTTTGTTAGCTCTTGTTTTTGTTTGTAAGAAACAAAATAAATAAAAAGATAATAATAATTTGGGGGATGGGGGAGGGACGGGCACTGAATGTGCTAGGTCCGGCACTGGCTGCAGTTTACTAATGACCAAAACTCACTTGAACTTCTGATCTTTATCGGAAATCTAAAAAAAAATAGCTTATAAAATGAACACTCCATTGTATGTAAATGAGTTAGGATAATAATGATAAAAAACACTGCCAAGGACACCCAAAACTTCTATAGAGATTGTATTATATTTCCAAAAATATATGTACAGTCTATTACAAAGGTTACAAAGCAAAAAGAATTGTCTATGTAACAAGAAATCGTCTAATTAAATGATCTTACAGTTCTGCTGTTGGGGAAAATACTTTTGACCAGTGAATAATCTGAATACTTTCATCACAGAAAAATAAATAATAAATTGACAATTTGTATTACTGTACAACAACCTAAAATCAAAACAAAGTAAAGATGGAAATCCTATCAGCTGTCTTTGGTCCTAAATGAAAAATTATGTACAACTGAAATCTTGTGGGTGACAATAATTCATCTGCGAGATAGAAAAATATAGTGCATTTTCAATGTATTCAGAGCTCTCTACTGAGTAATATGTGTAAAAAACAATATAAATAAAATGTACAAGTTTTACAATTAGAACATATACAAAGATTCCCTCAAAGTCTCGTCTCTCTCTGACACAATCAACAGTGCTGCACTCTTTGGAATTATCCACCACCTCGCCAAAGCGGTGAAACTAATTTCCAACTGCTGAACCACAAGATTTGAAAAATAATGTCATACTCTATCTGCTATTCCTGATTCCAACCAACCTTCTACATCCTGCACGTTTTTTTTTCTTTTTAAATTTTATATTCTTTTTATATTTTTGCTGAAACAGAGCCACAACAAACCTTTTCTTGTCCAGAGTTGAGCAACCTGAAGTTTAAAATGTGGATGAAATGAGCTGAAACAGATTGTAAAGTGACTTCTAATGGTGAAGGTTACAGGTGATTTAGACGCTGAATCTATTGTATCCTGGCCGTAATCTCAATTTGGCTCAAACTGCTGTTTCCCCAGCACAGGAAAAAAGGGGACTGAGGCATTCTACCCTGGGGTGTGAGGGGCCTCCAGGGGCCCCGGTTTTAAAATCAGAGCAGGGGGGTGGTGGGGGTGAAAGAGAGAGCTGCCTGTGAACTGGGGAGTTTTGTGCTGACTGAATGACTTTATGCCGGTATTCAATTCAAAGGTCTGGCCAAGGCCCAATTGCTGAGCTCTGCTGTATGGATAAAGGGAGGGTGTGTGTGACACAGGGGCTCAGAGCTGGTCAGGGCTAATTCCTGGTGTCTCCTCACAAAGGTGAGTCCCACAGTGAAAATGGATCAATGCACACATCCATGCTAAGCCGGATCATTCAGAAAACACATGTAAAAACGACACGCATCCAAACTAGGTTGTTCAGAAAATTTTTGTTAACATCTCTGTCCTTACGCAACACCTGGATAACAGGACAACAAGACATGTAGTCTTCTTTCAATGAAACGCAATATTAAAGCTACAAACTGGTAAAACAGTTGCACAGACTGATTAAACATCCCAATTTCTGTGATCATTTGTTTTAAAGGAACACTTAATCCCCCAAATTATTATTGGTATATCAATTGCTCAGTCTGTGTTACCTTGAATTCATGAAGAAAACTTTTATTTTCTCGCATGTCTTCACGCTAAACAGAGATTCCCAATAGGGAGAAAATTCTTAATAAATTAAAGTAATTGGGGGCCACCTTTAATAACAGCAAAACTATATCAAAACATCTGTTTGCAAGCTCTCACACAACTCGTGCAGTATAATCCAAGTCTAATGTATTTAGTCATATGCTCAGTACTTCCCAAATACATGTATTTTCCCTAAAGCCTTAGTTTTTAAACACTTCCGTATAAACAGTTTCAGGCACGGACGAGTAGCGCACCTCGGCGTAAGCGTGCCTTTGAGCTCTGCTTGTGCACCTCATTGAAATGAGTTTGTAAACAGATGTTTTGATGTACTTTTGCTGTTGTTAAATGTGGCCCCCATTTACTTCAATTCATCAAGAATTTCCTCAGTTTTCGGATTCTTCGCACACTGTAGAGTCATGCGAGAAAAACGTTTCCTCTGCTAATTTAATACAACACAGGTTGAGTAATTGATATGCAAATGATCAATTTGGAAGTTCAGTGTTCCTTTAATACCGCCAAAGTCAACAGCTAGTCCTCTTTCAGTTTCATCTGTTTCTGTTGTCAGACAATGGAACTAATTTTAATAAGTAATTTAATTGCAGCTCATCATTACCTGTAAAACAGTCATTATAAAGGCAACTGTGCCAATGAAATCTAGAGCTGAATTAACTAGTTGATGAATAAACCAATAGAAAATATGCAAGTGACAAACAATTTAAATCATTCTTTGGACAAAAGTGCCAAAATACAAAAGTTGAATCAGAATATTTACTGGATTTTGCAGTCCTTTATGTGAGTTCACTGAATACCTCAGATTTCAGACAGTTAGTTGGACAAAACAAGGCGTCTAAAGATGTAAAGTGGGTATTAAGAAAATGTGATGAGCCGTTTTTACCATTTTATTAACCAATGGATTACTTGGGAATATAACTGGAAGAGTTAATAAAAATAGTTGTTTATTTCATCCTCAATCATTTTTTGAATGATCAGGAAAAATAAACATAAATAAGAATTCATGAGAACACCTGTATTGTGTATTCAGCTGCATTAACATTACAAATCCTTGATCCCAGAGAGGGTTCTGCGTGAGGTCAACTGTGCAGACTATGTATGCAGACAGGATGTACCCTAACACATCCCTCTTTGCAGCCATGAATGTCTGCTGCCCACATCCGTTTTAGGATTAAAGCTACCCCCTTTACAGGTGACAGACTTTCCTCAATAGTGTCTAGGCAGGCTTACATTGTCCTTGTTTCCCATCCCTTTCAGATTTATCCACCCTGGAGAGCCCTTTCTAAAGGCTCCACACCAGATGAGTCTGGACATAGGGCCGAGACAGAGAGAAATAGATGTTTTCAAATGTGTCTGGCTTAACGTGGATGCAGTATGAGAGATAATGGAGAGAACGAACAAAGCTAGTAATGGTTTTACAGCTTGTCAGTGAGCCCAAGGTTGATGATTCCTGATGCTTTTTTCTTTGCATTTGAGACGAAAACAGTTGAGAGACTGTAGCTTTGAAAATATAGATTTATCTCAGGTTACAGCAGCTGTAAAAGATATGGTTGTAATGGTTTTCCCCTATGAACAGCGCTCCTCTACATGACAGCTGAATAACTGCATTTTCTTATCAAAGAATACTGCACTAAAACATACTCAACATGGAAACTTTTTTTCTTTTTTTTTTTTTTTTTGCATTTGAAGTGGAGACAGATGGCACCGAATAGGTTGATTGGCTTTTAGCACGTCTTCTGCAAAGCCCCCTCGTCTCTGTTCTCCATACAAAGCCGTATGGAAGAAAAGAGGAGCAATCTTAAGAGACACTTTAATGCATGTTCCGTCACATCTACGCCTGTGAGGGGATGAGCGGCGGAGACGCATGAATAAACAAGGGGAGCTGCATGGCTGCCTACAGAGCCGGGACGGTGGGATTTAACAGCACGATCTGCGTCTGACTCGAGCTCCATCGTTTGGTCCTGCGTTTTCAGACCCCGAACCCTGAAGGGGCTCTTTGATTTCTGGACGGCGCGTCGGGTGTCGGAAGATGATGTCAGCGTGGCTAATTGGCACCTTTCTAGTGTTTCGAATGGCGCCTCTTTCATCTCCGCAGCCACTCAGTTCAACATTTCCATGCCATGTTAGATTCCCATCAAACGTTTAGCATATCATAGCGGCAAAAATATGACATGATTATTTCATTTGATGACTTGGCACGGCAGTTTTTCCGAGCGCTTTTCAAAACCGTTTTTAGGTCAAAGAGGTACATTCCTTTTTTCTTTCCCGGCGGTGACTGAATCGTTCCAAAGGGTTTGTCTCAGCACAGCACACACATGCGATAAAACCTAGCACCTTAAGAATCTCAGGTGAGGACCATTTCTACATGGTTATTATTGCTCTGTTTAGTCCGTCTCTTCTCCGCCAACTGTGTCACTCGTGGCATTAAACCGTGCACTTGATTTTACCAGTTCAAGTTCCAGATAAAAAGACATCACACTACAAGGAAAACAAACAAATAGGGAGCTTGTCCACCCTTTAAATGAACGCAGAAAGCATTGCCATTGAAGTGCCTAAAATAGTGGCAATACTAAACACATTTTAAGGCAGTATTACATCTCGGATCCACCCTTAAAAAATTGTATTTGCAGCTGAAAACAAAAACAAACACTGTGTGCAACATTTTAGGCAAAATGATGGCAAAACAATTTGCGGTGGCTTCAATTTCATCTTTCAACAGTGCTGCAACATTCTACTCAATAACCCAGTAACTGTTCTGCGTCTCCTGTAGTGAACACTAAGACAAAGGATATTGCTACTCTGATATAAAAGTCTTTTGATTCGAAGAACAATTCGCCGCCTGCGTCTCCTCAGTGTTGCACTCTTCAGAAAATTCCTTAATATAAAAAAAAAGGTTGAAACCACGTCACTCCTGTAGGTCGCAAACAAGCACGTGAGGATTTTTCACTTCAACAGCACATGAAGGAAAACACTGCAAACAGTTCACACAGTCCAGCATGTGTCAGCACAAAAAGTACCTTTGAGCCTAAAAAGTTCCCTCCGCGTTTGGATAAAAGAGAGTTTACCCTGTTGTCAAGTCCAAGTAGAAGAGGGAAAAAAAACTGCTGCATGGGCCACAACATGTCACTGTGGCGGACAGGAAGAAAATTAACAAATTAGAAAAAAGGAACAAGTGAAACCACCGCAAGTAGACAGGTTTTGTTCTTTTTAAAGGAAATCCATAGCCGTGGTGTGCACTTTAAATCATTCATTAAGTTAAAGAAACTCCTGTTCAATGCGCCATTTGATATGTGGTTGAGTTCATAAGCGCTTCTATAAAATCAAAACAAAAAAAGAAGAAGAAGAAAAAAGTAAGTCATCTCGTCCAGGTAGTTTCTTTTTTTGTTGCTGTTTTTTTGCCCTTTTCCTCTCTTTAGTGCCCTTTGAAGAGGCGGACCACAATCCTTCACTGAGGAACAAAGGAATGATTTCACTCCAGACACAGCCGGAAGAGTCAGACATAACAGACGTCCGTTTACTTTGACGATTATCCCGGTTACGTCCCAGGCACTGCTCCGGATAAGTTCTGTTTTTGTGTTTTTTTGCCCTGCCCGATGCGGCCCGTCGCGGTTCGTCACACCTGGACGCCCGTGCCGTGGAGATGCAGCATCTGGGCTCTCATAGTCTGTATGCTGCTCATGATCTTTTTCTGATGGCCCACCAGCGTGATCCCCAAGCTCATCACGTCCCTGCAAGACAGGACAACACATCAATCAATGCACCGGACCACAGTGAGGGGGCAAAACAAGTGCGATTTACAGCCTCAGCTTTTTCATTATTGGGAGTAAAGGGTAGAATAGAGGCAGCTAAACACAACAGCACACTTGTTTATGAATCTCATCAATGTCAAGGATGATGTAGCAAAAAAAGTATGAGATGAAGTTTTCTTGGGAAGTGTTTTTGGAAAGTTTATTTGAACTCCTGAGCACTTTACAGGGATTTGGAGACGAATGTTGACATCTGATGGTCATTGGAAGTTTTGAGTAACAACTCAAGGGCAAGCCACAGTCTGGGCTGAGGCTCATATTCGGCTGCTCTCAACTAATAAGAATGCAATAAACAGCAAAGAGTTCACTTAAGTTTAAGATGAGGACACACTGCATTAGAATGTTTGACATGGAATCGTGAGACACTGTAATTAATGCATTCACAGATCTTAGTTTAAAGTTCCTAAATCCCACACGTGACATGAAAATGGGTGTTCCAGTTCTTACTTGCTTTATCCTGTTAGATTCTGGATCAGTTATAAAGCTCAACTAACATGTACAAGCGCACAGGAAACCTCAACTAACTGTACGTGTGGGTGTTATGTTAAAAAGAAATGATGGTATACAGAACAGTAATGGAGTCATGTAATTTCTATATGTTTTAAACAGAAACACTGTTCTCACTAATCATTTTTAATAATGTCTGCTTGCTGTTTTTTTTTAAATCTGTGTTTACTTAAATTACAACCACTACAACATCAAACTCAATTATTTGTGCAGATGTTTACATTAAAGCCAAAGCCCTTTGAGCCCATAGAAAGCTTTTAATGTGAAACGTGTATGTAAGTGTTGAGCCTCACTGAGGGGAGCTTAACACTCAATAAAACAATGACAAACCAGAAAAGACTGGAAATACTAAGTGTATGAAAACTGTTTTTCTCTGATCTTGAGACGAAGTCAGAACAAGAGAGCAGTGTGTATAAGATGACTGTTGCTGAACTGATGGAATTATTGTTCAAATAATTTCTACATACAGATATCTGCATATGTACGCTTATCTGTAGGCAACGGGACAAGATTTAGGTGTCGAAGGCATCCTGGTTACTGTTTGTAGTCCAAGTAGTAGAGACTGAATAGCAACGTTTGTTTACAATAACCCCCGGGTAGAAACGCCCCGCAGCATAAATACAACATGAAACAGCGTTGAGCAAATGCTGCCTGAATTGGTTCGTTTTTAGCCACCTAAAAAAAAGGCCCCTCTAAAAAAAAAAAAATCAATATCAGTTTAACTGTATGCTCTATTTAGAATATTTTTCCAACCATAAAGCGGCTTTATACTTGTGCGTCAGCTCTATGCAGAGCCTACGCATC
>JAPZEB010000010.1:1839529-1866108 GCA_029783705.1 Chaetodon striatus
TTTTTTGACAATACTATATTTGTGGTAACCAAACTGGGTATTTTTTAACCACGGTTTGGCACAATTTCTCCTAACCCTAACTAAGCTTTTTTTTTTTTTTTGGCTAAACCTAACCACACGTTAGCCACCATAAAGAAAAGTTTCTATATATCTGCTACATAAATGCACATATGAAACATATTGTTTATTTGCAGAAATACAATGCTGACGGTTATTCTAGCCATTGGTTTGGTACAGCTGTCCCTCTAAATTTCAAAATCCAACAGCAAGGGGACATTTTTCACTGAAGCAAAAATGGCTGTAATCATTTGGATTTTCTAAGCCGCTAAAAAACATCCAATTAAAAAGAATGTTGAAATCTTAATTCCACTTTACGGCCTTGAAATATTTTAACTTGAAAACAATCTATTTGGATTCATGTAGTTAAAATTCCCCTTCTTGGATTTTTCCTTGACTTCAAATGACTTGACTTTCTCGCAGGAATGCAGATAGAAGATTCAGTCGTCCAGTGTTTGCAGTCACTCAGCTTGTCTTTCTTGGGTTATATGACTGACAGTCTGACTTTACAGAAGTGTGATCAGTTCTGACTAATGTTCAATACTGTCTTGAATTTTGGGGTCTGAATGTAACCATTCCATTTTTAATCCTGTTTTTTTTATGTCTTGGAATGAATTTGGTTGTGACCGAATGTATGTGAGGAACTTGAAAAAAAGTTGAATTTTCTTTCTAATATTCATTAACCCTAACCATATACAGTATATACTTAAAGTTACTTAATGTTTCTTGACACGGCCTTCTGAAAGTTTAAACCACATTCATTCAGACAAATGATTTTCAAAGTAAAATGCTTCAATGCTATTGAGTTGCTCATAAGGCTCAAATTTGTATAGCATTTATTTTTGTCTAGGTTTTTTCTTTTCATGGACACAACTCAGGGCTGAAAATAAGTCATCATTCAGAACCTACATTTTAATTTACAAATAACAATATGTAATATTCTTTAAAAAAATGAGCTAAAACCAAAAATAACAAAGATAAAGTAGAAAAGGACACCGCTGCAATTTTATTTTTCCAGTAATACTGATAAGAGAAGGGTTCATGAATATCCATGGTGTGAGAGTGGAAGCAGTTTGTAGAAAATAAGGAGAACAAACAAGGTTAGAGAAATGCCAGCGATGGGGTAGGGGGTTAACATTTTGCACAGTGCTTACAGTATTATGCACTATTAAGTGCAGACACCACTCACGGGGGCGATTACACTATGCATTTTAAATTCCGCTGATAACAATATAACCTGTCAACTTTAAATTTTAATGAGCTACTACAACCATAATACACTGGATAAACGCTGGACCAAAACAACGGAACAGAACTGCGAGCTCATCCAGCCTGAGAGACACTTAGTCTCTGTAGGGGGGGAAGGCAATGTGGCCAATCCAACAGCGTAAATACAACAAAATGCATTGTGCTCCGGCGAGGGGACGCCGGCAGCTGAGATTTCCCTCCACTTGCTCCCATAATTGCTTCGTCCATCCGAGATGTCAGCGGATCTGATAGGAGATGTCTTATCACGACTTCCTCGCCGCTACATGGCAGACAAATTGGGTCTACATGTTGAATTTGCGCTATCTAGCTTCTGTCGCCCTGGCAGCCTCTCGTCATTTGATATTGCACGGCGGATCCCTCCATTAAGCTCGACACAAGCCTTGTTTGTGTTTTCTCCCAGTATTCTTCAGTAGGTGGGACCTGTAAGCTGCTGAGGTGGATCTGTCAGACACTTAGCAGGAGCCAACCTGGGCTCGCCGGCACTGCCTCTGCCGTAGCTGTGCACTGCGCGACACCCCTGACCCTTTGTTTCCAAATCAGCAGTTTGCCTACAGCGTGGATCATTACGGCTCCACTCGGGGAAGCTGTCTGCAGCTGTATCTCCAGGGGCATCATTAGGGGTGGTGTATCAGCGTTAGAAAAAAAAAAGCGCTCTTACTGATAGAAGGCGCCTCGAAGCAGCCCCTTCGACAGAGCAAACTGTGTGTACACCAGAAACTCTGTCGCTCAGTAAAACCATCTTTTTTTTAAAGAACACTCCTTCCTCCCGGGTCAACCTCTTCTCCCTCCCTGACAGCTGTCACATTCATGCGTTTGTAGTTTCCTAACTTCTTCATCTCCACAGACTGAGTCTAGCCAATCAGCAGCAGATGTTAGCCTGATTGTTCCCGGCTTTGACTCAAATCAAATGAACTGGGATCAAAGAGTCACGCCTGTGGGTGCTAATGGGTTTTAAGGCACCCTCCCTGCTCAGTATGCAGTGATTGAGATGTCTCTGACTATGTGTCTGTGTGTGTGTGTGTGTGTGTGTGTGTACATACATATATACTTTATGTGTGCGTTTGGGCTGACGAATGCAGGCACTCACACTGGAAGTAGAGCTCCTCGTCTCCCTCCTGATCAGCTTTGCTGTACCCGCAGTGCCTGCACGGGGGGAGAGGAAGAGAGTGGCAGAATCAACTGATTGTGCAGAGGAAATAAACGCCCTAAATTGCAAGAATTCTAATGCGGCAACTAATGCCGTGCATGACAAATCTCCTAAGAAAGAAACCCAGCTGAGCAGCAGGAGCAGTGAACCTAACAGCCTACAGCCTGGGAAAAGCAGCTCGACTATTTCATCATGTAACATATCAAATAATGCATGCAGGCTAAAGGACTGTTCAACATGTCATGTAATATTAATTTGTAATATTAACGTGTTGAAGGTTGCCTCAAGCAGGTGATTTGCTGCACAAAGTTGGTCTTTGAGCACGAGCTGAAAAAAAAAAAACTGAAATGACGTGGGAAGGTGAAATAAGGCACAAGTGATGGACATGCACTTACTGTTGATGATGTTACACATGAGTGTAGCGTTCTCACTGTTCATACTAGAACACTGCCTGCATTTACAGGCCTTGTCACTATGTCTATAGCTAGTTTGAACAACTTTGGGCTCAGGAAAAAACTAGTGAGTGGGCCATGAGTTCAGATGTTTGTCAAATTACTGTTTTGAAGACATTATTTTTCAGAATAAATTACTGTAAAACTTTAATTCGTAGCCCGGGCCATTATTTGCTTAAATCAGTGAACTCAACAGGCCTATATTTGGGACAGGCATCTTTATGGGACAGGCCTTTAATTCCTTTTTCACAAAACTGATGCTCAGCAAAGATGGGAAATATGATCAAATTGTTTATTTGAATCAGTATGACTGTTACTGACTATTACTATTACTGCTAACTAACGTTAGCTGACGTGGGTAGCTAACAGTCTGGTTTTATACGTCCAAAGAACCTCTATAAAATGAACTGCTTGGCAACCAAACCGGCCGTCTATCTAAGACTTTATTTGTCAAAATGTGTAGCTACACCCGGCTAGTAAAAGAGACTAGGCATTTAATTGGGACCAGGCTTTTAATTGCAGTTTAACATTAAGCCACTTGGAGATGCTATCAATGGACATTTGCTCGTTAGTATATGCTACATGTTTTTCTACAATTTTGATGGGGTTTTTTGCCTGTGTGGCCATAGATTTTTTACCAGATCATGGGTTTCTGTATAACATTGGACAAAGAGAAGTGCCAGTGGTTAAAAGATATAAGAATCATGTTGATGATGTGACATTCTTTGTCATAGTTTTCTCAAAAAATGGTCTGTTAGTTTAGGAAAACTAAACCAATTTTCAGTGATATGTTACTGATATGGGTTTCTTTTTCTGATAGAGTACCCAAATGGGAGTTGTCCATGGTTCCCAAAGTAAAAGTCCCATTAAGTTTCCACATGGTCAGTGTTGGTGTCTGACAGTTGGAGCACTTGGATGTGCATTTAACTCCCAGCACTTCATAATTAGTACATAAGATGAGTAACTGCATTAGAAAAAATCAGGTTGCTTGGTTCAAAGCCTAAGGCATAAGCCTATGCGCATTAGAACTTAAGGAAAAAAGTCAACCATGACTCCCAAAGGTGCATCTAAGCACAGGCTTTATAATTCCATTAGAGCTAACTGCGATTGGAAGCTAATGACTGCAATACAAATCTGATGGAACAACACCATTTTTCAGAAGCACAGTTGAAATAATTGAAACTGATGGCCATAACATAAAACGATAGTGGCATTCGTTTTACCCAGGACTCCTGTGTTTCAGTGCTGAGGAAGGCTGAGGGTAGCACTGAAAGAAAACTTTGAAATGGGAGGGTGTGTTTGAGCTCCGTTTGCATCACTTAGGTGATGGAAACAGGAAGAGTAATGTTAACATGGAGTCAGTGAGTTGGGCTTTTGATGAAAGTCCACCTTGAACAGTCATGGTTTACAGGCTAATTGGTGGGCATTGTGCTTTGCATGGTCTGCATTCAAACAGTTTTTACTTTTACTGAAGGAAAAGTCTAAATTTGACGATTGTAAGGCGAGATCTGAAGTTATAAAGAGCATCTTTTGTTCACATGATTTCTACCCAGAGTTATGGATCTTTGTCTTCAACTGACATTGGAGATTGGTGTTTATGCAGAGGTGGGACCAGGTCATTGTTATGCAAGTCACGAAAAAGTCTCACGTTTTTGCACTCAAATCAAATCAAGACAGACAATTCCCAAGTCATGGCCCAAGTCAAGACAGGCAAGTCCTCGGTCAAGACTGGCAAGTCCCAATTTAAGTCCAAAGTCAAGACAGGCAAGTCTCAAATCAAGTCCCAAGTCAAGACAGGCAAGTCATATGGCAAATCCGAAGTCAACACAGGTAAGTTCCAAGTCAAGACGAACAAGTTCCAGGTCAAGACTGGCAGGTCCCGAGCCAAGTCCCAAGTCTTAAACTCCACATAATGTGCTCTTCACCAAACGAATGTCATTTTGACAACAGAGTAAAAATATACTAATATGACTGAACTTAATCATAAAAAACTAGTGACACTGCGCTTTCATGTAGCTTATGTACCACAACAGAAAAAATGTTGTATGATTCTGTCCTATGTTTCTCTTGTATGTTGTCCTGCAAATTGATTGGATGCTGTTGGATTGGTTCAAATAAAGTCCATCTAGGGAATTAACTTTCAGTTGCTGGGAATTAGCTTTCACATTAGTTGATTCAGTCAATGAAATTGGGTTTGGGGTAGGTAGGCACTAGTCCAAGTGAGGTCATGAGTCAATGGTGTTAAAGTCCATGTCGGCTTGCAAGTCTTTTTTTTTATTTTGTCAAGTCAGATATATAGTCATGTGACTTGAGTCCACACCTCTGTGTGTATGTCATTAGCTTGACTAACTCATGACTCAGAGAAGAGGAGGGGGAATTAAAACATGTGTCTAGGGAAAGCTAATTCTGTTAAACCCACCATTAAAAGCAAGTTCTGATGAAATGCCGTTCATGCAGATGAAAACACAGATGAAGTATGTGAGGTAATGGTGATAATGACAATGGGCTGGGAGCTTTGCGATGGTGGTAAAAGAAAAAAAAAATCTGTGCCATACTTCATCCTGCCCTCAGGATCTCACACACACATAGGAATGCAGAGCCAAAGCTTTCTCGCTCTGGAGTACTTGTCTCATAATGGCTCTGCAAAAAATAGCTTAAAAATTTTGTTGGGGGCTGGGGGGTGGGGGGGTGGGGGAGTGGAAAAAAATGATGCATCACAACCCATTAGCACAGCATGCCACGAGATGATGGGTGCACGTGTGTGTGCGTGTGACGACTCCACAGGCGCGGAGGCCTGTGAGTGACAGAAAGGCTAATTGACAAGCGCAGACTCACAGGAGCGGAGAGTCAATGGGGCCCGCGAGAGCGTACCTTCTCCCGATGATGAAGCCGAACACCATGAACACCAGGATGATGGTCCCCGCCACGGCCACAACAGCTATGATGATGACGGGGTTCTGCTCGCTGGAGACAATTGCGGCTGATGAGACGGACACACACATAAACACACACACGGACAGACATGCAGAAAAGACAGAAACGCTCAGTGTGAACTTCAGTACATCAAAGACTACAATCTGCAGGACATAATTGAGCCCAATGAGAGGCGTGGAGATTGATAACCCCCCTCCTTCCTCTCCTTCCCTCTGAGAGAGTGGAGGAGGGACGCTTCTATTTTTGAGCCGTCCTTATACACACGGCTCTACTGTTTCAGAAAGTGGGATTAATAGTCCCAGACGGCGACGGCAATGCCCTTCATCTCAAACAAAGACACATTCAGGTTGGATTGTTTCCCATTCAGAGCTCCCACAGTGCTCAGACTGTTTGCGTTGACAAACTGCCGATTGCTCCGAAGAATGGCTTGCCGTAGCATCGCATAAAGTCAACGCGAGTGGTGTATGAGGGGGAAAATTCATGCATTTTAAATCAAGTGGATCTGCGCTGTATAAATACTTGGAAAGAGACTTATTTTTTTTTTTTTTTTTTTTGTGGCCTGTCTGTCTGAGGGGGCTGAAAAATGTGGCGACATTCGATCAGCTGTTCCTCAATCAAGCTTCAATATCTCACCAACTGTCTATTTTGGGAGGAATTAAGAGCACTCAGCTGTCATATTACACACTTGCAGGTTTCCCTCTTGAGGCTGACACAGAGGAGGCTAGTGGTCCACTGTGCTGGTCAAGGACACTTTGACTGGACTGCAAACTTCTAACCTTGTCGCAGGACACGCTCTGCATGTGGTATGAGTAATTAATGTGTCCTTTTATGCAGAGATGTTGGATGTTAAGGTGGGTTGGGGCGTTTGGGCAGGCAGGTTTGATGCTGGGGCTCGGAACTAAAGAGAAATGAATGAAACAGTGGCTAATGGAGGTTTTCACAGATTTTAAGAGGGCACACCGTGTCCTGACCTCAACACAAAGACATGAGAAACTATTTTCATCTCACTCTGGCAAACAAAGCTAATAAGTGTTTTGCCTGACATGGTGATATTTCTTTAATGTAGCATGTTATTATTGAACACTTTTATAAAGGAATACTTATTCAAAAGGTATACCAGGAAAAAAAAAGTCACTAAGAGATGTTCTGTTTTTATTTATGTAATTTTTTGGACAGAAACTGTTGCCTAACCTCATATGTTATTAAAGGGGACCTATTATGTTCCTTTCCGATGCATACTTGTATTTTGGGTTTCTACTAGAACATATTTACAGGCTTTAATGTTCTCCTCATACTTCCTGTGCTGGAACACCTGTATTCACCTTCCGTCCAAAATGCTCCATTTTAGCGCCTGCCTCTTAAGCCCCCTCTCCCCAAAAAGAGTATAGCAGCACTTTATACCGGAAAGAAAGTCACCAGTAAATGATTCTAAACCCAAAGTGTCACAGCCATTACATGAGATTACATGTTTCCCTGATGTTAGCATGTAGCTACATGTAGCAATGTACGTGCTGCCGGGAAATGACTGTAACAGTACAGCAGAACTCTATTGTGAAAATTCACCACTAAAGGCTTCTAAACCAAAATAGTCACAACCTGACATGTTCTGGCAGGAATATGATCCAAAATAATAAGGAAATGAACAACATCACAACCAAGAGTACATGTTTACCTGACATTAACATGTAGCTAAATATAGTGTGTACCGACAGGCGGGGAATTGCTGTAACCAAGTATAGCGGTACTTTCCACCACGAAAAATCACAGATAAAAGCTTCTAAACCAAATGTTCCAGCAGCAATATGACCAAATTTGGCAGCAATTAGTAACATCAGCAACCAAGATGACATGTTTCCCTGACATTAGCATGCAGTTACATGTAGTAGTGTACTTACAGCAGAGGAATGACTGTAATACAATATGGCGGCACTTTTTACCGTGAAGCCTCTGAAACAAAATCCTAACAACCAGACATGTTCCAGCAGGAATATGTCTAAAAATCTGGAAGAAATTACCAAACCGGCAGGTTTACCAGATGTTAGCATGTAGCTACATGTAGCAATGTATGAATGTAAATGTAAATGTAAATGTAAACACTTGCAGTAGTGTGGCTGGAGTAGATGACTACATAAAGAAATCTGTTGCAAGCTGAATTTAGCTAGAAATAAAGAAGAAAAATCAGTTGGAAAGTATTCAGAATGGTCTGAAGCCTTAAGTTTTTGCCCTTAGGGATTACATTTACAAAACACACTTTCAAACTTTGGCCACAATTAATACAAACATCCAACATTGTAATATTATATAGCTAACAGGAAATGAGGAAAAGCATTATACGTCCCCTTTAACATCTTAAAATGCTAGACATTTTAATCCCTAACACAAACTCCTAACAGCAGCATCTCTCACCAAAACTCCCAATAACACACTGTGACACTCAGGGCAAAGCTAATGTAACTGATTAGATTTAAATGAGTTTATCCTCATGACGCTACAGTAGCTTGTCCTTGTGCTTAGTGATTTTTCCCATGACGTGTTGTCAGCATAAAGTCAGAGCAATTTCTGTTTGCTTTGCTTGAAAGCAAATAATTTCCCTGGGCTATTACTACTAGCTGGAAACATTAACAGGTTGTGCATAAATTTGGAGTTGAAAGCCTGTGTTTTAAAATGATGTGCTGATATTACTGCCGTGGTCAAACTCTCCCTCTGTTAGGTGCTTGGCATCGGTGCATTTGGAGACGTACTAATGTTCTCTGTGGGCTTTTCATTCAAAAGGTGATCAGACAGGTGCAAGGAAAGTGGGAATGAACACTGCAGAGGTGAAACGTTATCAAATGAAAAGCAGCAGAGACTGTTGCAATGATACATCATTCCTCACTTAATGCCAAACCAACCTACAGCTTTTTTCCACTTTCACTTTCATACAGATTTTCACTGTACACACACTACACCCACTGAAAATGTATAAACAGACACTTAAATATTTAAATTAGTGACATGGCAATGGAATAGAACGAAGTATAAAACAGTGGGACTAAAGGAAGAAATAAAGAGGAAAACTATATTATATCGACAAGAAAGGTTACAATTACATACACACACAAGAGTTTGCAGTATGTGCAAAATTATAATTTTTTTTTTTTTGTTTTAAATAAAAAGTAAGAAGTTAAAGTCCCAGAAGAGGAAGAAGTTATTGACAAAAATCCTGGCCATTTAACATGAACTTTTGAGATGGTCCCTAAATTCAACTCAAGATTTTCCCTTCTAGAATCAAGTCTGTAAAGGATAAGGATCAGTATTTTTTAACCATGACCCTATTTTTCCTATGTTTTTTGTGTCTAAGTGATTAATGGAGAAGAACTTTTGAAATTAGTCAAGTATTTAGCAAGTACAGGCTGCAATGTAATATTGATAGGAAATTGGACACCAATGGTGTGCATCCACTAAGCGTGCTTGTTTTTGCCACTGACAGGTTCAAATTCTTACTGTAAGTGTCTGACAACATTATGGAAAGGATCCCTACAGAGATAAACCTGTTTGTTACAGAGTGAGATTCTCTTTGTTGAATCAGAAACAGCCCAAAATGGCTATCACCAATCACACCAGAGTACATTTAAATAAACAGTTATTTTATGTGTAAAACACACTTCATTTAAAGTCGACAGAAACAAAATAAATCACAAAAAAACATCTGTGTTTGTATTTCCACTATTTCAACAATCACCAACTCTGGTTTGGTTGAAAAAAAAAATGAATTTACCAAGTCATATGTGGAAAAAAATGCTGTCTCTTTACATGTTAAAATTAGTATTTTTTAAAATGGAGTCTTGGTGGATTGCCGGTTGTGATTTGTGGGCTGTTTCTGGTTAAACAAAAAGGATCTTACTCTTTAACTAAAAGGTCTATCTCTGCAGAGATCCTTTCCATCATGATGTCAAACATTAATTAACAATCTGATTGGCCTGTCAGTGGCAAATACAAGCACCGACAGTGCACAATTGCCCCAAGTGGTTATATTGCAGCCCATTTCTGTTGCCGGCTGCAGTGCTATTGCTCAGTACTAGAACAGTTTTAAAATGTTTCCGTGAGTCACTTATACACAAAAACATGAGAAAATAGTCCAGGTTGAAAAATACCAAAGATACCCTTTAAGGTGTCAGGCCTGACACCATATTCCACCACAAATCTAGTGAAAGTAATGAAAAGTTATTGAGGATGATTCACACACTGAATATCTAAATGTTAAACTTCAAACTATCTACAAATGTTACTGCATAAATTGCTGTGTGCATCTGCTCAGGGTTGTTTTCTGTTAATTTCTTGAAAATGTATTCATATTAATTTAAATCCAGACTATCCACAAAATATATAATGGCACAAATAAAGCAGTATTAATTGTAAAAGTGTGTGTTCTTGCACTGGTAGCCTGTTCATAAATCTTACCTGTGGTTTCTTCCTTGGTGGTTATCTCTAGTCTAGGGCCGTAGGTGCCATATCCTGCCTCTGTGAAGGCCCTGATCTGGAACACGTAGGCCGTGCTGGGCTTCAGGTTGCTCACTGTGGCAGATGTGGACTTGGACCTCACCGTGGAGTAGACCCGGTCCTTCTGATCCTTTACAAAGAACAAATCATGTTTTATTCAAAAATGAAATGGTCACCATTGGGGCAAAATAAAAGAACATCCAGCTGCTGTGTGAAAGCCTGATTTATAACTGAGTCCCCTGAAGTGTCGTTATCTTGCTTCGGAAATACTGCAGATATACTTCAGAGGATGTAATTACCTGCACTTTGTAAAAGGACAGAACGTGACTTAACAATGGTTCATCCAACTAGATACACAGTGTGGACAATTGGGATGAAACTATTTTAATTTAGTAGTCATTTTACCAATATTCAGAATATATTATAATACTTTATTTACCTCAGCTGCAGAGATAACCAGACCTTAATTTAAAACAGGCTGCCATTACAGACATGCCTCTATTTATAGTATTCCCTATTTTTCTAAGTAGAATTCTCTCCGCACAGAGCCTCCCTGTTTTCTGATCAGCTCCTGTTTTAGTTTGCTGGTGAAGCGCCCTCAACACTTCCCCCATGTTTACCTGTTTTCTTGATACATTCAGTATAATGTACATTTCCATAGCACTCATTCCATCAGTGCAATAAACACGTCATAGTCATCACTCTGCTACTCTGGCTTTCTGTCTTCTACAAAATACTGTTCAAAATTTAACTCCAGTCGCTTCTACCTTATTTTCACTGTAAATTCAACTTCCTGCACAGATGTTTTACATTAAAGGCCTCGCAGGACTTTAAAGGCCAAAATCCCGTCTTGTGTGTGTTGCGTTTGTCTGATAGTATTCAGTATGTCCGTTAAGAATACATACTCAATACAAAGTACAATTTATGCTGTGAAAATTATTATTATAGAATCAGGCAGACGGTAGACGGCAGATGGACTTCTGGACAACATAGGAAAAACAGACACCGATGAAATGACAGGACAGCAAAATGAAACATGCAATATGTTGCTATGGTGATGTTGCTTAAAAAAATTGGAATAAAATATATTTAATAAAAAATATTTCATATATATTCTAGTATTGCATGTAGCTATAAAATGCAGCTTCCTCTTAATATTCTACTGGAAGCTTAAATTTAATGTTAAACTCCCTCCTACACGTACACTGAAATTATTGGCTCGTGGTTGTTCGGATTACTTTCTCCTTGAGTGACGGAGCTACGTAACATTTGGTTGTAATTTCCTTCATGGAGGATGGCAAAAAGATTTAATATTTAAACACTGGATAACAATGCTGTCGACTGACACTGTTGCCAGTGTTCTCTGCTGGCCTGCGCTTGTCCACGAAAATGATCTGATTTTTTGCCAGACCTCAAAAATAGGGAGGATTTCAAAACCAAACCCGCACCAGGAACCTTGCCTTCCCTGCCTCCCTGGATGCCTAAGCAAGGTGGCACAGGAGGCGCACAGTCTCGAGAAGACCCCTCTGCACCAACCCCTGAGTTACTCCTCAAACCACAGCTAGAGTATCCCGTTGAACTTGCACATGCGTAACACGGTTAGCATGGGGACAAGATGGCCTTTGACAGCCGCTCCGGACTCATACAGGCCCAACAGGTGCCATTTTTCAGCCCCTCCACAGGGTCAGTGAGGGAGGAAGATCGGGGGAAGCGCCAACAGGTAGGCAACAGTACACTAGATTCATAGGGAGAAATAAGGAGGAATTTTGTCCCTGTGAGGAAACCGGGAGAGGGCGATGAAACAGGAGTGTCCCGAGAAAACTGTCTGTCTGAATACATGTGAAGGCAGCATAAGCAACAATACAGCAATTTTCAGTCTCCTCTTTAACTGCCAGTTTTAATTTGAGAATTTACAGAATTAAAACATGAAAATAATGTTTTGTAAACATTTTTCTTCTTATGCTTTCAACTGATCTTTATACCCATCATATATTAGATAACATAATTATCTTACCATGAGGCAGCCTGCCACAACAACAACATCAACACATATAAAAATATCTTCTTCATCAACAAATATATTTGGATGCAAAGGCTGCACGCATTGTGTACTTTGTTGTTGATCTGTAAATGTTTTGCTCGGCAAAAGCCCAAATGGAATGCCAGGGTCTGTTAGGGGTGTAGTTGTTGTTTCCAATTTTCCACTTTTACAGCTGGGCAGACCACAGCCACAGTACGTGACATAGGAGACTGATTCGTCAGTGTTTTGCGCGAGGCTGCGGCCAGCAGGACTGGCATCAGAGCTGTGCTACCCTGCCTTTGATTCACTGGGTTAAATTCGCTCCATTAAACCTTGCTGTAAAAAGCTGATGTGTTCAGACTTGAAACACAGGGAAGCAGCGGTATAATCTATGTGGAAGGGGAACGAAGATAACAGTGACAGATTACTAATTCTGGCAGTGCAGCAGCCGCGGATTGTGTGTGTGCTAACATGTGCGTGGGGGTGGCTGTGAAGGACTACAGCCTGATTAAAATCTTATGAGCATCTCATTCATTATTGCAATTATGAGACAAAGAAGGTACTTGCAGAATCTTGTGAATTCCACTCACAGCAGCATGCACGCAGAATACAAAATGAAGAGTCGGCAAAAGTGAATGTGAAGGGAGAGATGGAGGGAAGAGGGTTCCAGAAACAAGGACACAAACAAAATTGAGTGTGAAACTCACTTTTTCGTAGTATTTGATTTCATATTCTGTGATGACGCCGTTGGGTTGCTGGGGCTCCTGCCAGGAGAGCTGGATGCTGCGCTGCTGCACCTTCTCCTTGATGACCTCGCTGACCTGGGACGGAGCTGTTTAGACAAGAACATGTCAATAAGCTGAGGGCAAACCAACTCTGCACGTACACGCATAAAGCCAGCCACAAATCAGCCGCACCACTCCTCCACCAACACTCAGCGGCCCTGGTCTAAATGTTTACACCTCCTGATCGAAATTTCAATTGCACTGCAAACAGCGGAAGATAGCGTAACCGCAGCCGGTGGAGAACTGCAACATGTAGATTATGAATGACAATTCAGCTCAATTCATTCCAACATTTCCAGTGGAACAAGCAGGCACTTACTCTCCCTGTTGTCAGAACTGTTGAGAGATCCTCTTAGAGGCAGAGGGGTGTACCTGTAACCTTGTGACACCAGTCTTATGCACACCAATTATCTCTGGCTCTTTGCATGACTCATTTTAAGTGTCTGGCTGCCTGGATTAAATGCTGCCACATTTAGATTGCTAAACAGCACCCACACATGCACAGTTCTATTTTTTAGGTGTCAATACCCAAAGGTAAATGACGGTAACTACCTTGTGAAGTTGGAACTTGAGCCTACATGTGTGCCATGTAATGTCTTAGCATACAGCTGTATCATCTACTATCATGCTACCAATGCTATTACTGAAACAATTACTGCTGCTACCGCAAAACAAATACTGTACAACTACTGTTACCACTATCACTGATGTAGCACTAACTACTGCTAGTGGTACTTTAACTTCTCCTATAACTACTGCTACTACATCTAAATTTTAAATTACATGCAGAGATAAAACAAGACTGTTCTACAGAACCTTGTATTAAATGTAATTTAAAGCTGTCTGACAACTGACAACTACCTACACACTACAAAGCAACCCAAAAAAGGAAGATGGACCTGTCAAAAAGAGAGTCTAACAACAAACAAGAGAAAACATGTGTCATCTGCAAAGAGTTTTAGAGTTGGAGAGAAAATGTTGCTAATAGTTTAGCCTTCTGCTAACGTCAGCCAAAGGCTCATAGCTGCACCTTCAGGTTCATGTTTATGTAGCGACAGCCTTGAATTGTGTACTCTATCCTCCTCACACTGCCCATCACATTGCTGTTGATTTAAAACTGCATTCATAGGTTTACCTCAGATTACTTTTTTTTAATTAATGATAACATTGAACCAAAATGGGAAAGGTGATAACCCAAAAAAAAATGTTGTAAGATGCTAAAAATGCAGAGCTGAGAGAAACTACAGAGCCAAAAATAATTCTCTGAGTTCCTATTCATATACACTTCCAACTGACTCCAATGTAAACTCTTCCGCAGCAATATTAGATGCTCACAGCAGGGTGGGAGGAGGTCAGGTCAAACAATCACAGGCCTTTTACCCGGGAGACAGTTGTTTGTTTTTCATGCTTAAGCAAACGTCAATGTTAACTTATTTTAACGTAACATTACGTAAGTTTTGTATGTACATCACATACTTGTGTAACATACTTCTTTTGAACCAATCTAATCCTTTTTCTAAACCTAACCAAGTAGTTTTGTTGCCTAAACCTCAACCACATCGGTTTCACAACATTAACCTCGTGTTACAATGTCTTTCACCCTGGAAATGGCTGTGCGTCTCATACGGACCCTAAAGGGAACCTTGTGTGTCAGTATGAGATGTTGAGGGGGTGTAACAAAGCATGGGTATTTGATTACGTGGAAATAAGAATGAGTTGAGACTAAGGATACAATGATAGCACGTGAATCTGGATGATCACCAACCCAATATTATTGATGCAAAGTGAAAACATCCATATGCATCATCATCTTTAAGATACACCTTCATTTTTAAATTCCTATCACATATCTGTGTCATCATATCATCGAAATGCACTGTATTCAAACAGTGCCAGCAGCTGCGCACCAGGCAGACATAAAAAGATAAGCAGCCATGAAAAAGATGAGGATATTTACTGATACCGTCTAATATTGTCCACATGCCCTGAATTTAATCAAATCAAAATCATGTTGTGGGAGATTTTGTGATATGAGCAAATATTGTATCAGTGTCCAAAGAATCTATATAATATCTTATTGTGATGAAACCTGTGATTTACACCTCTAGCTGATGCACACTCCTTCCGAGAAAGTTTGTGAAACAAGTCGACTTTTATGAGAAACAAGGTTAAAATATTCTTCTTGCACTGGCGTACTTCTCCCTTCTCCCTGACTTCAGAAGTTTTGTTTTGTTGCAGTCTATCACTCCTGCTACTAGTTCTGCAGCTGTGCCTCTGCTTCTGGTTCAACTTCCATTACCTTTACATCATCATCATCACCGTCTTGATTATAATCACCGTCATGTTTACAGCACTTTTCCTAAAGACCCTAGTGAGAAAAAACGAAGGAAAGCTTTTTGGGTTACTAAACCTCACCCCAAGGAGATGATGCTTTCAAAAAAAAAATCTGCTTATCTGCACTCTAAACAGCCCAAAGATCCTTTCTGTAAACATTCTGTGAAATCTTGATGACTCATGCTGCTCTTGGGGCAAAACATATTAATTAACACGTCTTAGCACGTTTGAAAAGGCGTCCTGGGGACGACGTGAACTCCAAAGTAAAAGCCACTTGTCAGGAGCTGTACTTTGATTTCTGTTTCCTGGGTCTTTCACGGATCAGAGGAGTGCTTTAAAATGAAAGGAAAGCTTTTGAATGATGAATTTACACCAAAAAATTCTTAAATGACAGTATGATGATATGTATTTAGTTGATCGTCTCATTTTGAGCAATTTACAAATGATACAGCAACACAAGCTTATATTTCTCTACTGACATTTGGTGGTGTTGTTCATATGCTACAAAATCTGCTAATTGTATAGTCTCAGCCATCACTCAAGTGACAGAGGTATTCTGTATTTTTTGGTATTGAACAACAACCAACAAGAGACAAAAATAGTCTTTCCCTGGACGAGCAGAAGCTGCCGAAGTGCTGAAGTGTCAGTGGCATGCTCAGTGACCCAGTGGGAGCAGACCTCTGTAGCCTTAATGCAGCCTGACCCCAGCTTGTTTTAAGATGACCTGCCACTAATGACTCCGGCTGGATTAAAACCTCATTAGGCCTCATCGGCATTCCTGACAGTAACGTTCACGACAGCGGACACCCGAGACCTTGTCAAAAACCTGCTGTTGTGACATGTCCCCTCATAATCCACCCAAAACACAGGAACAATGTATCCTTTCTCAGAGCAGTCGGCCGGTCAAAGGGACGATTGAGTTTTCTCTCTCGAGTCACAACAAGCAGTTAGTGCAGCTTAACTTCATCCAATTTGGCTGCTTTCTCTGCCCCCATCCAGGCGGCGTCCTTGAAATATGGACCGTTCTCCTCCCGGTTCCTAAATCTGGTTCGGGTTTATGGGCACTAAATGATGCTTCTTGTCTGTGTTTACTGCTTTAATCTGACATTTGCTTTCATCCCCTGCAGATGTCTTTTTCTATCCTGCATGCGCATAGAGAAACACTACTTCAGGATATATATTTACACTGTAAGGAACTCTTGGACTTGAACACTGTTGAACAAATGGACACATTTACTTTCATATCAGCTCAATGGTCTGTCTCTATGCTTACGACCTGAACTGAGAGAGTGTTTCTATCTTCTATCAGTCTAAGTGTGAGACTAAATTTATTGCAACGTTGTTTTGATTTAAAGTCATTATTTCTGTCTTAACCTGATGGCCAAAGATCATACAACGTGCAGTGTCAAAGACAAATTTCCTTCAGGAAAATAAAGTCTATATTTTTTGTTGTCTGTGTGACATGCTTTGGGACTCTTTTCAAAATCAATCAACAAAAAAGGGACCATTGATTTTAAGAAACCAGTACAAAAACAAACACATTGATCCAGACCCAAATTTTAGCTTTAATCTGTTTTTACCTCCTATCATCGACAAAACTAGAGCCCCTTTCCCACTGTACAAAAAATCCACTAAAACCCACTAAAATCTGGCTTTTGTCTTTAGTGGGACAGGTCACAATCAGTATTTGTTCTTGGGACAAATGACTCTGCAGCAGTCATTGGTATTAATCGGCTCCGGTTCCGATCGGCAGCAGTGGAAACATGACGCCCCGGCAGACGTTCTAATTTATACCCCTTTCTGGCAGTACCATTGATAACTTTGACATCACTTTATCTAAGCTGTCTCTATCCAAGCAGTGCTTGAATGTTTTCCAAATTAGTCGGCAATGTGTTTGAAAGAGAGACTGAATAAATAACAGGTATAAAAAAGAAGTAACCACCATGACATTTTCACTGGCCTCTATGCTGCTTTTGACTGTTTAACAACCCTTTTTATTGTAGATTTATTCATGTTGCCAGGACGTTCACTCATTTTTGGTCTTGCCTGCTTCCTTCAGCCTTTAACTATTTGAAAGATGTTTGAAATGCCATACATGTCTTAATCTAAAACAGAAGATTACTTATCATGGACACTAATTACATTACAACAATACAGTACTATCAAATTAAAGGCACACTCCAGCAATTTAGTATTGAGGCTCTATAAAGATGGGGGACTCACAAGAGACTGTTAAAAACAAGAATGGTCAAAATTGATGCAGTAAAAGCAGAGAAAAGCCAATTTTTAGTCCATATTACAAGGCAGGTTTCAAAAACACTTCATTCTGCTCTTCCCATGATGCACTTTAGTAGTGTGTTGGTGTTACATTGTGTTTCATTAGTGATAAATTAAGTTTTTCATGGAACCAAAGTAGTGTGATTTGAATTTACTTAACTACACAGTGTGGAAATTGATTACACAGTTGGGGTAAGTAAATACACCCTCCATTATAACAATGAAAACCAGTTTAGTAAAACAAAATCTAGTTGTTGTCACACTTATTTAAGTCAGTTAAGTTGGAACTATAAAGAAAGGTTTAGTTGGTCTGACTAAATACAGCTGAGTAATGGAGGTCCCACTGTAAAGTCACATTTACATAAGTGAGTTAAATCAGTATAATGAAATGTCTTTATGTTACACAACACAGTTATGTAAGGCAAAAAAAAACTCAATTTTGTTGAATTTATGTTGGTATGTTTAGTAAAGTGGACATTGAACTTATAATTAAATCCAAGTTGACTAGATGATGTTGGATTTGTCTGATAGTCTGTTATTGCCATCATATTTTTATTACAAAATTCTATCGAACTCAACTCAGTGGGGTGGAAACTGTTGACATAACTGGATTAAGTAAATTCAGATTTATTTTATGAGTGTATGACCTAATCAACTTTTTGGCCCTACCCCGGAACATGCTGGATCCTACACTTCCCATGATGCATCTATGGTCAGACCAGGGTCTCCCAACTCAAAACTAGTTCCTGTTGCCAAGTCATACTTAGTTTTGATCTTTTATGGCTTCAACTTTGGTCTTTACTTTCTAAAGAATAAAAGGTTTAAAAAGTCACACATATGCATCTGATTTTTTTGTACCACTGTATTAATTAAAAAAAGATGCTCTTGCTGACAGAGGAAGTAAATCCTCATCTCTAAAAACCACACACTTGTCAGAGATACATGCTTTTCAGGCGGCAGCTGGGATGCTGCCTGAGCCACAGAGCCAGCGCGCAGCATGGTGAGCTACTTTCCCACACAGCTTCTTCTCCCTCCAGAGTGTGACGCAGGCTCAGGCACCACATCTGCCCCATTTACCCCCCTTTGGCCCACGGCTGTAGTAGCAGTGACTCAGCCCAGGCCGGCCCCGCCCCATCCTTCACTCCCTTACCCCTCCACGGGTGACAGAGAGCCGGGGCCCTGTGTTTCCACAGAGATCATGAGATCAGTGAGCAGTGTTAGCAGACATGGTGTTCCACGGGCTAAAAGGTGAGCATTCCAGGAAGGTGATTTTCGGAATAGAAAAGCGGTCATTCTCAATTTCTCAGGGCTGTGAATGAAGACCAGATTTGAGTGCTAATTCTTAGAAAAACCTGCTGCTCTGGCTCTCTCTGTCTCCCCCGCCGATCACCCAGGCGGTGCTGTGTGACAGCCATTAATGACTGACTTGATATCATGGATACCAGAACCAGTCAGCCACTCTCAGACTTTTAACATACCTGAGGGGCTTAGCAAGGCGGAAAATTGTATAATTGTTATGCCGCTCTTTAAGAGACTGTTTGGGAAGGCATTTGTGCATTCATTTTGCAATATTAGAAAATGTGTTAGTGACCCTGAACACCTTCCCCTGTAAAGCTAACTGATCCAAAAGCCAGTCGCCACCGTGCTCTGCATTCAAATATGTTATGAATACATTAGACAGTGCGTTTTAATATCCTCTTCTTTCACTCAGCCGTCTGATTCCGACTCGGAGGCGAACAGCAGAGCGGAGGTACTTCATTACATAAGCGTCTTTCTCTGCCTGCGTGCTTGCCTCATGGACCGTACCAATGCTATAAGCTCATATATTAATTACTGCTGTTTTCAAGATGCAATCGTGTGTCTTTACGCCTACGGCACCATCATTGTTGAGGTGCACAAGATTGCTGGCTTTTAATAGTGTTTTAAAGGTTTTTAATCTGAACAGGAGATTATAATGTCTCCTTGAGAAAATAATAATAAAAAAGGAATCCTTTGGGCCCGGTGTGGACACATAAACAAACGTAAAGCACAGCTTTCTCACAATTCAAACAGTGGAAATGAAATGTGTGTGACAAAAGGAATTGATTGTACTTTAGGCATTTTCATTTAGTAATTGAGCTTTTCATGCAAGAACTGACACTATGTGCTATGTGACATTTCATCATCTTAAAGGCATAGTGCAGATTTTTCCAAGTGGGGCTGTGTGAGGTAGTTATCCATAGTCAGTGAATTACATACAGTAGATGTCGGTTGACATGCCTCCACTTTGGAGAGGCGGCAGGGATGTTGACACAAAAGCTAAGCAATGCTCTGCTGTAGATATTGATAACATTTTAATTGTTTTACCTTTTCATCTAGATGAAAAGGTGGAGGTGTCGGTGCAGCCACCAGACCCCACCTACAAAAACACTCATTTTTGCTCAATGAACACAGGAGCTGCTGGTCTACCGTTGCCTCGATCAGTCAGTTAGTTTGTGCTATTGTGTGACTTTGACAAAGCCAAACTAACTGTTTTAAAAGCCAAAGCTGAACAATCACACAAACTAACTAACTGATTGAAGCAGCAGTGGATCATCAGCTCTTGTGCTCAGTGATATTAAATCACAATTTTTCTCAATGGAGTCTGCCTTTGAAGAGAGCAATAAAACGACTTCAGTTCACTGTAGGAAATTGCTGTCTGATGGCAAGGTAAAGCAGTGAAAATGATTTTTTTAGGTGGCTAAAAGACATTTTATTGCTGATCCCATCCACAGCAGTATATTGCTTAGCTTCTGTGTTGGACCCCAGCCTGCTTCTCCAAACTGGGGGCATGCTGACCATATGTAATACACTGACTATGGATAAGTACCTAATACAACCCCACTTCAAAAGATCTGAACTATCCCTTTAAGGCTGTATAGTTTTATTTTAAGAACCTGTGTTAACATACTTAAAACCCTGCTTTGCCAGCTGGCCCTGCTCTCCATCATATCAAGTATTTCACACATCAACAGCAATTGATGCATTTAACACACTGTATAGCCCTATTCAGTTTCCTCTTTCATCACTGTGGAGCTGAATATTTACAGTTCAGGGGAGTCTGGTTGTTAGACTGAGGCCTTTTTAATGCATCATCTCCAGCAGCCTGTGAAACAAAAGCCTGGTGACAGTTTGGTTTGGCTGGGTTGACACTAACGAGGTATGACATAATCAAGATTACTTCGGCTTGATGTTGTGACTCCCATAACCGAGCAGAGAGAGACTGCTCTTAAATGTTGGCATCTCGAGAGAAATGGACGTTTAAGGAGTAGTCTCTGCATGGTAGTCTAAAAATGGTGATTGTTGTGGATAAAAATAGTTCTCCTTGAGGGGATTACAAGACATGAAGTTAAAGGTGCACTCCAGCTATTTAGTATTGCCCTACCATAAAGTTGGCAGACTCACAAGAGACAGATTAAAAAAAAAAAAATGAATGACCAAATTTGAAGCAGCAGAGTCTGCCATATGCTGACATTTAAGCCCTAGCATAAGCCAAGCTCCAAAAAAGACCAGCTTCTACATTTCCCACAATAAAAGTCGGTAGTGTCTAAGATTAATAGGTCAGGGGGCAGATAAGGCCTTTTAAAATACCCTGAGATTTGAGATATCCTGACTTTTAGTACCCAGCATGGAGCAAGCTCCAAAAATACTGGATCCTCCATTTCCAATAATGCAACCAGTGGCATGGTTTGTTGATTGATAGTGCATTGTGTTTGAAATGGAAAGTAATTTCAACTGAAATGCCCTCTGAAGTCATAATGTCTGAACAACCTCACCAACCTCATTCCCAAAATTAAATATGGCTGCCCCATCAACAGTAATGAAAGTTGTAGTCATTTTGTTAATCAGCACTTCTGTCTTATGTGCCCTAGTTTGTATGCACAAAATAACACGAGGCATTATTTTGCATGTACAAACACCATAGCAACTGGTATCACCAGCAATGGCTAACAATGGCTAACCTGGGTAGAACTGGCATAGCCTTGCTTCCACTCAAATAGTCTGAGGAGCCTCACCAACCCCAGCCTTGAATTCTAAGATGGCTGCTTTGCACATCAAGAGCAATGAAAGCTGTAGTAATATAGGCTACTATTTATGAGCATTTCTGTCTTACTTGTGACTCAATACATCAGTCGCATACACAATACTGTCCAGATGCTATCTGTGGACATCTTGCTATGGTGTTTGTATGCACAACATAATGCATAAGGCATCATACAAACACCATAGCAGCTGTTATAACAATGGCTAACAGTGGCTAATCTGGCTAGAACTGGTATTGTCTTGGTTTCATTTGGAAAGTCAGATGAACCACCACCAACACTGACCTCAAATTCCAAGATGGTTGCTCTGCTCATCAACAGTAGTGAAAACTGTGGTAATATATTGTTTATTAGCACCTCTGTCTTATTTGTGACTCAGTAAATCAATCATGGCTAACAATGGCTAACCTGACTAGAGCTGGTGTTGTCTTGGTTTTCTGCCTTATTGTACTGGTATGCGGTCAACTCGGTAGTGACGTCCCAATTCCAACTTCTGACTTCTAGGGTAACTGGAACCCAGAATAGCCTACCTGGTTAATGCACTGTTTGTAACCTGGGCTTTCTGTAAATTGCAGTCTCCAAGCCTGATCCAAGATAATCCTGATGATATCATCAGGGGTTATTTTCTCAGACTTGAAAAGACATGACAAAGCTCCTCCAGAGCCACAGAAGTAAAGTAAACTGACTTTTGTGTGTGTGTAAAATTCGTGGGATTCCCCTTTAAGGTCAGTGCCAGGCAGTTTGGTTAAGTTTCGCTCATGGTTAAATGAAAACCACTTTAGCTGAAAATAAAGACTTCACTCAAGCTGAGAAAAGTTGCTTGCATGAGTTGAGAATTGAACGTGGGTCGCTGGATTTGAAAGCAAATGTATCTGAACAGTCCGCCCCCCTTCTCTGACCTCCACACCCTTACTCTCCACCACTGTTTCAGTGTCAAACTGCTGTCTGCTCTTGGTCGTCTCCTCTCCATGTAATGCACTCCTGATGAGGACCGTTTGTCTCCCCCTGCATCGAGGATCCGATTTGCATTTTGAGACAGCAAGCTCACTCCACCAAATTTCATGCGACCCCAGCTGGTTTTTACAGCTGGAATGCCTGTGTGTGTTTGTGCGTGGGTGTGTAGCTGTTTACTTGCCTGTGTGAACCCAGTAGAAAGTGTATGTGCGTGTGGGTGGATGTTATCTGCCCCTAGCTACTCTCCACCTGTCTGTGGAGTTGGCCAGACTTAAACTAGCTTGCAGCTGAGCTCTGAAGGCCATTCATCCACTCAGTGGGCAGCGTACCTTGAGCATTCTTGAATTAAAAACAGAATTCCCTTTAGTATCCGTGTGCACTGGACGCACGCTAACTGAGTCACAGAGGAAAGGATGGAGGACAATAATAGACCCGGGCTCTGATGAATGTGAGGGGAACTGTCAGGATTGGTGTGACAAGTCCCTTGCTCTTGGGCTACAGAGGCAGTGTCCTGCCGGTGGCACTGAGACTCTGCACGGCATTGCGTTTCACCAGCCGCTGCCATCCGGTGACATGTCACCTCTGCTTAGACCCAAACAGGGAGAAAAAGAGAGGACTGATGCAGTCAGCAGCACTTTCATTTTGCCAGATGATCACAGATTTAACTTGCATGTGGACAGTATGAAATAGTAAAATGCTTCAAAAAATTTCAACGCCTCATCCAATGATGTAATCATAGTCCTGACAGGAAATGTCTATATATGCAATCCTAAAAGTGCTGCTCACTGTGACAATTTAGCTCATTGTTTTAGGTTTTCCTGTTCACAAACTCTGCTCTCACAATCTGTTATGATTATTAGGGCATCAATTACAGCAGCTTGGTCGGTGGCTCGTGGCGTGATAGCAACACACAAGGCACCATTTAGCCTATGTGTGTGATGCACCGGGCTTCTTCTTTTACAGCAGTAAAGAAGACTTGATTTCTGGGAAAACTGCTGTTTTGGGAAAACTGAAGTTTATTTTGAAAGGACACTGTAGCATATATCAGGAGGAAGTAGACACATCATCCCTGAGCATCCAAAACTGACAACAGAGGGGTACCTACAGTGTCAAAGCGTAGGGCCACTGACCACCTGCCGTATTTGTCGACTTGGGAATAAGAACGGGTTAGTTCCAACCCCATCTTATTCTCAGGTCCTCACATAATGATGCTTTGTCACATCCCTCAGTGTCTCATAGTGACGCACAGAGCACCCTTTAGCATGTCTTTGTGACTCACAACTGAAATGCATTGTGACACATAACAATCACAATTGTAATGTGAAACGATTGGGCAACTAAACTACTTGGGCAAGTTTAGAAAAAAGATCTTGTTTTGTGTTATGTAACAATAACATAATTTAAATTATGTGATATGACATTAAAACAATGTTGACTTTTTGTCACATGGCACATGAACCATTATCTCCTGGTAAGTCCTCTTTTGTTTGAACCATTAACCGCCCCTTCCTCCCACCCTACGTGGACTTTCCCGCTCTTTATACATCAGTCGCTCATAGCGTCAATTATTGCTGGCGATGGGTTTACACAGGACTTAGCTGAAAGCCCTGTGCGTCTCATAAAGACGCTAAAGGGTGCCTTTGGTGTCGATATCACACCCTGATTGGCGTGATTAAGTGTTGACATTTAACAAATTGGGGAAGTACAGGCTGTTGATTGTCATCAAACTCTTTCCATTATCAGCAGGAAGCTCTGATGAATCCATAACTTCTTTGCATCCCCTGACTTTTTAAATCAAACCTACACTCTTGTAGGTGTCTACTATATACTATTCAAGCTGATCAATCCAATTCCTTTACAAGCTCTCTATTAGCAAGATCATGTGGCTTTTGGCCGGACATAGCTAAAGCTGCAGCATGTCCTCCCATCAAAGGCTAACTGTATCATCTCTGGAACATTTTGATAGCCTGACGATTCCTATTCACCGCCAACACTTCAGGTGGAGGCGCATGAAATACCCTTGAACCAAGTGTGTTTGAAAATAGCGTTTTAAAGAGCCTGGCAGAGGACGGAGTGCTCACTGCATAACAATGCCGGTCGAGGCAGGGACACCTTTAGTGACCATGCGGGGAGGTCAAAGGCGGCTCCGTTTGAAAGCAATTAGCTAGGCCTGATTTGAAGGAGACCTAGGCTGGGTCTTTCATGTTCTATAGGGCTGACAGCTCCAGAGGTGATGGGATGATTATTAATACATTTCTGATGCTTTCACCACTGACAGCTCAACACAGCCGTCAAAGTTCCCCTCATTATTTCCCAGTTCAAGGACCCTACTATCACATATTCACATCAACTCTCTGGATCAACAGAGAGGTATCAGATCCAATACTCTTTGCCTAAGAGCTGTTTTTCTTAAGTCTAATAGTCACGTGCTTATCAACTGATGTTGTCTGGCTGTAAAGGCAATGCATCAGATGTCAATGAGAATTTCTTTCTTCGGCTAATAGAATCCCTCCTTGAATTCTCCCTGCACTCAAGCAAGTAAATGTTTTTTGGTGTGTGATTTGCTGAGTGCATCACCCATACCTAACAGCTTAAGTATAGTCCTGTGCGCTGCCGTGAAGCCAGGAATCAGAATCACAGTGGAAGGTCAGTGGGGGAAATTGCATTCATGCTAAACTGACATGCACACACAAGGCACACTGTGCATGATTGCCCCTCCAATGCCTCCTGACAAGGAGTTCATTTTAACCCGCAGTGGTGCTCCACGCCAGGCGCTCTCGTATAATATCAAAATGCCATTCAGTAGTGTAACAGATGCAGAAATGATTGGTCAGCTTTGTTACATAATTGTTAAGCCAGCAGGGACCCCGCTTATTGAAGAAGCACTCAGCTTCCCTGTGTCAGTGTCCAAATTAGGGAGCAGGGCTGGCAGCCTATCATCAGCCACTCTTAGCACACTCCCTGATTTCTGCAGCTAGAATGGGGTCTGCAATCGCCATATTTATTTTCCCTCATGTAGGACAAGAATAGAGTCATCTCAACTCTATTGTACCGTGGCCAGCATTTACATAATCATATACCAGTAATGGTGAAATGATGGCCCTGTTCACTCCGGGCACTTAAATGCATCTTGGGGTGATCCTGTCACAAATGGTCAGGTTGACATGTAAGTGTGACAACATACGAGGCTCACAGTTTTTGGCTTCTTCAGATTTTTTACAGCAAACAGACATATGTTTATAAATGTTATATGTATTTTATATTGGTGAATCTAAAACATATATATATATTTTCTTAAATAAATAAAATCACATAAATACAGATATAGATAGATAGATAAAAGTGGGCATGGTTTATACAGGAAGTCACATTAAATTTGCAAATGTATTGCCATGCAGTTATTGTGCCTTATACAAAATGAAAAAAACATAATAGTAATAAAATATATTCCCACATTGTCCTCCTCCTCCTCCTCCTCCTCCTCCTCCTCCTCATTCTTTAAATAAATTTTTAGCTGGCTACTAATATTTATTTCCTCTTGAATAATGATGAGCAACATTAGGGTACAATATCTTCTCATCACATAACTGGTATATTATTATAAAGTATATACATATATATACCGACGGGAATTTAGATTCACCAATTAACCTAACCTGCATGTCTTTGGACTGCTGGGGAAACCAGAGTACCTGGAGAAAATCCATGCTGAGACACTGGGAGACCATGCAGGCTCCATACTGAGTTGGAACACCCCCACCTCAGTTTTGAACCAGGAACCCTCTATACATATACATATGTATGTATATA
>JAPZEB010000010.1:1877604-1893066 GCA_029783705.1 Chaetodon striatus
ACATGCCAATGAACAGCAACACAAACCATCAGGAAAGGTTTCTGCTAAAGAGCTTTGTGGCTAAAGAAGATAATCACAGACTTGTGCATACAATATGCCTATATAGATTGTAGAAAAAAACAGTGTGATTCTTATTGTCAGCGGTGTAGTGGAGGGTATACACAGGTATACAGGGTATTTACACCTTTTTTCCTAGCACATTTTTACAGTATACCCACCTATCAGCCAAAAACTTATTGTAATATATAGGAAAGTGTATCTACTTCCTCCTCAGTAACCAACCCATCTACCTAGTAGTACACCCACCTGATCATCTACTAATATAGCACTGCTTATTGTGATTTAATTTAAACGGAACCCTGACAAGCCTCACTTACCCAACTTAACTTTTCTCTTCCCAAAGTAATGTCACCTTAAAATTAAGTTCCAGAATACTCTGGCAGCTATTTTAATGTCATTGGACAAAAGTTGCAATTTGTGAAAAAAAAAAAAAAGTTTTGGAAAAGGGAGTTTTGACAGGATAAGACACAAAAATGTCAAAGTTTCCACATGATACTTACAGGCTAATGGCTGTAAGTGTACGGTTTCTTTCCTAACAAAGTCTAAATAGGATAACAGCACCATGTGAAATTGGGCCAAAGCAGCTTAAAGTTGCGTACCAAAGCAAGTGACAGAGTGCCTGCAAATTGAGAGATGAAGCCCGACATCCTGATTAAGGCCGGCAAGGTGTCACATCATTGTCAGCCTTTGTGTATTGGTCGCAGGATTTGCCACTACTGTAATTGGTGATTTCTGTCTGATAGTCGGCGAGGGAGACAAGGCTTAAGACTTAGTGGGAGGGCCCTGGCAAGAGTTTGCTTTTCAGGGTGCTGAGCTTCTCCCAAACCCCATCCCAATTACCCCGGGAACAATGACAGACAGCGGCTTTTGCCTCTTTGTGTCAGACGTCCGGTATGTTTACGTAGCGTATCTCCAATCCACTTTGTCACCAGTTAATTGGAGAGCGGTGAGTTATTCTAATGCAAATGCCAGACGTGTTCACACAGTTTAAAGCAGGCTACCTTCAGTTATCTTGAGGTGACAAAATAACAAAAAGTGTGTTGGCAGTTCGGGGAGAAGCCTTCCCCTCCTGCAGCACTCCATGCATATGCTTACGGTGTGTGGGGGGCATTGACTTTACAGTAAGCAGTCGTCTCCAGTGGCTGTCAGATGCTGCACACTTTGGACTTCCAGACTGAATTCATCTTGTGTTATCAACTGCGATTTAATTTCAGCCAGAAAGCTGAGGATGTTATCTGTAATATGTCAGATTAACAAGCCCATACAGCTGAAATACATCCAGTCAATGCATTAAGTCACTGAATCTCGCAAGCTAGATGTAATTTAATTTCGCACAGTAGACAAAATCAAATAACGTCATGACATTAATAAGTGATTATCTCTCTTCCCGAGCACTCGAGGAGTGTTTTTACAAAAATCCAAACCTGCTGAAAACACAGGGGTCTCCTGCAGGCCTTTAATTTCATCTCCCATCTAAACGTCTACTGCCAAAGTACACTGGTCTTAACACATTGTGACATACTTCTTGGCAGCGTTCGACGGCGAGCTCACCAGCGTGATAGGGAGATGATTTGGGAGGAATTTACAAATTTAATTAGCTCGGTCTCTAAGGATACAAGCTCTTCCAACTTTCATTTAGATGTAATCTTTCTTCGGAGAATACATTTCAGCACGCAGTTCTCACAGAAGAATAGCTACTCGCGGTCTCAATGCTTCATGACATGCAGTAGACACTGGCTGCTTAGTTCCACAAAGTGTAATGAAATCAAATCAGTGACAATAACACACTCTCAGTATTGAAACACAGCAAAAAATGTGGATGAATTAGGGGTGCAATTTTGGGGTGTAACTCAGTTCTGGGGACATAATTTGGTGGGGTTTTTTGACACCTGCAGCTTGTTTATATAATGCATTCAGATGATGCACTGGCATGATGGTATATTATTCTTTTGGTCAAAGACAACTGACCAAAGAAGACCGCCAACACATTCTCTGGAAATAATACAGCACAGGGAAACGCTTTAGTTAGGACTGTAGTCAACTAAAGAAATTCTTGATCGACTGAAATTCTACCAAGTCTTCCGCCAACTGATTGTTCAATGGAACAAACAAACAAACAAACAAAAAAATCTGCAAATCTCAGTTAGATTAACTTGGGAGCGCCACATATTTACAGTATGCTATAAACACTAGCAGGGCGATGAGGCGCTTAGCATCTATTTGACACCGAATGCTGAACAACTGGCGCCTTTTTTTTCCCGGGTTGCTGAGAGTTATAAAAAGGTTCAACATCGGTTCAAAAGCTGCGCTCGTCACTGTAACTTATTACCCAGCTGTCCAATTACAATAGAGGAGGGGCAGGACAAATACCACAAAGACCAACTGTCACATCATGTATGGAGGGTGTGGGGTACAATAGCTGGTAAAAACAATTAAAGGGCGACATCACTGTCTTTAAGAGACTGTGGTGCACTCATTTTATAGTAGCCTGAGGGTAGTGGTATCTCAACATGAGGCATCCAGTTGGCACCAAGCATGTCAGCATAGCTTGTAGGGTAAGGGGCTAGGTAGCTCTCTGAATTTAGGCTTAATTTTGCCAAGAAAAGAAATAGCATTGCCATTTTCAAAGGGGTCCCTTTAACTTTCATCTTAACATATCTGAATGAAAATGGGTTCTATAGGTACCCACGGGTCACACCTAAACTTTAAAAGACCTGTTTCCAGTAAATGGTTTGTTCCTTACAGTCAATGTACTCCTTCAAATTAGAGTGGTATATTTGTAACAGCACAAGCTGCAGAGATGGAAAATTAGAAAATGATCCAAGGATTTTTTTTTTTTCAAGCGATATCAACCAATATTCTATTTCTTTAAAACAGTTTTTTTGCCGACAACCACTTGCCTGTAAGCTGCTCCTCTTAAGGTGACTGATAGATTTCCAGCTAAAATGTGTTGTACTCGAACATTTAGTCAACAATCTCGAAAATCACAAGGTTAAATGGGCAATCATTTTCTCCCAGCAAGACTGGCAGTGCTTCAGTCAGACCCAAACACTTGCCACTAACTCTTTGTCCCAGCTGTCCAAGGATGCAGCAGAATGAGCAGAGAGGACGGACGGGTGAAGGAGATCATCTGATACAAAGGGACTGAGAGACTTTGCAAAAGCTCTTGGCCGTGTTTCCTTGTCACAGCATCCCTCACGCCCTCACTAACTTCCTCTGGCCCAGATGTGAAGCCCATCTGCTACGCAGCCAATACCAGCGTCCTTTCGGATCTTCGGCTGCCATAATCTTTTTACTGTTGTTTTATACCAAATAATTAAAAGCAGCCTACCAGATGGCTGTCATACGCTAGCTCCGCTTTGATAACAAAAAGGTTTTGGTACAACGCTGGTTTAAAGCAGTAGAAGTACAGCTGAGGACGCTAGCAGGTGTGCAGGACTAAACCAAGTCTTGATCAGGCCCTGAAAGAATTTGAGGCAACAGCTTTTGAGGGTCAAAAGGTTGTCCGTAATTGCCAGCGGCCTGTTTGAGTGGAGGCAAATGGACTTTTTGAATTTTTTTCCCCCTTCCTTTCTCCAAAGCCAAAGTGGTCTGCCACAAACTCATTATGATTTCCAAGTGTGATGATCTGAATAAAAGGGGAGGGGGGTGAAGCAGGGGGTTGAAGACATAATTAGTTTTCCTCACTGCAGGAGACAGTATGCTGATGAGACAATGAAAGACGGAAAAAAAAGCCGAGCTGTCAATCTCCCTGGATTCTTTCATCTCACAAAGCACCAGTGAGTAATGCTCACAGACCCCAAAAAAAAAAAAATCCCCACACACCCTGCAACCGCAATGCACGACTGTGTTACGCAACGCAAACCTCTGCCAATTCTACAACCATAAACCATTTCGTAGACTTTGGGAAGGAAGAAAAAACAAACACTTTAAAAGAGGGTGCTGTCTAGCAAACATAATCCAGGTCATGTTCAGTTTAAGAGCTAGAAATGAATAAAAATGCTCCACACTGGGAATATATCTAACACCAGGGTCCATCTTTATCAAAGTTCTGATAACCTCAACCTTCAAGAATGCTTTGAAAGCCAACTTATGAGTACAAAGTACACCAAATGTGAAGAATAAGAACATTAATCAAGCAACTTACACCACTTTTAAAGGAGTAACCTTTAGCTTTTAAGTGATCACATGATTTATCACATGTACTGTGCTCGGCGCAGGAGTAGCCAATCAGATACAAGGATGTAATCTGCTTTATTGTTCATTCTGGCATTTTCTCTGTGATATATTGTTCTTTAAAAGCTACTATAATTTAAAAATTAATCTTATCTGTGTGAAAAAGATATTGGTCAGGGGTGTAATTTACAGGGGCAACACAGGGGGCATGTCCCCTGCACCTTTGCAGAAGACAGTATTGGACGGCTCTACTTTTCACAATGCAAAAACTAATTTGATATTGAAAGGAAAGTAAGAAAGAAAGAAAGACAGAAAGAAAGAAACAAAGGTGACAGAAAATGAATACAGGGTATGGAAATCATGAGATGACCTTGAAAACTAAAAAAAAATAAAAAATAAAAAATCTGTATAAAATCTTTAGAAGTGGTAAAAGTATATACTAAAGTGGAGCTTGGAGTGTCTTCTTTAAACATCCTGAGAGGAGATACATTTTGAAACCTTGAGCTCCATAGAGTTTATGGAGTGGAGTAAGTTGCTTGATTAATGTTCTTATTCTTACTTTGTACTCATAAGTTGGCTTTCAAAGCATTCTTGAAGGTTAGGGTTATTACAAGTTTGATAAAGATGGACACTGGTGTTAGATATCTTCCCAGTGTTGAGCATTTTTATTCATTTCTAGCACTTAGACTGAACATGACGTGGATTATGTTTGCTCTTTAAAAGTATAAGAAGATACAATTTTGCATACTTTGCTACATATTAATATAAGAAAAATGCATTTTACTCCTCATTTAACACATTGATTGCACCACCTTCATTGTTTTTGGGCAAGGATTTTAATTTATGTGATGGCCTGAACTGTGCCAGTATACCTGCCTTTGAGAACTTTGTATCAACCAGTCTCTAGGCTTTATCTTTGTAATAAAAACATATTTGAATATTCTTATTGCTTTGAGGTGTAGTGCAGATACCAGGGAACTATTAGTGCGAATTTGAACTTTATCCAAGCAGTTGGTGAAAAATGACATGACATTAAGTAGGCACCCCACCTCATCTCCACAGTGGTTTTATTTACACCTATGAGGTCAGTCAATATTGATCTATTTTATCACTTTTTGCCATACAAAATATTTTTATCAAGACCATCAATTTCATGAAGGGGACATATCAAAATTATTTAAAAATACAGTTGTGTTTTGCTCCACCTCAGGGAGGGGTATCTGAAAAACTAAAGCCATTTTTGAGGACTTGTACTTGCCTTGAGGACTTGTACTTACTGTGGTCCCCCCATCTCTGAAATCCAAATTTCATTCAAATTATTGGTTGTAATTACCAGCACCATATTGTGGATTCATTCCAAAATATGTCTCAGAAGCCAGGCTGGATTATTAATGGGAGACAGTAGGCACAGGTCCCCCAAAGCCTCAGGTTCACTGTATGTCAATCAGACTGTGTTAATGTGATTAACTGCAAAGTAATTTGGGAATATGCAAAATAATGCACAATATAAACAGAAATGATAGAATTCTTAAAGTGGGTGCTACATTACTACTTGTGCAAAAATGAAAAATCAAACTTTTCCTGCTTACACATGTACTAGATATGGAGCAAAATTAGCATACAGCAGGTAGGCCTAGCAAGTTTCTACCCAACAAATGTAAGGTACATATTCACATGTTTTGCTGTGGTCTCCGCCAACTCCTGAGAAATGTCTGGCTTCTTAGCTGCTACATGTTCCACTTTTTTCACCGGCTTGTTCTTAACTTTGTGTGCTGCTTGCTGCTGGGCAGATACTGTGGTTTTATGGATTCATGATTAGCACAGCTTTAAATGTAAGAATTGTCTTTAATTCAACAACATGTAATGAATATGATGAGTGATTTTTACTTCATCTTTCACTTACTTCAAAATGTTTCTTTGATAGGCACAGGCTCAGGCAGATGGGCTGTTCTCCTGTGTGTGAGAGATGAAACGTTCTCTCTCCAGCTAACATGCTAACACTCTGAGCTACGAACAATCCGTCTGCACCACCAGACAAAATACCATCGCCTGCAGGAAACAGCGATCAAAGTTTAGCTATTGACTGGGGATTGCTTTTGTGTGTGTGTGTTTATGTGTGTCTGTGTGTGTGTATTTTGTCCAGTAGGGGGAATTCACTGCTATTGGGCACCTACGGCATGCAACCCTGCTTGGCTTTTATTACCCTTGGAAGTCCTTTTAACTCCTTCGGCAGGAAATGAAACACTCGAATGGCTCTATTGCAAAGTGCCGGAGCCATTTGCAGCCAGGGCCGTGACATTCCCGAGCATGTGTTCCATATAAAGAGAGGCGCTGGGAGTCACAGGTGCATGCTGACAGGGTGTGTGTGGTATGTGTGTGTATGTGTGTGTGTGTTTGATTGAATGTATATGAGAGCGGAGAGGGAGTGCAAGCAAGTGAGTAGATAAAGAGAGAGAAGCAAAGAAAGTATTTTGGTGTTTACTGAGGCCTTACAGTCACCCGTGGGCAGTAAACGGAGAGCTGCTGCATTCCGGAGCCAAAGCCAGCTGCCTTCACTGACCGGTCAACGCTTGAAAACACACAGGGCAACTTTAAATATGGACACTGAAGTTCACTTTTCACTTCCAACTTTTCAGGAAGGACAACAAGGATGTTGACCACTGATTTTAAGTTGTGGTGTCTTTATGTCTGTTTTTTTTTTCTTTTGGTTTGCTGACAAAGCAAGCTAACAAGGTTAACATCAGCCACCATAAAACACCAAATAAGGCTGTAGCAACAAAGCCTCCTGCTGCACTGCGTTGAACGATGGATATTTTATTTATTCATAAATTCAAATTTTAATTTTTATGAGTATCTTTTTTTCTTTCAGAAGTTAAAAAGTGTTGTTTTAATGTCAGTAAACAACAATAATGGCTGCCTTCACTGACTGGCTAACACTTAATGAAGACACAGGGCAACTTAGATACATAGGCTGAAGTTCACTTTTCAGTGCTGATTTTGACTCGTGGTGTTTTGTTTTTTTTTAGCCAGCAAACAAAGTTAGCAGCCACCATAAGCTACTGGTCATACCAGACCAAACACAGCTTTAGCAACAAAAGCCCTGACTCTACCAAATTAAACAAGGGCGACATTTACTGCTTATGAATTTGACTTTTAATTTGTGAGAGGAAGAATTGTAACAGTGTTGCATTATTATCAATAAACAATAATTTTAGCTGACTGACTGGTCAATGCTTAAAAAGAACACAGGGCAACTTTAAACTAAACACCGATGCTGAAGTCCACTTTTTAGTTAGACCTTTTCAGAAAGGACAAACATGGATGTTGACTGCTGATTTTTAGTTATGGTGTTTTTTTTGTTTTGTTTTTTGGTTTGCTAATAAAGCTAGCTAGCAAAGCTAACATCAGCAACCATTTGCTACTGGTCATACCAGACCAAATGCCACTGTATTATGGCTGAAGTTCACTTTTCAGTTTAACATTTTTAAGGGAGAGGACAAGAAAGATGTTGACTGCTGATTTAAATTATAGTGTCTGTCTGTTATTTTGCTTGTTTGTTTATTTGTTTGCTGACAAAGTTAGCGAACAAAGCTAACATCAGCCACAATTAGCTAGCCTGCTGGTCAAATATGGCTATAGCAACAAAATCCCTGAATGTACTGAATTAAACAAGGATGAGTTTTATTGCTTAGTAATTCAACGTTTGATTTGTGAGGGGAAGAATAGTTTTTTTCTTCCTTTTAAAAGTTACATGGTGTTGTTTTAATGTCAGTAAACAGTAATTATGCTGCCTTCACTGACCAGTCAATGCATGAAAACGCGAGACAACTTCAAATATGGACACTGAACCCTCTGAATGTACGAAACAAGGGTGAGTCTGAATGGTTATGACTTAAACTTTTAATTTGTATGAGGAAAAAAAACTTTTTTTTTCTTTTAAAAGTTACATAGTGTTGCTTTGATGTCAAAAAACAAGCTCATTCCTATTGTTGTGTGTATGTGTGTTTCCTTTTGCACCTGATGCATTTTTCAGCAAAAGAAAACTTTCAGTTTCATCAACTGGCTTCCAAACTCCTTCATTATTGTTATCAGATTTTGCTGAAAGAAAAAAAAATCATCAACATTTAAAGAATGACGATGAATAATTGGGTGCGTTGCTCTGCTACAATAAGGACGTCGTTGCTTAACTAGAAAACACTGTGTGCTCTGAGTGCTTCGTAACGCTGCTAAATATGTATATTCCCATCGCAGTGCTTTTGTTCTGCAGGTCACACTGTTATTTGTCCCACGCTTCATCTGCCGCACCAGACTGACTACCTTAATTAGCGGCACTCACTGAGAGACATTAATAAGTGTCCAACAAACCTGAGATGGAATATATTAGAGTTCCATTTTCGTCGACAGTGACATTTCTCATCAACTACCCCTCAGGTCTGTAATTTCACTGAGCGAATACTCTGTGCCCGTGATCTGTCACCCTGTGGTGGTGGCGGTGGCATGGAGACGGCTCAGGCGCCTGCACCGTAATCTGGTCATGTACTGTAACTTATACATGGGAAATGCAATCCAATTCAGACAGACTCATGCATGTGTGTGTTGCTCTTTTATCAAGGTTTGCTGAGGCGCCTTCACACAGTAAGCTCATTTAAATACATTAAAGGGATGTTTCACCAAAACTACACAAAAAAAGTATATGTGGTTTGCATTATTTGTCCATTTTCTGAGATATGTCAGATATATACATTTCTACTTCCACCCTGCACAGTACAGGTGAGGGTTGGGTAGACTTCAATCATTTTAGGTGTTTGTCAGTAAATAAATGCTACAACTCCTAAACACCCCAGCCAAGCCTCCACGTCTTGCTTGACACCTGCTGATTATAGTGAAGGGGGTTAGCAAGCACTGTTAGTCTCCCTTAAGGTTGACTGTTAAGGTGGACCAGCTGTTCTCAGTGTGACAATCTCAGCCACTCCTAAACAGATAATGGAGAAATGTCTAGCTGCTAAGTCTCCTGAGCCAGGGAGACAATTATCGATCCCAACTTAAAGTTTATTTTGCTGTTAGGACAAGGGGTAGAGTAGTTTGGTAGGTGTTATTAATTATGTGAATTCGTTAACAGTATTTTGTATTTATTCATATTTATACATTTAAAGGTCCGGTGTGTAAAATTTCAGGGGATTTAGTGGCATCTAGTGGTTAGGATTGCACATTGCAACCAGCTGAAACCAGGTTAGAAATCCTTCAGTGTACACTGTTCAGAAGGTTTTTTACCGGGTGCCAAATTATCTGGTAAGGTCTCTTTTTCTTCACAATTAACAGACTGGGTGATTAAACCAGTAAAAACACTAAATAAAGCAGTTTCACATTAAAAGATCAGTGTTTCTCAAACCCTGTTTAGAAAGTTGGAGATAGGCCACCAGCCGAGCACATGCTAATGTGCGCTCACCTTTTTTCTGTGATAACTTTTGATCCAGACATTCAGGAGGTTTTTATTGGAAGCCGAACTATCTGCAGAAGTCTCTTACACTTCAAAACAATTGGACCTAGAGTTTTTAACTGGTAAAGACACTGAATAAATCAGTTTCATGTTAAAAAATGTGTGTTTTTTTTATGCTTCACGATGAGGGGCTGCTAACAATGACAGCCGGCAAAAAAACGTGGATGGCCCTATCTAGAGCCAGTACTTGGTTTGTCCGTTTTGGGCTATTGTAGAAACATGGCACTGCAACATGGCAGACTCCATGGACAAAGACCTGTTCCAAATTAAAAAAAAAAAAAGATTAATTCTAAGGTACAAAAAAACTCAGTCATTACTATTTTCAGGTTACTACACACTAAAGAAAACACACTGTGGACCTTTAAGGATTCTTTAAACTCTAAAGAGTTAATATAATTTCAAGTTCAAATTTGCCTTTGCAAAACAAAAACAAAAAACAAGTTCTTCTGTGTTGTTGACTGTTTTGCGTTTTTTTCTTTGTTTGTTTGTTTGTTTTTTGGTAATGGTTCATGTACTGTTTAGGCAACAGTACCATTTCAGAAAGATCATTTTAGCACTGGTATCAAATAACCTCCATTGTACTGGTGGGACAGATATCACATACATCAAGACTAGACAACAACCAAATCTTCGTGTATGGATTCTTCTGTAATTTGGGTGATCTGACCCTTTAACATGCCTACATACAAAATATATACTTTGGACATCTGCTGTATTTGTGCTGAGGATTGCTTTAAGTCACACTGAGGGACATAGCAGAACTAAAAACTGGCCCCACTGTCACCACTGTATCATTATGTAACGGAGTCCTGACCACAATTGGGCAGGAAAATGAAAGAGGCTGAGTATGCTCAGCTGTAGCGTTCTGAATGAACTGCTTGTGTTTCCTCAAAGGAGTTTATTTTGCATCCTTGTAAAGACTTGGTGATAAAGGGATCATAATAATCTGAGCCTTGCTGACACTTTGATAACTTGGCACGTTCGAGGCATTTGGCTGATCATTTCACCCAGACTGACTCGCAGCGACAGAGCAGATTAACAGTTCTACATCTTGCTTTAAGTCACTTCAACAGACTGCTCTATGAGGTGAACCTTTACCTCGGTGGACTGTCACTCTAACCGCTCCGCCAGCCTGCCGCCAACATGTAAACATGTGTACGTCTAGTCAAACATTTCAGCTCTTTCTCGGCTTCCTGCTTCTTGCCTGCACAGAAGTCCTTGTTTGTTTACAGATATCGTGAAACACACACACACAAATTTTAATATCCCCAAAACGTTGATAAGTGCAACAATGCTCGGGGGGAAACTTGTTTAGTGGCCAACTTCTGCGAAAAAATGAGTTGTCAAACGTGTCGGCTGATAAATGAGAGCGGCTGACGTCTGTGAGAGAAAAAGAAGAAGCGATTCCAGAAAGGTGAGGGTCTGACTGAAAAGCGGAGTTGCTATGTGGAAGGTAAACAGCAGATTGACTGCCAAAAAAGAAAAAAAAAAACATTGCCTCAATCTCTTTCTGCTGCCGCGCAGAGGTCTGAATAATTAAAGCCGTGTCTGTGTCTGCTCCGGGGGAACACAGCCTATAGGATGAAGCTGAATGCGAATCAGCGCTCCCTTTTTCAACTTCCACATATTCCCAACTGAGGCCAAAACATCAGAATGTTGCAACTTTTCACACAGCTTTCAGAATGAAATAATATCGCTCTCTGCAAATGTTCCAAATTAATAACTCTGCATCCAAACACAAACAAACGGGCACGGACACAGAGAGTCTGTGGAAATAAACAAAAATAATCCATGGAAAATAAGGATGAGAAAGAAAAACTGAAAATTAATAAAGGGCTATTGGAGTTGCAATTATAATAATAACAGTAACAGTTAGTTAATAGCATAGCTTTTAAGTGAAATTTAACATAATGATATATGGAAAAATAAGATACTTAAATATGCAGAGGAATCAAAAATACTGAAACTGTTATGTTACACTTAAATACAGTAATTTTACAGCAACATACTGTTATATCTGTAATGTAATGGGCTTCAATGTGAGGTTACAGGTAAATCTATTAATTTTACAGAAGCATACTGCTAAATCACGGTAACATTTGGAATGTAACTGTAAGATTACAATAAAATACAGTAATTATATACTGTGAAATCACAGTAATCAAATGTACCTAAGCTGTGAAGCTACAGTTAAATGCAGCAATTTACAGGAATGTACTTTTATATCACAGTAATGTAGTGGGCTTTAACTGTGAGGACACAGTTAAAAATAGTAATTTTACAGGAGATTACTGCTAAATCACAGTAACATTGAGTTTAACTGAGAGATTACAGTGAAATACAGTAATTCCGTGAGAGCATATTGCTAAATCACAGTAATCACCTGTATTTAAACTGGTGATTACTGTTTAAATACATTTAAATGCAGTGATTCTACAGGAACATACTGTTATATTAGCAATATAATTGGTTTTAACTGTGAGGTTACAGTTAAATATAATGGTTTTACAGGTGCACACTGCTAAATCCCAGTCATTTGCAGGCATAACCACTGTGAGATCACGGTATATAGCTATCATTTCACAATAATTTACTGTAAAAATGATACAGTAACTTAATGTGAAAGTAATGCAACTAGTAGCCATTAAATTACTGTAAATGTACAATCAAATATGTTACAGTTTTAGTGTTGGTTTCACTCTCATCTCCTTCGACATAATATTTAAGTGAATATTTCTGGTTGCCCAGCCAGTAGAACCACCTGTTATTCAGCTGCTGGAACAAAGGAACAAAGAAAAGACAGATATTTCTGTGTGTGTCTGAACTGCACGTCTTCAATCTCAAGATACTTTTTGCTGATGTCTTACTTTTCCTTTGGTCCACAACTGGTTGCTGACTCCCCTTTTTTTCCCCAATTCTCTGTAATATTTAGTTGCATGTCGTGGGCTGCTGCAGACATCTACATCCCAGTGATCCCCAAGAAGCTCTTGAAGTATTATATATTATATTGCTGGGATGTGAGAAGAGATTTCTACAGCTGATTGTTTTGGATTGATTCTTTTGAATAGGCTATGCTTCATCTTAAGAGCCAGATATACTGCACAAAGGAGTATATCTGGCAGAGACAACGGATGTACATGCTGTTCTGCTTATACTGTACATTGGGAATGTCCTCACACGTACATAAAGAGCCGCCGGGGCACAGACAAAATTTATGTCACACGGACCCTCGCATATGGTGACTACACGGACACTACAGTATAATTTGAGGTTCCCTTGTGTCGTGACATGTAAATTGACTCATCTGGTTTTGGAGCATAACTACAGTTATGGTTTAGAGTTTGACCAACACACTAAAACTGGAATTTTATTACATTCCCCAACCAAATGTCAAAACATCGACTTTGCAAACAAGAGTTTTTATAAATGCAGCTTATTGATCTTTTCTTCACTGATCGCCATTAACACTGTGGACGAGGAATTCTTTCCAGGCTTGTGGCCAGGAGTGAAAGTAAGCCGGTACAGTCTGCTACTCTGTACCACAATAGGGGACAGCAGCTGCCTGCCAAAACCCACTGTCATTCCCAGGTCGTCCAATACGGACACTTTGTCACACCTCACTGTTAGCAACTTTGAGACCCTCATAGCTACTACATTTCTAAAAAGCAACTAAAGATCGAATTTTGCGATTTATTCAGACCATCAGAGAAAGAGTTGTAATTTATTCTGAGCATGCAGCTCAGCGTAATCGCAGTGACCGGCTCTACTGCCAGCAAAGCAGGGTCTGCCTTTTCCTTTTTCTCTCCTCTTACTCCATGCACACAGTGTGGAGCAGGCAGGAGGCCACCGCTCCCCACAGGAGTGGGAGTTATATTTACTGTAAACACATCTTTACATTCTTACATAGACATACTGATTTATTAATAGTTTTGTACAAATAAACAGCCAATAAATAAATAGTTTTAGATGGATAACGAATACTTGAATCTTTGTAATAGGCCTACACAGTTCAGTATTTTATTTTCTCTGATTCTTCCTCTGATATCTAAATAATTCTTTTGAGCATATATAGATCTGTTGCACCTGTTCTCTTTTGGGAGTGTAAATCATGTTAGATAAAGTGGGACATACCGAAATTCATTTTCAGTTGGATTTGTGCAAAAATAGCTCTGTTCAGTAACCTGGAGCTCTTTTTATTTTGAGATTTGTTTGAGTGAGAGAGACAGAAGGGCCTGTGACCTGCTACAGTTTTGGAGCAAAGATATGTAATAATCAATGTTTTATTATGAACATAAAAGACTCAGACACTATTACTTTTCAGCACTTATATAATTCAAATTAATTATTCGCTTTGCATGATGCCAAGTGTTTCTAATTCTTTTCTACACCATACAGAATGTGTGTGTTCAGGGACGCATAAAGCTGGAGGTGGGAGTAGAACAATATGAAGCAATGAAGGCTGAGCAAGCGGTGCTGCAAAGAACCTAAATCACCTTCATCCCTGCTTGTGACATAAAATGGTCACATTTAACAGATTAGATTGGCATTATTATATGTTTCTTCCCATTGGTTCTATTCACTAGTTTCAGTGGTGGATTAATTCACATTTGGTGCTCTAGCAGTAGGAAGGTGCGTATGTGGCATGTAGTCAAAATAAAAGTGTGTGTTCATGATAATAAAGGAACATGTCAACCAGTGCAACTGATGTGTTTTTAATAGTTTTTGGACAACTAGGCCTGTCAAGATAATTAGGTTATCGACTGATTGTACGCTATATGGACATGACCCTCATTATTTTGCTGACCTTGATATTGCCTGTTGTATATCTATGCATGTTTATTCACATAAAAATCAAAAATCATTTTAGCCAACAAGTCAGAATAAATAAGAGGGCTTTCCTGACCACTGTAAGATGTAGGCGCAGCAATTTCACCTTTTTTTTCTCCCTATACTCGCCTACTTGCCTGAGTGTGAAGAAAAATAAAACAACACTTTGAAGACGGCACAGTGTAGCTTACAAGTAGCATGCAGCTACACTTTTGGAGTGGCACTGATAGTCCTGATAGTTGTTAGCTTGCCAACCCCTGGCAATGAGCCGCAAAGTCCGTTGTTTTGCCGTCCACCCCTGGGAGCCAACTCCAGCACATCGGCAGCGTTATTGAGGTTAAACTATTATTCGCATAAGGCATCACTTGGTTTTGGTTTTTGATAGCCAAATTTTACATTAACTCTCAAACTGAGCATCATATCCTCATATGACTTGTTTGATCTCTTACGAAAATGCACATACAGCGGTTCATATGATATCTATCGAATAAGCATGCCACAAATGATGTTACGTACTTAGCGTAAAGTTATGTAGATTAGGTTTACGATAAGAAACATGATGAGGACATGCCTTGAAATGACTCAAAGTTCACTTGGTTTAAAGCTGTTCTGAACATTGTTCTCCTAGGGGAAGTTTTGTGACCAATCCACCACCACAAATTACTTGCTCATGTTTATGTGGCTTATAAACAAATTGCGGTACATTCATTTTTGTAGGTATATATCCGAACAGTGCATGAAAACAGCCTGATCTGAGTAACAAGTGTTACTCCTGTCAAGGTACTATAATTTTAGAATACTTTCCTGTATATATGAACAGGTGGTTATTACTTTCTCAATAATATATATCTATCTATATATCTATCTATATATATATATATATATATATATATATATATTCT
>JAPZEB010000010.1:1893166-1916553 GCA_029783705.1 Chaetodon striatus
CATTATTGTGTTTTTTTTTGGGACAATATATTGCCAGAAAAAGCAGTTATCATGGCAGGCCAATGGACAACAATGGAGCTCTATGGCACAGAGGAAGAGGACATATCAGGCATTGATACACACACAGTACTTGCTAGTGGGACACATTCATTGTCGGTTTGAGTCTTTTCACACAATTTGTTGACAAGAGGAAGAATTCATGCTGAATATCAACACAAAATATCAGCTATCTGCAGCCATCAGCCCTCCAAACCCCTACTGGTTGTGAGGCCTATTCTTGACTACAGCCCCGCATGGATGTGTCTGCCTGTGTCCTTTCCAAGGCAGTGAAACAGCCCGTTGCTCTGACAGGCTGCCTGCACAGAGAGAAAGGACTGTCCAATGGCTGCGATAGGGACCAAGTGAAGGGGAAAGAGGCAACGCCAGCTTCTGCGAGGGAGGGCTCATTCAAGCACGGCAGATTCGGGGGGATTTAGGGAGCTCGTCTGCCAGCAATAAAAGGCTGAAACAGGATACTTGGTGAGATTAATTACCTAGATAGGCCACGATAATGCCATTTAAATGGGAAAGTAATTAAAGTGCACCTTCCATGAAAATTATTCATTGCTGACGGATTGGGTGACAGACAAATCAGGAGGCATTTACAGAAAAGCTACAGGTTAAGTGCTCCGAGCTGCTGCTCTGAGACCACCACAGTTTTATTGCAGCTGTTGAATCTTACTGCTTTGCCCAGCTCTCATCAAATTACTGTGAGCATGTGGAGTGGGGGGGGTGGCGGCGGTGAAAAGAATGGGCTCCCAGGTAACGTAAAACCGGGGACAAATGCTACAAAGGAGGATCCGCTTAACTAGAAAATTACACTGGCTGGCACTGGTCAGTGGGGACTGCTCAGAATCAATCAATCCTTCTGTTTAAGGCCACCATGGCAGATTAGAACACAAAAAGGAATAAATCAATGGCCTTATTGTTCCCCAAGTGTTACTTTCACAAATGCACCGAACAATATCCATTTAGTGATGATAAAGTGTCAATAAAGTGGCCATATAGATTACCACCAAGGAGCCAGGGTATCAATTTGCACCAATGAACATTTATTCTATTAATGATCATTAGATTCTTGTAGAGGTAAATAATTATCAAATCATGAAAAAAAAGACTTTCCTCCTTTCTAAACTCCAGACACTAAACTGCTGGAGGACAGCGAGGCAGACTTTGACTGAAGCAGTCAAACAAAACGGGAATATTTGCTTCTCACGCAATGCAAGGGCACAGAGGCTTTTCAGATCAAAGTAAAATGCTTAGCTTACATTCTTGTGTGCCTCAATGCTTTTTTTTTTTTTCTCCCTTTTGCACTGAGAGATTGTACTGAAGGGAATAGCCCGTTGTTCTCTTTGAATGTTTAATTAGATTTGAACTTGAGGGGGACTATAACATCATCTTACATTCACACAGTGTTGCACAACAAATGAAGCGAAGAATAGCTCGAAATAAACACAAAAGATAACTCTGTTTGCTGATTTTGAAATTCCTCCGATGTAAAAAGTGTGAAACTTGTTATCTGACACGGCATGATTAAAAATTCAATATTATGACTCTATCTTATCAAGTGTAGGTTATCATCAGTGTTTTGGAATGACAGCAATGGCATTCTTGGCACTCAGAGGCAATCTAGTCTAACACTCCCTTTAGACATTCAACTCATTCTGTAAATGGCAATTTTACATGTTGGTTTCGTGTCTGAAAATGTGCTCCGGTAACTTTTTCAGAAAAGTTACAACAACCATAAGATATACTGTGGTAGCTGGTTGCTGCAGTGGTGTGTGCCTTTTTTTAATGTGTGACATAGGCGTGTTCAAGCTAAAGTAAGATTAAAGTGCTCTTTAAAAGCATGTTTTACCCCAAGCTTGGAGTTTCATCTGACCAATTTGCACAGAGATACATAAAAATCGCTTTTTAGGTTCTAACGGATGCCGGCACACTCCTGCAGAACTTTCGTATGGGGAATAAATATTCAGAAAAACTTCAATTTCAGCAAATTTCCACCTGCTTAAATATATGTTTGACCAATTAAATAATTTGTTTCAACTAATGTCATACCTCCAGGTAATAGCTAACTTGCTGCTAAAATAAAAACAGGACAATATATGGCTTCAGTTTGCCCTGCAGCTATGATGACAGTGGTAATGTAGCTGATATGCACTTGCTTACTTACTGTTGGTCATGGAGCAGGGCTAACCATAACAACTAGCGTTAGCATCAAACTTGAGGTCAGAGAAATGTAAGCTATTAATTTAATGACAGAAATGGACACACGAACATGGAACGGGGCTAGCCAAAACAGCTTGTGTTAGCATCAAATTTGGGGTCAGAGAATTGTAAGCAATCTATTTATTTATCGTTTGACAAAAATGGAACGCCCTAACATTGAACGGGGCTAGCCACAACACCTAGCGTTAGCATCAAATTTGGGGTCAGAGAAATATGGGAAATTTATTTGTTTTTTGACAAAAATGGAACACTGCAAAGCGGAACAGGGCTAGCCACAACAGCTGGCATTAGCACCAAATTTATGATCCAAGTATGTTATTTATGTGTAAAGGTTTTGATGAAACACAAATAAAACTTAAATTAATAGCCTGGGCTATTATTTGCTTAAATAATTAAATTCAGCAGGCGTATATGTGGGATGGACGTTTATATGGGACAGGCCTTTAACTGCTTTCATGCACAACTGTTGCTCAGCAGAGATTGGGAAATACAATCAAATTGTTAATTCAAACCAGTATGAATAATACGCATAAATGATATGAACTGTTCATTTGATCTACCTCAAACACATACCATTTGATCCTGTTAATACAACACTCATAACATGGATTAATTTTTAAGAAAAGTGTTTTGATTCTTTTGATCTGAGGAGCTTTGCAGACTAAAGGACTATGAATAAATTACAGGGTAATCAAGGAATGGACACATAATTTGAGGTGGCCTACAACCTGGATTTATAAATCCAAAGAACTTCTATACAAAAAAAAAACTTCTTGGCAACCAGACCAGGCCTCTAATTGAGACAGGTGTTTCTTTGTCAAAATGTGCAGCCAGGCTAGTAAACGGACTGGGCATTTAATTGGGACAAGAAGTTCATGTGTATCAGACCCAGTGTGCATAGTTATCATGGGGGAAATCTGCATGCCGATTTTCCATATTTACGCACCACATTTTCACATCACATTGGCGAGAAACATCTTTAAAACCTCAATAGCAAATACACTTTCAAAATCCAATAATGATGCAGCCTGCGAGTGACACAAAACACTACACACTACACTCCCTCTTTCGTAATAGGTGCCCAATATTGTGCAGGTATTGTGGCTCTTTCTGTAAATGTCCTGATCAAAATTGATGAAATGGACACCTTCATCTGATAAAATGCCAGACTTTTAACGGATAGCTCTAATAAGCGATGTTACGTGTTCCGTATCTGAAAGGGGCATTACACAAAGACGAGTCTAGATTTTGAAAAGATGTCTTTATCTTATCAGGTATTTTGGAATGAAGACCACAGCATTTTAGGCATTTCTAGTCCAACTCACCTCAGTCTAAATAATGCATTGGCTGAGTCAATCCACTGTTTTCTGCTCTGACTCACCCATGGAGCCTGTGGATACTTTAGAGCACTGCTCAACTATTGTAAAAGTTGCTATCAGAGTGTAACAGGCTTTGTGCTGCTGGCTAATACAAGCAGTCAACATTAAAATCAATTTCCACAGGCTCTTCCTTTCACTCATTATATTGTTTATACCTCTTGCCGATCGCACCTAAACCCCATTTCACTGGTCTCAAGCCGAACGTGTATACACAGCATGTACACACACACGTACACACACACATGGGTCCTGTAGCCTTTCCCATAACCAATTTCGAATCCTATTTCTGTGCCCTTCTCCACAGTGATTTTTCTGGCTCAGAGATGTGAACATCCGCTTGAATAAATATTAATGGTTATTCTATGAGCAGTGCCCACTCACAAGTGTGCTGGAAGAACAAAAGGCCTTGTTTACAAGTGCGCTTGAGGAAAGCTAAGGCATGGAGGGCCTCCGAGGGCCTCCGAGGGCGGCTCTGTGGCACTATCGACTCACAATGGAGTGCTGATTGAAACGCACTCTTAACTTCCAGCGTACAGCGGTGGCGAAGACGGCGAAAATCCTCAACATGACGGATTTCTATTCAACCTCTGCAAGGACGGAGCTGGAGAAATCAAGCTTATGAACTCGCAGCCTCTACTTAAACTCATTTAAGACAGAGCTGAGAGGTAATTAGGTTTCTGGGAACAATAAGCACTCAGCACCTTGTGTAGCTCCAGCCTCGCTCCAGACATTTCCTTTGGTGTAATTAGGGGAGGTGTGAATTCCTCATCAGATGGATCACCATCTGCATTCGCACACTGTGTGTTCATTCCCCCAGTCCCGAGCCACGAGTCTATGTTCGTGCTGATTATCATGCAGGAGGTAGAGACGGGGAGGATGGAGGAAAGGCCTTCTCTTTTTTAAGGTGCTTTCAGTGCTATGGGGCTCCAGCGCCTTGCCACGCAAAGGTTAATCAATTCTGAATGATGAGCCATAAAAGCTTTAATAATGCAGTCATTCTCTAATGAGTGGTCCTGCATGCTCGCTCAGGAAGGACCGATTGTTTTAGGAAGCTCCGACGTTCCAATTACAAAGCGCTCAAGCATTTCCTAACAGCCCAGCGAGCGCTGGACACAGTGAGGGTCCAGTGAGCAGGACAATGAGCCCTGCAGTGTGGAGCTAATGTCTGAAGGAGGGAAGAGAGAGAGAGAGACATCACATGGCCATCAATATCAACCTAATGCCAACTATTGACTTGCACTACAGCCGAAACCTACAGAGTTTTCACTGAAGTTCCACCACCTTTCTCAGATCTCAGAAACTGGCTCTGAAACCAGCTTTGTTTTCCAGCCAATGACAGCTTTAAAAATGTCACAGAGAGTACATAATGATGGATGGATGAATCAACAAAGTGCCTGATAGCGACATTAGACACTGCTGTTAATGTCCCTTTTGCTACTAAAAGTCAACCTTTTTCTGTAAACCAACTTTCTCCAACCTTAACCAAATAGTTCTCCTTTAACTATGATCATAAAGGTCCCTTAACCTTCAAAGCATGATCTTCCTCTAACTCAAATCAAGAGAAAGGTCATTCTTCAAGCTCCATACTTAAAAATGTATTTGTGTAAAAATCTTCAATGGTAGGAGTTGGTATCGGCATCACTTTGACTGTCCTGGTAATGGTACTGGTAATGTCATTTTTCAAACAATACCCATCACATTCACATTTGTACTTAGAGGTGTCCACTTGTGATCCAGTCACTCAAGATGCACGTTAATAACAGGTGTAAACTGGGCCTTGTAAATTAGGTTTTAGAGTACTTGTTGCCAGTGTGGTAAAATACTTTAGATTCAAATCCATATTTCTCAAACTAATCTCTTTTAAGGTAATGTGCCTGTCACTCTGGCGGACTAGCCGGAAAACATTCATGCAGGGCCACTGGGCAAATACTGACCTTATCAACTATCTCATATCACTCAGTTATGCCATGCATGAAACAATCATAGTAAACCTGTGCGGCCATTCTTCTGCACGTATGATTTATTCTTTTCACTGCCATCTTCTGTAATTTCAGCCTTCATTTGAAGGTATTATTCTGTCCCAGAGCTGTCCTACCATTGAACAGATGGAGTGGGCCACCCTGCCTTGAAGAGCTGCTAACCCAGAAGGAATTTGATTAGTCTGGGTTTCAAAGAGGAGTTCTACTATTATATCATGGTCCAAATAGGGTTTTAGAGACTAGTCCCCCATAATACCCTAAAAATACTTGGGCAAAAGAAAGGCATTCTGTATGTTTTGAAATGGAAATGATCACTTACAGATATTGACTGGCACGAACTAACCACAAATCAAAACTTAATGGTGTTAATCAACAAAATTATCAGCAACCTGATCCACGCTGCCCAATTACACTGATTATAGTGTTATAGCATTTTAAATGGCACCATTTACTCAAAATAATAAACATGACACCAACTTGGCCGAGCATGCCACTCTCTTCCACAATAGCTAATGGCTAAATATTCCGCCGGGTTAACTGAGTAATTGTCTGTTGTCAACATGCCACGTATAATTATGAGTGACTCTAAAAGAGCATGTGCTAATTGTTTTTTCCTGGCTTTTTCCTGCAGGTTGTCCTCCTTCCGCCATGCTCATGTCCTTGGCCAGGCAACCCCTCGGCACCTTCCAGCGCGTGTCTCTGTCACGAATCGAGCGTCACGAAATACATCATCCCCAACACTACATCCCACACACACATCCATTCAACTAAATGCCTCTTTCTTTCTATCTCTCTCGCAGTACAAACATCTAGTTAACTGATATTTACCGTGTGATAGGCTGTTTTTGAGCAGCTTTATCTCACATTAAAGTGACAACATGGATGTGACTAATGATGGAAAAGACAGAAGGACATGATTTGCCGTCACATGGCACAGAGACAGAGGTTATATATCCAGCTAAAGCTTCAGTTCTTTCTTTGCAGCCTTCTTTTAATCACCATAGTCAGAACACTCTTTTGGGCCAACTGTGTTTCATGGATGCTCAAGCATGAAAGAGGAATCTTGTTGGGTGGATCCATAGAAATAATGAATAAAAAAGGCTTTAGAGTTTGTCACCGCAAAATACAGCATTTTAATTACGGTAGATTCCCTAGAGACGGAGTTGCAAATACAGCACTGGCTCTTTAGGCACCACTGGGAGTCTGCATCATTGCTAAGCTAATAATGTTGGCCACTGTAGTGCTGATATACACATTAAATTAATCTGGGTAATATGCATGCTGGATATATTATGGATAATATCAGACTATGGTCATTAATGCTAATGGGGAATCATTACTGTAGTTTGCATATGAGAGGTTTTCAAAATTAAACTGTCAATCGGCTAATGCCTAATGCTCTCTCAGCTGGAGCAAAGGGTGAAGTGTGCATAGCCTGGTGCATTTCCAACTTTAGTCTAACAGAAATTGTTCATTCAATATTTTGGGAAATGTGAGTGACAGTATTTACTTTCTGTCTTTAAGTTAGACAAAAAGATCTATACCACATGTCTGTGTAATAGAACTGAAGTCAGGACATGGTTAACTTAGCTTAGTGGCTAATTCTTCTAAAGGCAACTATTTGTACCTTGTATGTTTTATTAATTATCAAAAAGAAAAAAAAATGAGGAAGGGAGGGTTAGGTGCTCCAAAAAGTCATTGCCAAACAGAGCAGCATCTTTGGCTATAGCACTGGTTGCCAGACAGCGCTGGCTGAGGTGGCATGGTGGGACTTTTCTGCTACGTGGGGCTTCAGCTTTACAGGAAGCTGCACATATTTTGGCCATTTTTGTATTTTTAAAATTAGTATTTTTTTTAAGTTTTTATCATGTCACAGAAACTGAGTATGAATCTTGTGTTTGGTCAACAGTGTTAGTGAACTGTGATCCCCTTGGACCGCTCATAGACTTTAACCTTAAGTTCATAAAATGTACCCGAATTCACGAATACGTAGGATGTTATCACAGACATTCCTGCAATCGTACGTGGCAACATCTGCTGTCACAAGTTAACAGGAAAATCATTGTTGCTACAAGCTAGAAGCCAATTGATACGCCTCTTGTGGCCTGGTCAAGTAGCCTTTTAGCCGCAGCAGTGTTGCCAGGTTGGTTCAAAAACATCATTATTAGACAGAAAGTAATATAAATATTAGGGAAAAAGTTTAAAAAAATAAACATTTGCTATGCGTCAAACCAGGTCAAAATTTTGTCAACCTACCCAAGCTAATTTTTTTTTTACCAACAGTCCATCCTGAAGCCACCTAACTAGGTGGAAATTCGCCCAATCTGGCAACATGTCTTGGCCATGAAATTTTCCACCCCAGATCCATTTATTTTTGGCGTGCCATGTAAACCAATCAGGAGCCACCAGGGAAATCTAAACATATTACACACATACAGCCACTGGGCGGAAAAAATACGGCCTATGGCACACAGACAAAGACATAGGCAGCTCTTTCACATTAGTCATTGCACCTTTCTGTAATAATTCATGTGAGAGTAAAAACTAAAATTTAAACACACACACACACACACACACACAAACATACAAAACACATAACATGCATTTCACAATTGGAATTGCAGGAGGACTGGTGCCCCAAGACCCTGAATGGACCACATGCCACAGAGCGGTTCCCAGATTGGTAAACATAAATGGCAATTTTACATTTATGTTTGTTAATGGATTAATTAACAAGATACAAGGTGCTCATTAGTTTTATAAAACAGTCCTTACCTGCTTGACCGGTAGCGATGCTAACTGCTGCAAACAGCCTCTGCGTGCGGCTCAGGTCTGACACCCCGTTGACAGCCTCCACCTCAAAAGTGTAGTTGGCGTGGGCCAGCAGGTCCATTATGGTCACATATGTGTCCACTAATCCTGACTGTGCGGGAGAGTATCCCACATTCGGCCCACATGGAACACACTCCTCGGGTTCCCAGCTGCAGCGCCGGCATATAACCCTGTAGGTGACATCGTTGCGGCCACCCGTGTCGGCCGGCGGGCTCCACTCCAGGCTAACGGTGGTCTGGTTGATGTTGTAGACCAGGTTCTGTGGCGCGGAGGGAGGTCCTGTCAGGGGTGGACACGGAGGAAGCCAGAATTAAATAACTGAGTGCCAAAGAAAGTGACAGCCAAGAGTGTGCATTGACTGAATCTGTGCTTTCACTGTTCTCTGAGAAAAAAAAAACACTACAGGACCTACAGGACATGCCAGCTCCAGCCCTAGAGCCAAACACTGACACTCAATTATAATAAGACTCAGATCCAGTAGAAAAAAAAGAAAAAGTACAGGTACACTGAAAAGAAGTCAGCTCTAGCAGGCACCAAGGTCAGTGTTAGAAGGCTGTGAAATCAAGAAGTGGAGCCAGACTTTCAAATGGAGAATAATTTCATAGAAGACTTCATGCAACACAGTTTTTATGTCACTGTTTTTTATGAATTGTCATTACAGGGACTGCGCACCCATATAACATACCCCAACTCTGTTTCCCCTCATCGCTCCGTCCCCATCCTTTACACTGTAAAATCTCCTAATTAAATAGATCATGAGATTTTACAGTGTAAAGGCTTTTTCAGTTTGAGGTCAGGTCCATTTAAAATGTCTAGTTATCACATTCAGGAACATTTTTAAACCTATTATTAGTTTTGTGCCTTGTAACTAAAAATGATAAGTGGATTAAATATCTAACTGGTTGTTTGCTTAATGGGACTCAATGCAAAATTCAGAGCTTATGAGTTGTCTGCACACAGTTTACAACATGGAGGTGGCCGAGCTGGCAGCTAGCCGCTAAAGGTGCTAGCTCTATAGACAGTGCTAAACAGTGGCAACAGTGCTGACAGAGCTAATGATGTTAATGTGGGGAACTGGAAGGGTGGATGCTATGCTTCTACAACACAAATGTCCCAAAATTAGCAGTACCCACTAACTGTGTGCGTGCAGTGCAAAGTGGCAGCAGTAAGCTAGCAGGTGGGATACACGTGAACGAACACACATGTGCGAAACCACAGTGAAGCTCAAATTATAACACACAACAGTAACGTGACTTCATTTTCTGCTCAGGATGCCATTACCCCCCTTTATCTTTAGACGGCAAATAGTTGTTTCCTGCTATATTCATGCTCCGAATGTCGCATACATCTACTTTAACTCATTAAATGACATTGGTAAATACAATTGTTAGCTTATTAGTATCCAAACATGTACTGTATTTGGCTTAAAATTGTCCTTCTCTGTTCTTTTGTGATTTGCCATTTTATTTTATGCATCAGTGCACTTCAACAAAGAATTGACTGAATTTAGCTGTTAGAACAGAAAACACTGTAATGTTGAGGTAGCCTGACATTTAAGGGATCCAACTTGAAGCTGCTTTACAAAGAAAACTGAGCTTCACAAGCAAGTCATATAGGCAACATAGGCATAAGTGTCCTAAAAAGAAAAAAAAAAATCAATATAAAAAAAGAACATAACGGAAATGGTTAAATTGGAGTGTATGTGGAGAAGACTGGAGTAAAAGAAAATGAAAAAGCAAGCCATCCGGGGCACAGTACAAAACCAAGGAGAAGACGGAAGCTTTCAGGGCACCAAATGTGCTAGGTGCGGCACTGAACTTGTAAACTAAACTTAACAGATATTAGCTGGCCTCAGTTTTCCAAGTTTCTGGCCAATACCTGCAGATTCAGTTTAGTCAAATAAAACAAAGTACAAAGTTACTTTAATCTGTTCTTTCAGCCCCTTGGGGGCAAAACTATTGTCTGTTTACATATTCAGGAACATGGCACAGACATGGCAATAAATTAGCTTTAATTTGCAGTTATGTTCTGTGCCAAGTCCAATATTCATCCTCCTGCAAGATTTGTTTTGGCCTCCACCCACTTCTGAGAAAAATATCTGTCTCTTTAGCTGCTGCGTGTGCCACTATGCTCACCAGCTAGTTCCTAACTTTGTCTGCTGTTTGGAGCCAGGCAGGTGGTGTAGAGTGAGTTCAAAGGCTGCCTGTTGCTGCTGGAAATGAGGTTGTTGAGGCAGTCAGAGTGAAAGTCACTGCCTGTAAAACCACAACAATTAGCTAAAAGATGCTAAAAAGCTCCACAGAGCTGAGAGCGTGCAGCCTGGCTCCTCACACTTTTTAAAATCTGAATCGACCTGACCTTTTTTTTTACAGTGTTCTCATGCATGCAAACATAGCTGCTGATTCATCCAGATGGACTGAGAGCTTTGTTTACATACCGATTGTTAACAGCATAAAATCCGCAGCTGCTATGAAAATGATTGAAACGTGGTTACACGGGGAATCATAGGCCAGAGACAGTCGCTTCCTGTTCTCCGAAAATATACAGCCATCCCAGCTGGAGATGGTGGCTTTACTGGGCTGCCTTAGAGAGGTATATCATACAGACAGCAGGACACTTAAAGTTAATGTCCTCCAAAAAAAGACTCGCCCACAGAATTTATGAACAAGATTTAAACCTGGATTATCACAGCCCTGTAACTGCCATATACAGTTTCACTTGACACACAATAACAATGAGCTCCATGCATCAAAAGTGCACAGGACCACAGACCATTTGGCTGTAAATGTTCGCGTAATGGCAAAGAGATTAGCTCATCTCGTAAAACAATGAATAACAAATTGCTGCTTTCATCTTTCAAATTCCAGGCTGTTGGCTTTTACGGCCCAGATGTTGATATAAATAAACTCCCCCTAACGCAGTAAAGATTATATGACTTGTATTCTTTGTTTATGAATGCTTTAAGAACATCTTCATTTTGTTTCTCTGGGAGACTTAAAGCGTTGTGTTTTCTCAGGAAAATGTTCTTTGAGGGAATCTTGGGGAGGGACCTCTCAACTCATTAAATTTGTCACATTAACTAACAAAACAGGTCATGCATATGCATAAAGCTAAAACTGCTATCACAATATTCGGGCTCATTAATACGGCACTTAGTTGTTTTCCCTGTTCCACCCATTAGAACCGAGGGCTCAACGGAGACATCCATATTCATGATTATCGGGTAAGATAAGAGACAGACTGTGGACTGGGAAGATGAAAGAGCCACCTGTGGCAGGTGAAGTGGAGAGGAGTGACTGCTGATAGCGCCACTCGACTTCAGCCTTGGCATTGACACTCGACCCGCGCTCTCAATCTTCCTCACAGACAAAGAGTAGGTGTGCCACAACACATACACACTTAGACGCCCACGCGCACACACACACCTACACCTCCCAGTCTGAGTCTTTTATTCTAGCATTTCCATGGCCACGGTAAGGAATGATAACATCTCATTTCTGCTCGTGCCACTCTCATTTGGGTCTCAGGTGCCACAGATCAAAGCTGTGATTTCTCGGGAACAAGAGGCGAAAGGAAATTAGATTAGAGTGACCCTGGATCTGTGACCTTTGTCTTTTTTGTTGTTTTTACCCTGAAAACTTTACCTTTCTTCCTCTATGGGCCTCAGTACGCTTCAAACAGGAAGTTTGTCAGATAATCTTATATCGGAAACTCACATGAGGTGGCGAAATTGGGGCTGGGTTTTACAAGTTTTGTACCTTTCATAACAATCCAAAGCCTGCAGAGTTGTTAAAGTAGGCAGGGTTTGAACTTCTCTCTCCAGCTCTCTTTATCATTTGCCCTGTTTCATATGCTTTCGAGGAGAGACTGTGTGGAAGCGTACAAGTTTGTCAAGTCAAGATTAGAAAGTTTTAGTATTTAGAATTTTTAGAGAGGGATAGAGTGGTACATGGCTATCGAGGTAAACCTTTTGCCCAGCCTGTAAGCGTGGCCACCTACACTACGGCTGTGTATTTGCAAGAATCTGGTGATATGATATGTATCACTCAAGTGGCAACCTCTGGGGCTGAAAAATAAAGCCAAGGCTTCTCAAATGGCTGCTTGAGGCAGGCTCCAAAAGCAGGTCAATCTCCACTGGCACCTATGTTAAAATATCCAACTTTACAGCAGAGATAAACATGTTTACAGCCTGGTGCAAAAACTGTATGGGCGTTGAATCTTTATATAACTCATTTACAGTACATTTTATTAAGGCTTAAAATTACGCACAAAAGGCTTCAAGGCTTCAAACCATGAGTCTACAAACCAATGGGTGACATCACAGTTGCTATGTCCATTATTTATACAGTCATGGGGTCACTATACAAGGGTTAAGGATTAATTTATTGCCACTGCATTTATTGCAATATTGTAAGCACGGTGATATATTGCAATTTTTTAATCTAACTTGATGAAAACTGTCATACTTGAATTGAATACTGCATAAACTAGAATTACTGCCAGCTTACATCCATATCAGGAGCACAAAAGATCTATACAATTATCAAGGTGGGCACCCAAGATTCGTGTCACCAATTCACGATATGACCGAATGTTATGTTATGATGCTGAATAAGGGCCAGAAAAAAGTTTTTGCAGAACATTATGATGTCACATTGAAACTGTCTTGAGTTATGGCCAAAAAGGGTGACCTTGACCTTTGACCTTAGAATGACAAATTCTAATCCATACATCTCTGAGTCCAAGTGGATGTTTGTGCCAAATTTGAAGAAATATCCTCAACGCCTTCTTGAGATATTGTGTTCACAATACAGTGACCTTGACCTTTGACCATCAAATTCTAATCAGTTCATTGCTGAGTCCAATTGGACAGTTGTACCAAATTTGAAGAAATTCCATGGAGGTGTTTTTGAGATATTGTGTTTATTAGAACTGGAATCTGAACATAGAAACATAATATCGCAATACTCAAGCATATAAATGTGGTATTGGCTACTATTTGCCTTGTTGACTGCCATTGGCTAGTAGATAAGATGACTGATGGCATTTGCCGATGCTTTTCCGTTGAGTCACTACTGACGTCCCATCGTCACGGGGACGATAGAAAACTTATTCGGGACAACCTGTCCCTTACCCAGGAACACCTTCAGGACAAAAGTATGCAGTAAACTGATGCATCAGGGACACACTCTGTTGTTTCCCTGATAACCTTTGCCAGGTTACCGTTAGCAATTTGCAGCTGTTGGCCAAAACTAACAGCTAACGAAGGTTGCAATGAGTTACATTATGATGCACTCAAGCTCTGTTTAATAAAAAATAGTATTTGGCTAAAGTATATTCTAACTTTCTCATGATGTGTAATAAGCCATTTTGTAAAATGTAGTTTTTTTGGCAAGAAACTTGAACTTGACCAAATACAGCTGTTTAAAGGAGAAACTTGATGCTTTCACAGCAATATAAAATTGATATTAGGGAGCGCATTATGATATATTATATCTAGTAAAAAGGCTTTTAAAGCAGTTTGTTTTTTAAAAATATTTTTCATGTAAAAAAAGTTATATTCAAGGTTGTTTCATAAATGTACATGATTAAATGTGTGCTCATTCAAAGACAGTGTAATGAAGGACTGAATTACTTTAAAAAGTTCAGTTCATTTCTTAGTTTACCTGGCACAAAAGGGGGAATAAATAACAGCAAAAACTAAATTCAAAAGACACATCAGTATCAGTTATCGGCAAAATTGTTATTTTGAACATCAGTATCAGGCCAGAATTTTACAATCAGTGCATCCCTACAGGTACCCACACTTTCTCCTTCAGACATGGTGAGATGACACATCATACTAGTTTTTGTTTTTCAAGCATACTGAACCCTTCTTCTCTTTCTTCTTCTTTTGCCTTGGCGTCACTTTGTTACTCCAAATATGCTCTGTCTGGACTCAGGAATATGAAACTCTGCCCCCACTTCACCTACAGCACAGATTTGCGCTGCAGCCTGAGCCCTCCGCTGTCTGTCTGTCTGCTCATCCTTATAGCTCAAGGGCTTGTCGCTCTCCCTCTTCTTTTTTACTCTTTTTTCTCCCCTCGTCTCTCACTGCCCCACTCTGTCTTATCTTTTCGTGTTCTCTCCTCTCACCCCTCCTCCCAGTCAAGTTTCATTTCACGGATTAGCCTGCCAGAGCCCCCACAGCCTGAAATGTCTCAATCACTTGCTTGCTTCCCTCAAACGCTGCCACTGTGACCAAGCATGGGTGAGCGTGTGTGTGTGTGTGTGTGGGTGTGTGTGTGATGGTATTTTTGTTGTTGTGCATAAATATGGAATATATGCATGCACAGTTTATGTTTCCTGCTACATCATTTGCATGCTAACATGGAACAGATTTTAAAGCAGAACCTGTGATTTAGTGGGATAAACAAAGAACTCCAATGTGTAAAAATGATGAGAAAATGGTTAGTCTACAACACACATCAGTATCCACTGCATCTAATCAACTACAATGAAAACATATTAAAGTAACAGATCGTTTTTAGGTCATGATTCAAAGCCCATCTCCACTCTGAGCAGAGTTGTGAGACCTGAGTAAATCCAAGCTTAGGAAAGAAGAATCCGGCGCTTATCGGCCTTGAGAGGTGCTCGGGGCTGCCTTAACCCTCCACAGCCTATTAGCTGGCTGTGCTCTAATTGGGGAGCTGTGGGGAGAGGGGCTGCAGGGGTGAGTGGTATTCAAATCGCCCATGAGGTAATCCTCACTCTACAAATGCGTGTTGTGACCCCATGACCTAGCCTCTAATGATGTGGCTGCAGCAGAACCTGTATGAGGGAAGCCATGCAGAAGAGGAGGAGAAGAAGTTTTTTTAGCTGAAGGGCCTCTGGCTGCTGCTGTAATAAACAAAATTTCAATACTACTTCAGTACCGCACTGAATTCAATAATGGATTTGCTACTTGCACAAAATGTGTGCTGCAAGCTAAAATTCCATTTCAGCCTCTGGAGAGAGCCTGATGGCACGTGGACAGGAATAAAAAATTGAAGGGAAGCATCACTAAGACTGTGTTAAAACAATAAACACACTTTTTGAGCACATCTGCTGCATAAGGAGAGAGCAGGGAGGATTTCATTCATACTGAAATTCTGAGAAATATCTGCAAAAAAGTTTACACAAATGAAGTTTCAGTGCCAAGAAGCTTCTGATAAAAGCCTTGTTGAACTACGTAGTGCTAGTTGCTTGTCTCAGAACAATGTCCATTGTGATTGGTCAGACTGTGAGTATGATGTCTTTATATAAACTCTTAGATGTCCTTATATGTGGTGGTATTTGTTAATCCTGCTGTGAGTTAAGTTGTTTTTCCCTATTTGCATGGCCTTCTCCAATTACAATGTGGAGACAAAAAACATTAAGCAATTTACATTGAATTTACATGTACATGATGAGTACAGTGGCAGACATCAACATCATTTCCAATTATTACATTCACGTGAATAATATTATGGCCTTCAGATTTGGTCATTTTGGTGATATGTTGTCCCGGGAAAGATCTTAACTCTTCTTTTTGTAGTTTTTCCAATCCTTTCTACCGGTTTTGTCAACATTGTGCTCACTAAAGAAAAGGATAAACAGGTACACATTTGATACGATACGATACGATACGATACGATGCGATGCGATGCGATGCGATACGATACAATATGATACGATACGATGCGGTGCGATGTGGTACAATGCCATGCGATATGATGCAATATACTTTATTTTCCCCTTAGGGAAATTCGTCTTGGACTCAGAAGCTGCACAAGTTTTGCTGCCTTACAATAATAGTAATTAAAAGCATTTACATCGGATTGGGGCTCAGAGTGAATTTACTGATAACAAATGAAACTCGATCTAATGCATCCATTGGTACCAACCATGTTATGCTACCATGTGAAGAATGGACTGAATAGTGTTCCAAATTTAGGTAGCATTTTGGCCAGGAAAAAAGTTATACTGCCATTTTTCAAATGGTACATTTAAATATTTCTGCAAACTGGTGTCCCTAAATAGTCTTGAAATTACATTAATTAACACATTATACACACTGGATTTGGAAATGGTGATGGATGAATCACCAGTGTTTGATCTTACTGTAATAAATGTTTGATTTTTCTTTTATCTGATTTGAATGAGGTTTAGGGGTAACTGCAGCACATAATATAGTAAACAAGCCAAGTTAGCCCTCTAACTAACTACACTACCAAAAAATATAATACTGGATTTGGAAATGGTTGTTAGAGATTCTATCTCTGTCACTGCAGGACTAATAGCTGAGAGCTTATTTGAAATTGCCTGCATTGGTATTAAGGCTAAGGGCTGGCCTGAATTTTACTATAACCTATACCATACCTATTTATTCATGAGGTCCTGCCTTGTAAAATATAACAAAAAAGGGGGGCCCACAGCTCATTTTACACCAGGGCCACCTTGCTGGTTCATCCAGCCCTGACCAAAGTAATTGCTGAAATCTGGGAGCATGGCGACATTGCTACAACAACGTCTGACTGGGCAAGAAACTTGAGCAGTCACACTATCAGACAGGTTGTAAACAAGCCAACAGTTTAACCAGATTATCTAATGTGAATGCACCCAAGGAAAGCTGAAAAGGAAGACTGCCCAGGAAGTATAGTATGATCCCTGAAACAACTAAAATCAAACATCGTGGGTTAATCACTGAATTCCTGTTTATGTGAATCCATGCCTGAGCTGAACAGTGGTTCTGATATCTGGTAGCAACACCAGCCACTACATTCTGCAGCTCCCCCACAGTCCCCTAGCAACTCCAGGCGGGACGGACCCGCTGACGGACGTCAACTTGTTGAGGTGGCACATTTTTAAGGGGTGCGGCGGGGGCTGGGAGAAGCAGACGCCTGCTCACAACTGCCCTTTTCAGCCCTTAGCTTGCACCAGCACTGCTCACAGCTGTTGCATGATTGATGCACACTCCCCAACCTGTCAACAACTCCTGTCTGTGTCTTGCCTCTAGAGAAAAAGCCTCTCCTACGACCGTCCCCATACATCTCACTTTTCTCACAACTTTGCATACGAATGGCGTGGACAAACATTTAAAAAAAAACAAAAAAAAAACGCCCCCTCTCAACACGTACCTCACAGGAACACAATATATCTGTATGGAGCTATGTTTTCGGAACTTCTTCCCTCATCTTTATTCAGCGTGGATTTGGCTTTTCATGTCCCCACATTACATCTTCATCTCATTTCCTCTCAAATCCTCATAGACACATTCTTAATCTCTGTGTGCCAGAGATCCATCTCACTGTTTTGCTAAGGCCTACGATATGGTAGCTTTACAAACCCCTATTTAAAAAAATCTGTCAATCAAGCTATTTGTTCAGGCAGTGCAAATTCATTTTCAATTACTATTCACTCCTGGTCTGGATAAGGCTTGAAAAAAAAAAAAAAAAGGAAATCACAGTGACTATTGGTCACACCGACTTAATCCAGCGATGAATGAGGAAATGCACGTACAGAAGGCCGTGCAAAAATTGTGCTGGGTGAATGAGGAGGAGGGCGAAGCTATTCATACAAGTTAAAAATACATATTTACATATAATGGTATGGGGTCATCAAGTGTAGACCTGAAGTTAATGAAAATGAATAATGGAAAGTGTGCATTAGGCAACTTCAGTAATTACTACGCTACTTGGCCAAGGTGATTACCCGGAGGGGAACAGCCAGAGGACACTGCAAAGAAGTGGGAACTTTCTCCTGTTCTTCCCACTGCATGCGAGCCCTGCCCTTGATCAGCGGGAGATGTTGGAGTGAAGCGTTAACATCCGATTAGGATGGTTGGAGAAGTGAGTAATGGACCTGTCGTCTAGAACAGGATCTGTATGGTTGCCTCTGTGCTACACAGAGAGATTGGTGGTTTGTGGTCACTGGCCGGCCTCAAATTAGCTTAGCGTGAGTTATGTCCTTGTTTGTGTCACACGGTGATGGGAACAGAGTTAAACAGACAAAGCTGAGCCCCATAAAGCACTTCAATATGTTCAAATTGAGCTCACTGACTTCATCCAGCAGACACTAGTCATTTGTAAGTTCTACAAATTCTGTCATCAGGCATTCTCACCTGTATGAAACTATAGGACAAAACTAGCTACATTTCCTCCTCATCTAAAGCAAGACTATGCTGCCTTTTTTCTCAACAGCAGCCGCAAGCGACAGTTAAGGGATAATGCCACTTCATTTTCCAAGACACCATCATTAGGAGGCCTGACTCAGCGCAAAAGGAATCTCACCACAAGCAGTAAACAAGCATGTCTCCTGCTGAGATAAAGTGTGTTTACTTCTTTTACATTTGACGTAAAACCATTGCAATGTAAATCTCTGGCTAAATGCTAAATGGGGAATCTGTGTCAAGTTTGCTGACATTAGCTAACAATAGCCACCATAAGCTGCTGGACATACCCTGGATACAGGGGCCCTGTTTTTTCCTATGAAAGTTGCTCAGTGGCACATGAAGCAATAAAAGTTGACTTCAGATAGAGTTGGGAGATAGTAGAAATATTTCTAGTCCTGGAGATTTAGCAGGATTTAGACCGTTTCTGCAGTAGGAGCTATTTGGGGCAGGCTATGTAGAAAATCAGTGCTCGATTGTCGTCTTATTTCATGATTCTCACGTGATTCTTGTGTGATTCTTCACTGCTGCTTGGTGTCTTTTTTTGGCATAAACCCTTAAAATGACTGTTCTCAGGAACCTTTAACCTTCCATTTTGAAAGAATTATAGGTTTATTGTTTGGAGTCTTTTGTTCTTAACTCAAGGGTTGTCTCATGTCAGGGAGTTGTTCCTTCTTTGTATTAAAGTTTGCAATAATAGACGAAAAAAAATCCAATATAATGAAGTACAATGTAGTTATTATAACATTTTTTAATTGAAATTATGGAAAAATTACTGTATCATGATATATGTAGCTTATGTTAGATAAATTCACATACCCAGCTTTCAGGTATGCCTGAACCTGCCGCATCGTGGCCTCCATAGAGCAAGCACACTGGCTTTTCCTTTAACCCCACCTCCCAACCACTCAATCTAAGGCTCGTTCACATAAATGACAGTTCATTATAACTCTCAATTTGGCTATTAATGGGTTTTACAACTTTAAGGATGTGTTTTTAACAGTGTAAGCCTATGGGGAAAGGTCTTTTTTGGCTACAGACAATTACATGATGGACCTGGAAATTGTAATTCCATGGTTTGGCCACTGTGTCAAATTGGCCTCAAAGCCTGGCGATGTTCCTGGGGGCTTGGTCAAACAGGACCAACTAAGGCCGTAGCAGTAAAACCTATAAATGTTTGAACAGGATCAAGGATGAGTTTAATTGCTCATAAACTGAACTTTTTGGGGGGAAAAACGCGCAATATCTTTTGACAAACAAAACTTTAAATGACAAACGATAATGATACCTACACACCTGTAACAAGGAAACCAGAAGGAAAGTGTGTCCCTAATGGGTTGATATGTTTTTGCATGTAGTGAAGTGAAGTATATATGTCACTGTTTGGAAGAACATTGGAGCACTGATGAGTCAATCACACGTGGTAGCATTCCGAGGTAGCACTTCATGGAGGCGTCATATTAGCAACATTTCTACCCAGAGTTAAGCTGTTTTATACAAACGTGGCTTGGACATGGATTAACAGACTAAGGGGGTACACAGCAAAAATTAGCGCTGGGCTCCTATTGACCCCCAACCATAGACTGTATACGGAGTGTACTGTAAAAGAAGTGGACGTAGCCACCGTGTCAACAACCATTGGTTTGTGGACACCCATTGCTTCTGAATTCTCAAGTCTGGCATTTTTTTTGGAGCCAGAAGTGACCATATTTGGACAAGAGAGTAGAGCACGGGAGGATTGCTACGCCTCTTTCATGACTGAAAGTTCACCTTGACAGTTACTTGTCAATCACAAGGTAGCCAAGTCTCAAAGTATACAAGCTTTATCATCTATTTTACTCTAAACTGGACCATAATTTACAAACTGAACATCATGCTGTGTTGAAGAAGGCTTGAAACTAGTGACTGAGACCATAAACGTATTAGGAAAATGTTTACTAAGGTAATAAATTCAATACTTCTATACAATCAGACTACTTTTTGCAACCTGCGAGGTCGCCCCCTGCTGGCCATTAGAAAAAATGCAGTTTTATGTTACTTTGATTTCTTTTCTACCACTTCTTTTATACAGTCCATGCCCCCAACCAGCACCAGCAGCGAGTCAATTTTATTTTTAAGGATTTATGACTTCATTTATTTGTTGTTGGTGCTGTAGCCACAGCTGTCACACCACACTTCACTGTTTTGTCACCATGATTTCAAGTACTGTGCAGCTCCTCCATTTCTGTCATAAATTGTTTTGTGGCACAGTCGTGTGTGAACATAACTAACATGATTTTTGTCTGAATACCAGAATTTAAAGAATATGTGTTTTCCAGAGTGGGCACTCTATATGCTCAAAACATGATTAAGTATATGCTATGTGATGGAACTTCTCTGGAGAGTGTAAATCCATCCCACTGTAGCTAAAGGCAAAAAAGGAAATGGCTGACTCTGTGGACAGTCCACTACCTCATGCACTGAGGACAGACCTAAATACTAAGCACATTTCTTCCACATTTTTAAAGCATAGAGTGGAAAGCCAGCCAGCTAAAATGCAAAATAGATGGCTGATATTTTAATAATGGATAATGCTTGTGGGAAATCATAGCTCATTAACAATGAGAGAGGAAAAACTTTCTTATCCAAGTTATGATCTTTTTTTTTTTTTTTCACAAACCTCTATCTTTCCCACTGTTTTAATTAAAGTGTGTTTTTCCTGATAATATATTTTCACTTATGTAATAAACCTACAGCCAGCAGAAACATTATTTTAACTCACCAGTGGAATTAAAGGATCTAAAAGAAGGTGCAAACCTGAAGCTGGTGCCAAATAATTCATAACCGAAGAACACACTCCTGGTAGCATAAACACACCTGTGCACTGACAATACGTTGAAATAATCAGAAAGAGGTGTGGGGGCAGGCGCAGACAGAGATGTTGCTCAATGAGCTGCTTTACAGACGCCTATAAATGACAGAAGAATCATTTTTTATATGATATTTACAACATTAAATCCAAACTCCAATCCGCATAATCCTCTCTTTGATTCCCCGATTTAATGCATAGACAAGCCAATGCAGCGCTCGTAACATTCTTCTATTTGCATAATATCTCACCGGCAGTCCCTCCGTCACACACACATACATTAGAGATTCTGACTTGGCCTACTTTAGGTGTTCAGGGAAAAAGCGTCATGGCACAGGATGTGAAGCAGGCATGCTGATTTTCCCGCATACGCATATCTGCTTTTGTTGTTTTTAATTGTAAAAAAATGGCACAAAATAAAATATCCACGCTCCTTCTTCATAGATATGTCCAAAAAAGAATGACGAGTGTGTGTATTTAGCAGCCAGAAACCTGTGGGCCTATCCAGGAGACTTGTGATACATTATCAGTAGAATGAAGGCACACAGATAAGGTGCAGAGATTATGTTTCGGGGTGCTGTTTACCTCCAGAGATAAAGCAAGGGTGCGACACTCCCCGTGCACAGTAGCTGAAGGCAACGGAGGGAAAAAAAAACATCCAGCAGCACCTTGAAATAAACTTGTTTGAGAATGGATTTGGAGCAAATCAGCCCCACCCTTCAGACTGAATCCCCCCGGCCTGTGTAAATAAGCCATCAATGGCTGTCACATAACTGTTACACTGGCCAGGACAAATGAAGACGCAGGGTGCTGCCTGGGCTGCCGCCGCCGCTGACTGTAATTGCAATCTTTCAGACGGGAAATGGCAAATTGCTCCTCTCATCATTAGCAACCAGCTAAGACAGAAAACAGACATGCAAGCCTGCAAACATAATTATAATGACATACTGGGAGAGGCAGAGGAACTGCTATGGAACACATCTGGGGCTTTCATGAGACCACTGCAGACTGGCTGAACAGGTCTGCCGTGGGCTCTGGAGTGTGTTTTTTCCCCCCTCTCGCATGTGCGGCTGTTTAAATTCAGATCCCATCAAGTGATCTGCGCCGTGTTTACCTAGCAACGGCATGGCAGACTTACTCGTGCAGGCCACAGATGGAGGGTCAGAGATGGCTCGGTAGTAGCCGTCCTCGCAGTCGCAGCGCCAGGAGCCCTCGCGGTCGTTGAAGCTGTGCGCCGGACAACGAGAGCACAGAAGGTCCTGGGAGGAAGACTTGTAGAAACCACGACCGCACGCTGTAGAAGGAAAAAAAATAAAAAGAATGAGGCCAAGGCAAGGAGAGGAGGACAAAGACAAAAAAACAAAGTTATAAAGCATTTGCGCAGACAGCGTTATGTGAGGATCTTGTGTAATTTATCAGTTACCCCCAAATTTCACCATAATGAAATTTGCTAAAATGAAAAACAGGTGGAGTGGAGTGCTCAATATTAAAATCTCTCATATTCAGTTTAAGAAAGAAGATGACTGAATAAGGCAGTGTTTCAACCTTTTAATGTTTTGAGACGCCTTGAAATAATTCAGTGTCTGCTTGTCAGAGATTTCGTACGTGTATGAGTTGTGAACATTTCCCCTGAAGGGTTATTTCCTTTCAAAACTTCTCAGCCTGAGTCGAGTTACTGTTAGGGGTAAAATTATAGCCTACAACCTTTTATCTAAAAGAAGCAAAGTCTAGAGAAAATACTTATTTGTGTAACAGAGCTTTGTTTCTTCAATCATCTTGCAACCCCAAAGATTTGTCTTGTGACCCCAGAGGAACATTTTCAGCCCTGTTTACATAAAACTTCCTCTTCTGGTGGCGAGGATAGCAAGATGTGTACTTTTAGGGATACAGAGTAAAGATTTTTAAACTAACGC
>JAPZEB010000010.1:1923814-1934990 GCA_029783705.1 Chaetodon striatus
AGGGGTGCAGTTGGCATGTATAATCCATGCGGTCATATCAAGCAGCAACATACAGGGCTAAAAAATGCAGCCAACATAGAACTGCCAAAAGCTGCAGTTCCTCAAATGGCCACTTGAGGCTGGCTCCAGAAGCTTATCAATCCTCATAAACCCCCATGTTGAAATGCCCAACTGCACAGCAGAAATAAACACGTTTACAGCCTGGTACAAAAAACAATTCTGGTCTCTGTAGCTAATTTCAACATTTATAATAAATGCACAGGGGGGGAATTTTTACATAACTCACCTGTTTACATTTTATTAAAGCTTAAAATTGTGCATAATTAAGGGTGGATGTTCAGTTTTTCCAGTAGGTATATTTTGTCTTAATGGCATTTAAGTCCATTTTTCACCAGCAAAAATTTGGATTAGCATAATCACAGTTAAGCATAGCCTTAAGTGCAAGCTTAGCTTAGCTTAGCTCCACTCTCTTATCCACATGGTCACTTATGGCGCCAAAAAATCCAAGATGGAGACAGCCAAAATGCCAAACTCAAGGCTTCAAAACAGGAGTCTACAAGCAGTGGTTGACGTGACAGAGGCTACATCTCTTAAAAGACATGAAAAGTCCACTGAAACATTTTGGTCCTCTAAAAAAGTTTTGTTCAGCGTTTAGTTGTACTGAAAGACCCTCTAAGGATTTGGATACCCAGTTTTTCCAGTAAGTACATTTGGTTTTTGTTTTAAGTCTATTTTGCCAGCAAAAATTAGCATTAGCATTGTCACAGTAACCACTGTTGTAAAAAGGCCTACACTTTGCTAACCAGTTTTAGGGTTAGCTCTACCCTCTCGTCCAAATATGGTCACTTCTGGCTCCAAAAATCCAACGCAGCGACAGCCAAAATGCCAAACTCAAGGCACAACCAATGAGTGATGTCAAGGTGGCTATATCCATTATTTTATACAATCTATGGGTCATCTATTTTGGGCTGATGTCTGAAAAGACATTGAAGCGGACTCTCCTGGACATGGCTAGATGACAAATTTCCACTTTCAGAACCTTGTGGCTATGTGGCTGTGGAAAATAAGTATTGTATAGGTGCCGGCATTGAAAAACTTTTAAGGATATCCTGTCTTGGAGAAACTGGAAACTGAGCTTCCTTGCCTGCTTACAACCCACAAATCCAATCAAGGTTACAACCCTTATTACTACTGAGCACGAAGAACTCTAGCTGGTCCAAACAGGGCAGCTGGGATATTGAGTTTCTCCCCATCTGTCTCAATATTACTGCGGACATCGCTCAAAGTGAGCTGCAGTGTGGGAATGTGGGAGATTCCCTCTTTTTTTTTTTTTTTTTGCAGACTACCAGAGCCAGAGTGAGAATGACTAGTGTGGGCCTTTCTGTCTCCACGGTCCTAGCATGATGAGTCCTGTCAGGGCCGGGCCTCCCCCTTTCTCCAGCTGCCCTCCCGTCCGGCCTGATTATGTGTTAAATCCGCCCGTGTGTCGGGATGGATGTGGAAAGAATGCGCGCGGATGGGGAGCCGAGCTGGGCTGTGGAGACCCGGAGAGAGCAGCCTGGAGATAGCACCCCATTAGAGTGATAAAAGAGGCAGAGGGAGGAGAGCAGCCGACAGGACCAACATGCAGGCCTCGCCGCTGATGAATGCCAGGTGGAGCGGGTCAAGCGTGATAAAGGAAACAGTTTATTTTCTTATTTGAAAAAAACACCATTGCTTTCCGTTAAACGTTCGCCATGGCCGCCGCCGCCGCTCTGATAGGGAAATGTCTTTATAAATATCAACTCTAAACACAGGCCTGGTACGATGGGAAGCCTGTCGCCTGTGGTTTATATGAGTATGTTTCCTTCCAGTGTCTTTTTCTTTGTCTGAATGATTCTTACATCCACTGCTGAGCTGGCCTCAATGCATACCTCTAGACAGGACAGTGTAACATTGGAAATGCTCCTATATCCATATTTTTTCTATATTCTGGTGCTGATTACAGAGAGTTTTGATACCAAAATGATACTCTTTACCAATACTTTGCTTTGTTACACAAATATGATTTTCTGGCTGAGCAATTTCCACCTGCTGGAGAGGGCCATGAGATGTGAACAAAAAGCTGGTTGGTGAGCCTTTACTTTAGAATATTTACCTCTCTATATATATTTTCATTTAACAAAAGAATCCAGACTTCTCAAATGCAAGGCTGAATTACCAACCATGCACAGCAGGCAACTGCCCCGAGCCCTCAGAACTCCAGGGGGCCCCAAAAGCTCCACATTTCCTGTGTGTTAACTCGTTTGTACTAATTTGGGAATGCACACCATTAAAGCCTTATTTCCACCAAGCAGTCCAGTTCAGTTTAGTTCAGTTCATTAAACATTGTCAAAAGTTATGGATGGTACCAACAGAACCCTTCCATTTTCACCCCATTTTCTTGTTACCCCTCTGTTGAGGATACCTAGCATATTGTCCTTAAATAAAAGGTGGATCTAGAAACACTGCAGTCTGATGACTGGTCAAGAGAGAACCATCACTCTTGCTCAGCAAGGAGTCAATGCGCAAACCAGCTATTTTTAAATATTCCATCTATTGCGACAGAGACTCTAAATGCTCCAGCCTGTTCTTTTTCATTCTGAAAATGTCTGCGTGCAACCCCATTCCGTGGACGATCAGCGAGGTGCAGACGTTCTTCTGCATCGCCTGTGTAGAGGAAATATAGTGAAAACTGGATGGAGCAGTGATGCGGCTATTATCATTTGGAAATAACCCTGCCTATATTTAAGAGTCCTGTCTGCTGGCCTTGGGCGGTATCTATTTTTTCATACCTTTATACCCTTCTGAGGTTTCACCAGTGTATATGGTATAGGACAGTATTTGTGTTAAAAAAAAAAAAAAAGACATAAAAGCTTAGGTACTGGTGACGGATGCCATTGTAGCATGTACGTCATTGTCTAGCCTATAATGCTAACATGCTACTTAGACAAGTCTTGCTGGGCTTTAATACTTAGGGCCCATATCCTAATTAATAAATCAGAAATAACCCTCCTTCTTGCTGGAAGACCCTATCACACTTGTTGCCACGGCAAGATCTAGCACATCTGAATGAGATGCTGAGTGGAGATGATGTGTTGAATAAAATCATGTAGGTAATAAACTGGTTTGTAGCAAAACTCCCAAACAGAGGCAGGGGCATTTTTCTTTTTACTAGTTGTGTAACATTATCCCCACCACTCGCAGTCGCCATCTTTCTAAGCTTTCACCAATAGAGACTGACCTCTGGTGGCGCATGCTGTGCACTACAATACGTCGCCTCAATACAGCATCTCTGTATCTGTTTAGTGGACAGAGAAGAATCTGCATTTTTGATGGTATTGAAAATCATACCTTTGGGATTTCTTAATACTCCAGCGTACTGTAATACCATGACACTGCCTAAGCCAACTGTCTGTCGTAGATACACCTAACAGATCTAGGTACATGTCTGTATGAGGTCCGAACGGATACTAAGGGTATTATACCTAAAGTGTTTGGTGGAATAAGGAGCCATTAGGATGTCTTCCTTCTGTAGCCCCTGACTTGAAATGGGTCCTTTGTCAAAATCCAGTTTCAAGACCTTCATTTTATGATTGTGTAAGTATATGTTGTATAGTCCTAAATTAATGTGGTTACTCAACTTTTCACACCTTACACCTGTGACCAGGTAGTGTTTTCTAGCACAGGAATACCAGACATATTAACCACAGAGTGGGAGAAACAGGAAGTTAATAGGGGTCTGGCAGCTCGTTGTGTTGAGCTCATGCTCAAATGTTAAATGTAGTCTAAACACTAGCAGTCATACAAGACATTTGCCTAAATAAAATCTAAAAGTCTAAAACGGGTAAAACTGATTTTAAATGAGGAACTCTATGTTAAGTAAACAAGACTGAATAATCTTACAAGAAATCCAAAGGCAGGTTTTGTTTTTTGGTGCCACACAGTGCTACCTGTGAAAAACAAAGGCAATTGCTCACAAGAACGTGTCTGATCGCTTCTATTACACTGCAATCCATTGTTAATACTGTCATAAACATTCTCTGTCAGCTATTTCAAAATGCCCTGTGTCTAGCTGGATGCTCAGACAACCATGAAATGCTATTTAAAAACCCAACTCCTGCTTCATGTTTCTCGGTTTTACTTTCAGGGCGGACGATTAGGACCATGACCGCGCGTTACGACTATAGAGAAGGATGTCAATAGCTCACACAGAGCTTATTTCTTATGCATTAATGTAGCCTGGGGGCCTATGTGTGTTGCTCTGATTAGATGTGACTTGTGTTCTTTGCCTCAATAAATAGTAGGCCTCGGTGTGGACATTCATCAGGCTCTGTTTACTGGCATTTTATGCATGCTGAACTATGGCTGCATCTCTTTTATGGACTAAAGCCTGTGGTGTTTTCCCCTACAATGTAAGAGGCAGTACATCTTGTGAGTAATTTCAGAGCAACACAGGCAGGCAGACCTGGGAAAAAATCCTAGCTGAGTGTATTTCTTCTACTTGAAAAGCCAAAGGACAGCTCAATTGATCTCGTCTTGCCGGTGATGTGTGGACTTTTGTAGCTGCAGAGGTTCTGGAGAAATCAAGCGCACTTTGAAGGAAGACACGAGTTATTCATTAAGGTTGCTGTAGTGCTTGCTAACATTTTGATTATAGCTCTACATCACCTAAACTGTAGTCAGAGTATTCCAATATTATGCTTAAGACTTCTTTTGGTTTATACTTTTTAATTTTTCATATTCAAACATTGTTTTTTTAGCCTGATCACAGGGGCAACAAAGGAAAGCAGCAGGTGTTTGTCGATTTTCTCCTTTTCCTACGAGCCCGTTGCACCGCTCTAAGTCTTTTTTTTTCTTTCAATAAAGAAAGAGATGCTCAGCAGCTGGGTTTTTGCCGGCAGGCATGTTAATCTCCTACCTATGAGAGACGAGGCGCCTATCCAGCTCCGGGAAACAGTGGCAGATCACACAAAGAAAAGGAAAAGAACTGAGGCTGTGCTGAAAATCTCTTCACGGGACGGAGATAGAGTTTCAATGTCAAACCCCTTCCAAACAAGTTCATTTCGAACACCGACGCCTCCCGAGGGCTCCGGGAGAAGAAGAAGGGAACCTAGGACGTGGCTACAATAAGGCCAAAAAAAAAGAAGTCAGATTAAAAGGAGCCACTGGAACGTAAGTTTAAATGGTTAAAGAATCTGATGTCATGTTGTGCTGGATCCTCCCTTCACCCCACACATACTTGGAATGGCTCTGTCTGGCTGCTGCTACACTCCACACATACAGACAACCGAGCCATTCATCCGAGGTACCTGTGCTTAGCGGGAGATAAGTAGCTTTCCACGAGAAACAAAGAGAAGATTAGCATTCCCTTACACTGTGTTGGAGGGCACGCAGCTTTGCCCTCTGAGCAGAGAAAACTGAAGGAAGTGCCTGCTTGGTTGTTCACAGCAAAGATCAAAGCCAGACGCTGATTAAGTTATACTCAAATTTACGCTAATGCTCCTGCTATGGTGCTAAGTCATGCTACAGCCACTCCATGAAGTTTAACCTTGAAGTGGGGCAATTTGGAATTAAACAGCAAACTAACAAACACTATATCAGCTCCAAGTCTTTCACTTGTAATTTAGATTAGAATTAATATATATTTGTTTCAGATTGCTCTTATAGTGAAACGATTGCTTGCTGACTGTGGTCAGTTTCAAGGAGTTGGTTCATCCAATATCAAAGACAGACAGTATTTTCTTACTCACCTTTATGGTATTAGAGGTCTTTGACCCTGTGATTGCTGCCTCCACCTCACAGTGAAAGTAAAATAGTCCCAATAAAACTGCTTTATAACATTTTTGTGTGGATTATCCAGTATAACAAGAACAGTGTTTCTGTAAAGAGATGTTGCTATTGATTTTTTACATCCCTTTCAATGCTTTCAACACTACAAACGACCTCTATTTTATTTGTCTGGAGGCAGAAATCTTAGAAACAGACACTTGAAACTAAAAAAAAAAAAAACATCTACATGGCTAGACACCTCTAAAGGTAAGTGGAAAAAAATATGTTTTTGTAATTGGGGTGAACCAACCCAATAAAGAATAAGGCTGGTGATGGTCTATATTTTTCTTGTTCTCAACAAAGCCTATGAAAGACCAAAACACTGACATCGGCCTTTTATCTTGATTAAATCCCTCATACACCATCCTGTTGTTGTAAACACTCACAATAACCACAATTGTGTATCAATCCACAGCTGAAAATAGTCCCAGACAGATGCACTTTTTCCTTTTCTTTGACTAACGTTTGCTAAAAACTACAGTGATCAGCTGTTCAAGGAGATTATTAACATCTTTTTTAATGGGGCTCTCGCAAAATTCAGAGTGTATGACGTGCCCGGACACAGCTCTCAACATTCAGGTGGCTGAGCCAGCAGCTAACTGTGCTAATTCAATTAAGAGCACTAAACTACTGCAACAGTGCTGACGGAACTGTGTTAACCAAGGGGGAACTGGTGGGTGGGCACTTCAATTCCACAATGATGCCCTCCCGATATCAGCAGTAATTGCTGTATGGGTGCGGTGTAAAGTGGTGGTGATGAGCTAGTCACTGGGACTCACATGCACTAACATGCACATGCTGCTGAAACAGCTTACCACAACAAACCACAGAGAAGCTCAGATTACAACACACACAGAGGTAGCGTGACTTAATTCTCTGCTCAGGACAGCATTACTCCACAATGTCTTTACACAGCAAATAGTGGCTCTCTGCTATATTAGTGTCACATACAGAATATCTAACAAATTAAATTTTATATTTCTGTTCCATTTTTTTTTGTTTTTTTTTCATCTCCTGGAACCACCAGGGTGAGTGTCACACCTATAGCAAAGTAAGAAAGTATTAAGAGACAGGCTAAAGTTGGTTTGGGTGTTTTCTTATGATTTATTGACAGAATAATGTTTTATTTACACCTTCATTTCGCAGATAGATCTAGGACTATGAAGCTGAGACAATCAAACAAAGAAATCTCCAAAGGTTTTGAGTGAAATAGAAAGGAGGAGGTAACATGATCTCACAAAAGACAACTGCTTCAGCCACATTAGAGTCACTGCTGACAGCAATTCAAACTGCAAACAACAAACTTGAACACCTGTTTTCTCTTCCAGCTCTCCTGCTGATTTACTGCATGGATTTGGAGGTGGAAAATGAAGGGCATTTAAAGATTAAACCCATTACATCAGTGAATTTACAGCCTCTCACTCCGCCTGAGCCACAGCACTCCTAAGAGCTCCCTGCTTCTTTAAGCTATCATGCGGAGTGAGCTTTTTGAAATGGATTCCCAGTGACATGGAAAATGTCCCTTCCTAATCGTCTTTTGTTTAGTTCATTTAACTCACATGGAAACAGGAGAGAGGGCCCTTAAGGCCAGCCAGGCGGCTACCTTTAATGGATGAGGTGGTCAGCTCAAAAAGGGAGCTGTGCTAAAAGACACGGCAGATGAGGGGAGGACTCTGCATTCAGGGGATGAAAGCGCAGGGTCCAAAGGTCTGACCGATCCAAAGCCCCCTGCAGCCCAAGCGAAATCACCACTGAAAATGTCCCCAGTCAGCAACTGAGCATTATCTCTGAATTGTGCCAATGCCTACCAACCCTACTGACCCAGCCCCCGCCCATCCCAATCCACCATCACCCCCTCACCCCCTTGTTCTGGTCCCAGAGCTGTGACAGAAGGGAATGGAACAATGTCAAACTATCTGCTGTGGCCAGGTCCCCGTGGCCTCCCCTGACACACAAAGACACCAGCTTGGCCTCAGATGCCCAGGATTGCTTGTGCAGATCTGGACTGCTCTTAAAGGGTCATCCAAATATAAAAAGAACAACATTTTTTCATTTGCCCCATGTAGTATCAAGCTACGCAGATATTCTAGACAGGTAGAGAGAGAATGAGTCATTCTCATTATGCTCTGGGAACATGTAATGGGCACTATTCTCTGACATTTTTAAGGAGGGCTCCATTATAATTCTAATCTAGTTTTTATATAATTCTGTTACTTACCAGTAGTGTTCCTTATGTACTGCAATCCTACATTTCAAATTTTGGTTTAGGTATGTATGTTTAAATGTCAAAATGCTATTTTTTCCAAGCCCTTCAAAAAACTTTTTCCTATTTTGGACCTAGTGTAGGTTTCTGCACGACCTTATTGCTACGTATAAACCTACATACTGCTGTGAATGCCACATTAGTTCGGTTCAAAAAGTCGGCAGTAGACAAGCAACTCCTGTGTGCTGTGAGGCAAAGTTACTGTTTCTGTCAATGGAGTTTGGCGGCTTTAAAAATGACTATAAAACAGCCTCAGTTTCCCATTGGAAAGGGCTGTTTGATGGTAAGGTAAAGCAGTAAAATAACCTTAACATAGCTTACACTTTACTGATACTGATTTTTTGTAATGGGTCCTTTTTTTAGGATGCTAAAATCCATTTTTGCTGCTACCCCCATCCAAAGCTACCAGACTCCTTTGACAGAAACAGTAATTTTACCTTGTAGAACACAAGAAGTTGCTGGATTACCACTGCCTCAAATAGGTTATTGTGTTAGTGTGTGACTTTTGGAACCAAGCTAACATGGTGTCCACTGCAATACGCTAAATTGCTTAGCTTCTGTGCCCCAGTGCTCTTGCCTGCTTTCTAAACTGGGAGTGTGCCATGTAACTATAAACTGACTATGGAGCTATAAATGTGTTTATATGGTACAAATGCAGCATTAAATTGAATCTAAATGTGTCTTCACCTTGTTAATTGAAGGTTTAATATTAATAAAATTGCACCGTGTTCCACTTACAAGCGCAAATCTTCTATGCTAACACATTTTGCTAATGGCAAAGTAGGAGTTTCCCTTTGAAAAACAAAGAAAAGAAAGCTGCTGGACCCACCCTTTTAAAGACAAAAAATAGAGTGCTGCAGGGAAGTAAGTAAGTAAAAAGCTAATGTTAGGCTATAAACACAATACACTATGGTAGCAAGGCTAATGTCGCCACCACAACAATGCTGTAAAGCCATGTTCGGCGTGACGACGCTCTGTAGTCTCATTTAACCACTTGTTAGCAACTGCCTTTTTTCAGACATATAAAACTTGGGGGCTATTTACTGGCAAATTTTATGTCTTTCAAGTTTGTGTTAACTACAGACCTTATTTCAGGCATCTAACCAAAACCCATTCAAAAAACCCATTGACCTCAAGACAAGGAAACTGGGAGTGCTAAAACATTAACTCATTTCCAGGTTTTAGGACTCACTCCTGCACCACTCTATTAATCAAATAGCCTAGAAAATCACTTGCAGGTAATTACACAGTTAAAATAATAATTACATGAGCCCTAACATTGTTTATTATGCTACTCTGGTTACCCAAAAATTGAATACCGCCTGTTTTGCCAAGCTGTCTTCATTTTAACACAAAAATCTCTGAAAGAAAGAGCAGAATTTCCTGCAACAGAGCCATCCTCAGCACATTTTAAGTTCTGCTTCCTCTGCTCTGGGTGTAGGTGGGAAAAAAAAGTGTGAAGTTATGTAATAAGTTATTGATTCTCCTCTTAAAGGAAGATTGAAGTACAGAGCCAGTGGTCTGAAGCCTCCCAGAGGAGCAGCTACATTGACAACAGGGCCCTCCCCGCTGCCTCTTAAGGTGGCCAGACCCCGGGCCCAGTCACATATCACTTTCACCCTCATGCCACAGGGACACAACACAGAACACCAAAGACATTGTCTTCTGACATGGAGTTCGCCTGTCTGATCGCATCCCTCTTGAGCAGTCAGCAGCCAAGCAATTACAAAAAAAGACATCTGTGCCACAGTTTGGGTAGCTAAAAAGGGCAACAGCTTAGAATTGCAAGAGGTATGGAAGCGAGGATCGATGGAGATGTCTGAACCTGTTAGTGCAAGTGGAGATGAGGGCCGCCGCACCATGGGGAGGGCTCTTTTGTCATGCAGGGAGAGGGGGCCGGAGAGGTGACTCTTCTGGCGATCAGGGGTCAACTGCCGCGATCATCCATCTTCCATCTTGACAGTGTCCTGTCAGCCAGGGCGCTCATGTTACTAAACACAACAGGCAGGCCTCCATTGTGGCGCTGCGCTGGTCTGCAGCCATGTGTAAATGAAGTTAATATTCACTGACCTCATGCATGGCCAAATGTGGACCCCTGTGTCACCTTGGAAATAACGCTATCTGACGCAGAGTTGCAGAGGTCTCCCCGATTGGGGGGGTTAACAAAGTCTCTTGCCAGTAGAGCTGAGCATTTGCTTTTGTTTGTGTGAGAATGAGGACTGTTTACTTGGATTCTGTCCATTCATGTGATGCAACACAGGGCCTCAAATTTGGACTGGCAGGTCAGATTCCAAGACCTGGATACCGATTAGTCATCACTCCCCTGGTTTTTTCATGCTGACTTGAAATAACGTTAAAAGTGGTTGGCGCAATTGAAAATCTCACCCTTTCTTCAGAGAAAGATAACTGTGTCAAACCATGCAAACACTCCTGGACTCGGCACAAAGTACTCAGAAATATCAATATCTTTGATTTGCATTGAGGATAAAGGTAAATAAATGTGCTTAGAAATCACACATGAAATCGGCTCCATATGTCAGATTGTCTTATTATCAAATGTAGAGTTTTTCTTTGGTGTCAAAAGTCATTCAGTTGATCGTTACCTGCACGTCAATTTTTTGGACAAGACTAAGGAAGAGAAAGTCCTATCTGAATGGTCTTATATCCTATATCCTCAACTCTTTCCATTCATACACAGATGTTTACCCTGTGTTGAAAAATTATACCAAACAATTTCAAATTGCATAAAACATTAAGTTTTCATGAGAACTGTCCTAGAACATGAATAGTAAAGGACTGGGGGATATTGAGAAGATCAAATATCACAGTATTTTTGACCATATACCTCGATATCGATATTGTGACGATATTGCAGGGTTGACTATCGGTGTTTTCACGACATATTTACACAATGACATTTTTTTTAAATAACCATCAACAATGTCGATATATAGACTAAGTGGGTAAAGACAAATAATAGAACAGCTAGAGCAGTCTGGTAAGTTAAGAAAATAACTACATGTTACTGTAATGCAGCATTACTATATTGCCATATCCAAAATC
>JAPZEB010000010.1:1945891-1964952 GCA_029783705.1 Chaetodon striatus
ACCGTCTCGTGTGCTTCCCATTGACGACACTAAACCGGCTCTATGTACAACAATCCGCTGGTCCCCACTCAAATAGCGTCTGCTGGCGCTGGGAGGAGACTGTGGCTCCGGTGGTGTCAGTCAAACAGACGGGCGGAGAACGCGTCCAATCGTGACGCGGAGAAGGAGGCGTGATGGCCAATAGGCGCGCGGAGGTAGATGGGGTTTTGCGGGGGGATGCGCTGTGAAGGAAATGTTGTCACAACTTACTTCAGATATTTTTGGGTTTCTTCAGGAAAAGGGCAAGGGATGCTCTGGTACAGTTGGTCTAAACACACACACACACGCACACACACACATATACACACACACCACAAAAGTCCATGCCAGGAGGATTCTGGGTGGCTGAAATAGCTCCACTGAAAAACAATAAGCACACAAAAGTTTCAAAGTTTTTACCTTTGAAACTTTGTTAAATGTTCATCTGTTCATTGTGACTTTCCATCTGACCCTGTTTTTTAACACAAGAACTACTTCCACACACACACACACACACTCCACCATCTCTAACAGAGATAGTTTCACATTCTGTTTCTTATTGTTATGTGTTTTCTTATTTTTACTGGCTTACACAAACTTCATTTCAAAGCTCACAACTTTGCGGTTCCTGAATGGTGAATTTGACTTTGCGTTACTTTAAATGCAGGTTTCAGACAAACTTTCATTCTGGCAGATGCACTATATGTAGAGCGGCCCAACTGTGTGGGTGGCCAGGAGGAGAGGGCGTATATTTCTTTTTAACATAAGGAGGGTCACTTATGAAACAGAGGGTGGCAGGGTCCTCCGCCAGAAAATTCTGAGCATCAGACACTTTTTCCTCTGCATTCTGGTGTTGTTTAGGAACCAATTTGTGCCTTTTCTGCATCGGTTTAAGGTGTAAATGTCTTCATTTTTGTCAAAATAAAAGTCCTCTGCTAATATAGTGTTTTATTAGGGAAAACAAATGCCCGTTATAAATTTTGCCGGGGACATATCCCCTGTGTCCAACCCTGAAATCTATGTCTATGCCAGGAGGAGAAGGTGGGGTGCTATTGGCAGGCGCAAACCTGTCACAGACGCAAGCGAGACAGCTGTCTATGAGGGCCTCCGTATGCACTTTTCTTTTAAGACTATACATTTGTATTACAATTATTTACAGTAACATTGTATTCAAAAATCCTTAAAACAGTTAAGACACAACAGCAAAATAAAAAATTAAAAAAAAGTTTTTGAGAACACAAACACATTTAGCTGACAAATCAAAAATCAACTAAGATATATTGTATGTCCTGAAAAAAACATGTAACTAGACACAAATTGCTATACAAAATTCAAATCATTTTAAAGGGACTTTTCTCTCATTTTTTATTTTTCTTGTAAAATTTTGGATCATTTGCTCATTTTTTTGGCTTCAGACAATAATTGAAATGAAACCATATGAGAAGTTGAGACGGTAAATGTCTCTGTGGTGGAACTCCTAACTCAGAGACATCTGAGACAACACAAGGGACACAAGAAAACACTGCTTTTCTGTAAGGGGTCAGAAGCATGAAGTATTGGAAACTGCTTCAGTCTGAAAAGTATTCAGTGACTACACTGCCCTATAAAGGCAAAAGACCTTCACTCACCAGAGTGTAAATGACTTTAAAGTTGTTGTTTTTTTTTTTTTTTTAGTTGTCCAGCTAAATGAATTATAGGCATAATGTTGGAAGAGTGGCGATTCTTTGTATTTCTTTGTCTAAAAAAATCTTGAGCTAAAATTTGACCTTTGACCCTGATTCAGTAGTTAAGGTACTCTTCCTTTGCATTGTCTGTAAAATAATAAGGGCTCATGCCGACTCTAAAGACATCCATTTCCATTTGATCTCTCAATTTGTGGTTGATTACAGTAAGCAATATGATAGTAATAAATATGACCTAGATAAAATCTAATGATATAGCATGAAACTATCCACCCAGTATAATATAAATAAGAATAAATCAATCAAGTTGGAGTTGTTGTTTTTTTTAAACTACTTTCTCATGATTGTTTTTTCATGGTACATCAGCAGCTCTTATTACTTGGGTGAAATTGTGTAAACCAACATTTGTATCAAATTACAGCAGTATTATTTTTCCCTAACCTTAAAAATTTGAAGTTGCAACACCAAAAACAATATCTTCATGCGTGGTTAAACACAGCACTTCCAAGGAAAAACAAAACAAAGCTTTGGTTTTTCCAGAACTTTTCGCAATTAAGGCAAACACAACCCACTATTCAAAAAAAAACAAAAAAAAACATTTGTCCGCAGTGGTTATTCCTCGAAATTTACAGAAAGTCATTTTTGAACAAAATGAAGCTGTTTTGTTTTTACAGAGCAGTACAGCTGTCTTATAATTGTAGTAGAGAAGAAGTATAAAGCAAACACCAGTTGCCTAAAAATAATTACAGTACTTGATTAAATGTACTGAGTTACTCTCCACCATTGGCACCACAGTTAGGATTTTTTCAACACCGCATGACACAGAATAGTTTGCGTGCACACTGATCACCTACACTGGATATATTTATCCATTCTTATGTATTCCACCCTCCCACTGTAGACTTGATTTGGATGTTAACAGACTCAGTATGTGTGGGTGTGTGAGGAGACAGAGACCCTAAACGCTCAGCTCTGGGACTCCAAAGCCCACACTAACCGAATCCACAGTATTCAGCCCCCGAATGTTACCTCCACCACTGGATGGGTGTAGATTCTTCAGAATCAGAGGAGAGAAAGTTGGAGGAATAAATCAGATTGAGTCAATCTTATCTACAGAGCCCATAATCACTAATTTGTCTCAGGGGGTTTTACCGCTTGAACAACATGTTGACCCTTAATCCCATGGTTCAGGTTTCAGGTTTTCATATAAACAGCATCAAATACTTAATTTCCTGCATTCTGGTGAATTTTTATGCACCAATTTAAGGTGGAAATGACTTTATTAATATAAAGGAAAACACAAAAGTCATGCGGCAGGTGACAATTTAAAATATAAAAATGGAATGGAATGGAAGGCTCTCAGGCACTGTATTGCTTTTAAATATTCTCCTGTAGATTAACTTTTCTCATGTCACGTTATCTCTGCTGAGTCAGACACATGATTTGCTCTTCTATCCTCTTTCGTGTCTTTTGATTAGGGAAGTAGCCTCTTTAAATGTGCATGTGGCACCTATTCACATCAAAGAATTATTAAGTAATTTACTTTTTTTAGACAATTCACATTTGTTTCTTCTATATTCAACATTTATTCTATATTATGGAAATGAACCTTTCTTAAAGCGTTCTCATTTTTACTTAACATTTCTTGATACAAGCTATTTTTCAGAACATTTTTTTAACAAATTATGCTTAACAGTGATTTGGACAAAATTCTCCATTTCATAAAGTGGTGGGGACATGTCCCCAGCATTTACAGAGTAAGTGACACATATGCTTAATTCAGATAAGGGAAAACTTCACAAACAAAATATATCGAATGAGAAAAATAGAAGAGTCAGGATGAGGGAACGTGTGAAAGGTGTCATATGTGTGAAAGGTGTCACATACAGAGTAGAAAGACATGGTTGAAACACATTATGGAGAAACAGAATGGCAATGTTAAGAAAGTAAAGCACAAATATATAATTATAAATAAGAAATTAAAGAGTTTCAGACACAGTGTAAACGCCTCTCCATTCAGCTCATGGATTCTCAGCTGTGACAGTGTCTTTAATGTTCAGCCCAATATAGCGTTTGATGGCGAGACACTAAATGGTGTTTTTAATCTGTGGAAGGTCACCTTAAATAAGGGAAAGTCCCACTGAGACGATAGGACCTGATTCATTATTGCTCTGCTGCTTGAGAGACTTTCACCATGAAGATGGAACCGCCGGGGGTCTTAAATAACAAACAAACATAAACAAACAAACAAAAAAAACCTCCACACAATTAAAAAGTCTAAAGTTAATTTCCCACTTTCTTGGATGACTTGAAATATCACTTAAAAATTAAAGCATAAAGCGGAGCTCATTATCCCTTTATACATACAGCATTTGTTGCAGGTCACTAATTAATCTCCATTACCTCCCAACAAGCAAAACAGCTGTAATTATGGCCACAAATATTGATTAATAAACTGTGTACATAAAAATGGACAGCAGCAGACAAGGACTCACTTCAAGGTTTATTTACCTCTGCTTTTCTGTTTTTGTTTGTTTGTTTGGCCTGTTTATTATGCAAATTGCAGCTAATCCTTTTTGCCCTTGATACACAGCCGAGTCCTGCACGAAAGTGTATAACTAATGATTGTTGAATTAATCTGGATTAATGTTACCTTTATCATAAACTGTCTGTATGACACCATCACTACACCAGTATCAGTCAGTGTGTGAGACAGGATTTCAGAGGTTTTTAATCAGCAATATTTGATTTGATTCATTAGTGTGTGTTTTTCCCTCCTCTGTGACCAGTGCAGGGAGATTTCCTCCTGTTTGGAATGGGTTGCTTGAAAATTAAGGACGAGTTGAAGCCCAGCAAACGTGTTAGTGGCTGCACATCCTCAAAGGATTATTCCAGTTTATTACAACATGGGTCTTGTTTTCTTAGGCGTGGCCATCATTTCTATCAGTGATGATAATAATAGGGCTACACTTACCTTGGTGTCTGATATTCTCAGTGATGTTTCTGGAAAACTGGGGATTATAAGGTGCCGAGGAGAACACAGCCCACGACTATGATGATTTTTTAAAGTCTTTTTCTGGTATTATTTAGAGTCAGTGTCTTTAAAGTCCCTCTCCACTCAACATCTGTTTATCTTATGTCCCCTAAAATGTCTGACCTTGACTATACTGACTTGTATCTATGCAAAGCCTGTCTGTAGAAAGGTGTTTTTAACATTCCTCTACTGAAGGGGGCGATATCTGTGCACTTCCCTGAAATCTGAGTTTCAAATTTAAGCTAAATAAGGTACGTCACTACATGAAAGCTAACTGCTGTCTAATATGTATAACATTAATCAACAGGGGAACAGACTTAAACACAATATTGGGGAAAAAAAATTCAGAGAGCAGAGTTAGCATTAGCATGGTGGATGTTTTGACAGAAATCACAGTAGAGTGTGCAAGTTTTTTTTAATGTAACCACGGCAAATATGGACACACTGTGACATCGTTGCAGATATCATTTTATGTCTCACAATCACTAATGCTGTATTAGCCAGGTAGACTACAAGCTAACAAGCTAACAAACAACATAAATAAAAGATGGCAACTACACTCACCATTCTGATACATCTGCTATTGGCTGATTTTGGTGTACAACAGGCTCCTCATCTGAGTCTGAGTCTGACTGAGGCCCAATCATGTATGACCGAATCTCTCTAGTGTTTCCTCTAACACTAATGTTAGCCATCTTGTTGCATGCTGCTCTTTCAAAGGTCAACCTGATGAATTTGTATTAAGATAGCATAGACATGACCTGCTCTTACCCTAACCCTAACCATTCCCACTCTTCTTGCCTAAACCTAACCATTCCAACCAACAAAGGCAACGAGTACTAGCCAATAAAGTTTAGTGGGATTAGAGCATTTAGGTCCCACCTCCACCATAGGGGAAAACAATTCTTCGCTCTCCATTGCATTTGTACTGCATGAAGGTGCCTCCTTGTCATTTGTGTCTGCTAGCAAACAACACAAACATACTGTACCTAGAAGCTACTTTGTAAAGGGATGCATTCACCAAAATGGTAAAGAATCCATAACTACGTTTTTACAAGCTGCCGAACCAAAAAACTTAGCTTTAAGGCAATAACACGTGAGGCATCAGCAGGAACTATGGGGTCCTGACACTCAGTATGCCTATGTGCAGCAAGCATTTTGCTAATTTCAGCCAGAAAAACAGTAGAGGTTGAAGCTAACCAAGCTACGTAAGGCCTGATTTTGATCCTTGTTATCTTTAATGATGATCTTACCTGTTGATTAAATCAAATAATTGTAAATATTGAAGTATGTCACCACTGGCCATTCAGTGGGAGTATTTCTCCAAAATAAGCAAGGTAAGGAGAGGGGGCACTGAGATAGAGTGAATATAAGTTTGTTGATATAACTTTTCCTCTCTGGTAGAAATAAGGTGCTAAAATGATTCTTTGACATACTGATGTCTAATGTTTTTATGGAGCTACAGCCATTTTGTTAGTGTTTCAGCCTTTAATTGCATATTGTGGCGTTGTAAACAAATGGACAAGTTGCAAAGAAGATTACCTACCGTCTGACAAGTCTACATTTTTTTGCCAATGTAATGGTTGCAGAATAGTGTTTTTCTTTTTTTGTTTCTTGTTTTTGCCCCGTCTGACTTTTTTATGAAGTTTTGCTAGATTTTAGCAATTTCCTTACAAGTAACTGTTGTTATAAATGGTAGAAAAAACTAAATACCTGTGTATTTTTTGAGTGTTATTTTACTGGCTTTGTTCCCATAGTGAAAGGCACAGGCTCCACTTCCTCCTTGGAATGTAAATATATGTATTTAAAGTAAAGGACAAGATGAAGCCAGCAGACATCACAGCACTTGTATATTCTTATTGTTTGCCACTTTTTTAAATTTTCTTAACACCTTGACAGTATCTAACAGTATCTCTAACTGCTTGACAAATGTGAGATATCTCACTAAATTGGAGGCTGTCTGTTGCACCTCATTGTATCTAACCTAAACACGCTTACTGTTGCCATGGCGTCCTCTAATTAAAGCTTTCCTGTTATCCTCGTATGGAAGTGACACTAAGCATTAGAGGTATTATGTTCGACACTGACAGTAATGAAGCTGCTATCGTATTGCCTTGTTGTTGCCAAATTGATTGGCTAACAGCGAAAAGTGTAAGCGTGCGACATGTCAAAGGTCACTTGGAGGCGGTTAGAGCTGTGAAACTTTGCGTGTTGGCGTGCACCAGCTCTTTGCTGGTGGAGCCTTTTCCAGCTAATTTCTGTTCAATAAGGAGCTCTGTCATAACAGGCAACAATGACAAGGGAGTGGCTGTAAGAAGAGGCAGCTGTCGCAACAAAAAGCTGAGGCAACGTGTTACTGCAAACTGTGGACTGACACACACACACCTAATGGACCTATTGTGTTTTGTTTAAGGACTCCCAGTTGATATCACTGACAAGGACCCAACTTCACGTATGGCCGACACAGGACTGTTTTTTTGGACACTCCTTTTCTTTGCATGTTAATCCATTATAATCATTGTTTTACAATCAGCATTTAATAATGATGTGTAGCAAAAGTATTGCAACTGTTTGTCTGCTGAACATTTTTATGCAAGCAGCAGACAGCATCAGATCACAGTTGTCCAGCATCAGATCCAGTTGACCAACAAGAGTGGGTGTTTTTTGATGAGAGGTCAGGACATTTCCAGATGTGTTTGTAGAGACCAATCCAGGTATTTTTTAATAAGAGTTCAGGACATTTCCAGCCATGTTCAAAGCAACAAAACCGGGTTGTTTTTTAACAAGAGTTTGGGGCATTTCCAGCTGTGTTTGTAGTGACCAAACTGGGTATCTTATAGACAGAGTTTGGGGCATTTCAAGCCGTGTTTGTAGCAACAAAACTAGGTATTTTTTAACAAGAGTTCAGAGCAGCTGTGTTTGTAGCAACCACATCGGGTATGTTTTAATGTGAGACATTTTCAGTTGTGTTTGTAGTGACCTAAAGGGAGTATTTCCCGGACATTTCTGGACAATATATTTATATTATTACATTTCCAGCCGTGCTGGTACAACCAAAGGGGATATTTATTTAATGATAATTCGGGCCATTTCCAGCCGTGTTTGTTGCGACCAAATGTGGTGTCTTATAACAAGAGTTCAGGGCATGTCAAGCCGTGTTTTTCGCAACTAAACTGCATATTTTTTATGCATTTTCATTTGACCAAACTGGGTATTTTTTAATGAGAGTTTGGGACATTTCCAGCCATATTTTTTGTGACCAAATGGCATATTTTTTTAAACAGGAATTAAGGACATTTCAGCTGCTTTTGTAGTGACAAAAGCAGGTATTTTTTCTTCAGAGTTCAGGACATTTCTAGCTGTACTTGTGGCAAAAGCAGGTATTTTTGACAACAGTTTGGGACATTTCCAGCTGTGTTTCTAGTGACCAAACCAGGTATTTTAAGCCATAACATTATGTTTTTCTAACCTTAACCATGTGGTTTTTGCATAAACCGAACCACACACAGTGCTATCACACGGAAAATGACAAAACTTAAACGTAAAGAAATATAGTTTCAACATATCTGCTACATTTGAAAAATAGAAAAATTTGTAACATACGCATGGTTTGCAGAAACATACAATGCCAACATTTATTCTGGCAGTTGGGTTGTTCTTTAATATGTGCTCGATTGACCAGAACTTGTCAATACCACCCTATTCAGCAGCCCAAAGGTGAAATCCTCAGTGAGCTATTAAAATAGGTTGTTCAGGAAACCACCCTGTTAAAAACACCAGCCCAGGTGTGTACACAACAACAGTAACACCCTGGTTCATATTCAATATGTGCATCAGTGATACTGGGATTTAATCAGACCGTGTTTTACCTGCATAGACCTCTGAAGGATCAATTGTGCAAGGCACGCTGAGGATACAAAACAACTAAAAACTTTGGAACACTCTGGAGAGACGCGCACAGCTGTTGTGTTCTTGTGTTCAGTGTTGCTAGTTGACATGGAAACCCACATGAAGCGAGAGGAGGTCAGTGAGCATCTAGAGGGTTATGGAGTCGGTTTAATACGAAATATTGTGGGGAGAAAATTTGTTTTCTTTTAGCTTTTGGAGGCATCTATTACAAATATCGGGGGATGGGGCAATGGGGGGACACACACCCCCATCCTCTGCAGCAATTACATGCTAGCAGCAGCTAACTCTCATACAATATGTCAGATTTTGGAGTGTGTACAAAATCATTCTTTTCAAGTTTATTAAATTTACCTTTAACAAGATATGGTTTTATAACTCCAAGAAGGTGCAACTTCCTAAAAATAGAGAGAATCTAAAGAAAAAAAAATCACAGCTGTAATAAAAAGTATCTTATGAATAAAATTCAAATGTAGAAAATTTGTTTGTACACTAGAAACACTCAAATCAACACAGAAAAAAGAACTGGCATCAAACAATAGTCTGTCAGTCTGTGCTGCAGGCATTCAGATTGCAGCTGAGATTAGTTTAGATCAAATATGTCTCAAGTCTCGGCAGGTTGAATGAATAGAACCAGAGGCTGCTTGGAAAATAAGACAACACCTACTGTATTATTGTATGCTTTGAAAAGGAAAAAAAGAAACAGGGCCTTAAGGATTTTCGAAATACCGAGTTCAAATTCCCTAAACACACCCCTCCCCCATCACCCAAGACACCAAAACAAAAGTCGCTACATTTCTATGAATTGTTTGAATATAAATGATTTTATTCATTCAGCTTCTGTCCAATTATATTACAATTCTTGGTAAATACTGAATTGTTTAAATGTATTTATTTATTTTTGGTGTAAAAAGAAGTCAAAATTAAATATTGAGCATACTAAGGCTGATTCCAGTTTTTAAAAAATGGAATCAGCCTACATAATAACCACCAGATGTTGGAGATGTGAAGACAAGACCAGGTTGGGAACAAATACAGAGTGAAAGGTATAAAATGCATTATGTGCTTTACCAGATATCATTTTAAGTAATATCCCTGGCAGGATTGTAGTTACCTTGGAGAACACTGAGGTCATATTGCTGTTGCATTGCTGGTTTGCATTCTGCTATTGCACACTGATTTTACTGACTAGATTTTTAAGTATGAATTCTCTAGGTAATATCTGACACAGACTATACTACACTATATACAAGCTATGTATAGCTATAATTATGTCTTGTAATATGCTACCCACTTTTCAAGCCCCTGGAGGATTTTTAAATAATTCTCCTTCACATTCCTTTGCAAATTATGTTTCAATCATTTTTATTATGTAAATAAGAAACAAACAAATTAGTCCAATGTCCTAAATGAATTAATAAAATGGAATAAAAAAAAAAAATCACAATGGTAAGGGTTTAATAATTGTCCACAAGAATTATATTCTTAGTCTGGGTAGAGCTTTGAAAGTCATGTACACAGTTTTGCAGTACACAAGCATGCCTTTCTGTCCTTTTTTAACCTGTGTGTCATGTTCAATGTCACAGATACACCAGAAAACAGGTTAGTAAACAGGAGAAAGCAGCATAGAGGTCAGTAAAAATGTTACGCTGGTTACTTCTTTTTATATTTCTAGGTGGACATGGACAGTATTTTGTGGTGGCGTGTCATTGCATTGTGACGGTAAAGGGGCTAAAATTTGCGCATTCACCTGGGTGTTTTGCATTTCCATGACTGCTGGAGCCTGGAGCTGATAAATACCCATCCTACTGCAGAGTCATGGTGATTTGATGTGAATGCTGATTATAACGTTTCTCATTATTTTCAAAAGTCAGATGTTAGGGGGTCTAAGTGGGGGTTTTTTGTGCAATGGGACAGGGGCTATAGACTGTGATGACACCTCGCAGACACCCTTGCACTTGCTTAACTTTTCAGCACTGGAGGTTGCCACTTGGTCCAATGAGTATAACTCCGTTTGTAGTCACCTTCAAGGCTGAATGAAGCACCCTTCATCAAGGTGTACGGTATAAATACAGCAGCAAGCTTTGGGACAAACTTCCCTCTCTGGAAAGAGTAACTGTTGTAACTTTTTGTAACAGTGGAGGGAATAAAAAGGTACTCACTTTTTATGCTCATCATATGTATTTGTACCACTTATATTTTATCTGTAGGGTATGTGCTGTAGCTTACCTGAATTTTTGTATATTATCCTTTTGTCATTAGAATAAATACGTACACTGATAGAATAATGATTACTATAAATACAGTTTTAAAAAGCCAGTAAATAAATAAGTAAATGAATAAACTAAATAATACATAGATTGAAATAAAACTTACTCCTAAGCGTCTTTGGGTGCATTTATTTTATTTTATTTTTTGTAAACAACTTGTTTTTCACTCTAATGTTAACATGCTGCTCAGTTTTTGCAACAGTTCTTGTAAATAAACAGCACTTTACAGTAAAATGAACACAACTACTGTTTCCCGAAGGCTAGAGAAAGGTATAATCGACCCTGAACAGCTGTATGACAATATTAAATGTCTATTTTAGTTTGAGCAACATTTGTAAGGGTAGTTGCATGGAACTTTATTTGTATGGAGCGTATTCCATGACAAACACAATACAGTGTTGCACATGATCAGTAAGTTGCCATTGATGCAGGCTCACTCTCGGAGGGTTTTAAAAACCACTTCCACTCCATGCTAGTTGGTTTGGGACGACACTTAATGTGGAAGACTCACAGGAACGGAGTGGAAGTGGGGAGGGAGAGGGTGTAAGGGGTGGTTTGGGAAAGGCCCTGTATGTTGGACCCTCAGTATCTCTAAAATTCATTCTATAGCCCAGTGATCCCTAGCACAGTTTTCCCTTAAGTTAACCTGTAGGTCACCTTCCTTAAGGAGCTAAAAAATATCACCAGCTCTGGTGACAGTTGAAAGTTGTGGTGCTCTGTGATGTCCAAATGCCTCTTCATTCCTAAATGAATTGCCGTACAGTAAGTGGAGTACAAATTTATACTGTACATGAAGTAAAACTACACATAGACAAACATTTACAATTTGAATTCCTTTCCAGAGAAATCTGTTAAACATTCATCCAGTGTCCTCATCAGCAGGCAGCACTTAACTCCTCTCTCAGTGTTTCCCCCCTCCAGGCTCGAATTACACGTCTCAGACAGAGTCCCACAGACTGCTGAGATGTGTAAAGAAGTTGGAAATACTTATGTACACAGTTGTATCTTGTTCCCATGCACCTCTCAGGCTGTGTCAGTAAGTAGCGAACAAACCGTCCACAGGCAGTGGGGCTGCGTGCACGCTGATCCAGGCATCCAGGAGGCAGGGTGGGGGCAGTCTGAAGTCTGCCTGTCAGGCCCTGGAGGAAAACACCACCCAGAGCTTTAATAGCGACCATGAGAAGCAGCCCAGAGGCCCTGTCAAATGGTGGTTTGGTTGTGCAAGCAGGCAATTTGCTTCTTTTTATAGATAGGTAATATGGAATGGCCGTCCCAGATGAAATCTCAAGTGTTGAAAACTCAACTGGTATTGTTGTGGGGCAGCTCAAAGCCATTTGCACCTGACACCGTTTTGTTGATATAATCACATTCCTGCCGGAGTCTGTCTGCGACTACGGTGAAGTTTTAAAATGCAAAGCACTTGAGAAAGAGTAATCATTCCACACAAAATTTCCCCTGTGTTTAAACTCACATGCGCCTTGAGTCACAATTATGAAAACTGGTTCATCAGGAGACGAGGAAGTACATCAGAAATCCACATTTCTTTGTGATCCAATTAGGAGATTCAAAGACACAAGTATGTATTTGTTAGGCATATTTCTGTCTGGAATGTTGCTCTAGTTTTTAGTTATGTTGTAGAAGTTTGCGTTTAGTTAATGGGTCACAGGATGTGTGATATTGAAACTTCAGAGTGAACATGATATTATAACTAACTAATTTTTGCCGCAGTACAGAAATAAAATATAATTTTTTTGCTGTAATTACCGGAAGAACGGCAGCCAGAATGAAAAACGAGACACAAACAGGACTAATGGTGCCTCAAATGACTCAACATTCTCGTTATTCATAAAACACAACTGCAGTAATTGTATCCACAATGTATCTACATTAAAGACAACCACATGCTAAGACAATCCTTTTAATTCCAGTTTGATATTTCCATACAAATGAAAATCAATTAACTTGCTAATTAATCAGCCTTGCTCACATTAATCGGCTTTTTATAGTCTAATTTCAAATTATTCCAGGATCATGGCTCTTCATTCACTTCAAGCTAATACACTGGCTTTGCACAAAAATCACTTTCAGTTGTGAAATGTCACAATGCTGCAGTGTGCTGTGCTGATGGCTGCTTCATTTCCTATGTCACTGCTCTTGTCAGTACGATGGCGGGATTGCTGAAATCATTGTTGAACAAATGAAGATAGCCAGACGTCTGCACTTATGGGAAACATGTGGTCAGTTTCACTCCACATCATTCATGTGTGGCGACACGACTGGCTCTTCCACCTACACTGTGTTGTTTGTTTATTTGGCAGTGATTAAAATGGCTTCCCTTTAGATTGCCCACAGTCGAGACGTCTGAAAACAAACTCCTAGTGAAACATGAGGAGGTAAGGAAGCCAGGAACTCCTGTTTTAATGCAAATGGGTCAGTGATAAAACCTCAGTTGTCTCTATGGGTTCATTCAGAGAGCGTATGCATGCTATGACAGGGTTGTCAGGCATATTATTTATTCAATAGCTTTGAAAAAAGGAAAAAGTCCGAGTGCTTGGAAGTTCAAACAAGTGTTACAAAGCTGCCCTTGGTAGGAAACACAAAAGTACAAAAAGAAAAAAAGGTCCAAGGCACTGTTCAAAAGTTAAAAAGCCTTTAATCAGATGGCTACTTCATGGTGAAATTCTAAAAGCATGGCTCGTGTTGAGATAGAGCTTGGTTACAGGGTTACACCCTGAAGAAAGCAGTGTGTGCTGCTATGTGTGGGTTGTAACCCAGCTCTATCTCAACATGTACCAGCACTGTCTGTTTTTAGAATTTCACCATGAAATAGCCATCTGATTAAAGGCTTTTTAACTTTTTTTTTTTTTTTTTTTTTGCCAGAAAAGTGCCTTGGACCTTTTTACTTTTTGTGCATATTAATGGCTTGTATTAATAGAGTAGCAGAAATGAGTCCTCAAACACTGAAATGAGTTAGCGTATTAGCACTCTCGTTTTGAAGTCAATGGGTTTTTTGAACGGATGGTGGTTAGATGCCTGAAATAAGGTCTGTGGTTAACACAACCGTAAGAGACTTTGACGTTTGTTCTATGGCAATACATCAGTAAATACTCAACTTGTGATTTTTGCGACCGTAGTGTAATTCTGTGTAAGTGTAAGAAAGAATGATCAAATTGAAAATTATTACATAAGTTTGTCTTTATTTCATAGTGAACTTTTATGACAGGGGTCAACTTTGGCCTTCTCTTTCACTTCCATGCCCCCAGTCTCTTTTAGCTCAAAGTATCCTCATAAAAAGGTTTGGACGATATCCTATGAATTAGCACCCCGCGAGTGAGATCATGTAATTCATGCAAAGTTACAGAGGTTAGGTTTAGGAAAAGAAACATGGTGATATCTTACAATGACTCAAAGTTCACCACAAGTCCACACAGTTCTGAACAGCAGTCTCCTGGGAAAATACCTGAGGGAAAGTTGCATGTTAAATCAGGACCGCTCCCATGAGCGTATTGGTCATGTGATCACAGGCTTCTAAAATACATGGGCAATGCACAAATTACTGGCTCATAGGACATGTGATATGTATACATTTTGGTACATTACTTGTTGTAGGAAAATATACAAACAGAGCACGAGAACAGCCTGCTTAGCAAGCTGAAAGTTAGCCAGTTAGCTAAGAAGGGTTTTTGTTACCAATAAAAATATCAAAACCAAATTCTGAATTAACAAACTGCTGCTGTGAATATATAAAACCTCACTTAAAAGCCTAGTCCCAATTTATCACCTAGTCCCTTTTAGTAGCCCGGTGTGCCTATACATTTTGACAAATAAAGGCCTGTCTCAATCTGATGCCCATTCTCGTTGCCAACCAGTTCTTTTTTTTTTTTTTAAGTTCTTTGGATTTATTTAACTGGGTTGTTGGCTACCCACTTAAACATTACTTAACGGCTTAGATCATGCTTAAAACTATAAATGTTTTAACTCTTGTCAGTATGGAGATGCTACACATCTTAAGCTCGGTTAGATTCTCTACAATTCAATCGGTCAGTTCAAAGAGGACAGTAATTCATTCAGATTTTCCGACCTCGTAAACAACAGAAGTGGTGACATCCTACCTCTAAAGCCTTCATAGAGTCAAAATATGTGTCCATTCCTGGGTTACCTGGTAAATTAACCATATTCCTTTGGTCCCCAGTGATCAAAAGACTCAAAAGGATTTATCATAACAAAAAATTCCAAGTTGTGAGGGTTGTTTTAACAGGATTAAGTGTTGTGTCCATATGCCGGGTGCCGTAATCCTCAGGTGCTGTAAAATAAGTATCATAACTCTCTCTGTCTCTAAGGTGTTCTCTCTTGGAGCTAGATTAATTGAATGATTCTTAACTGATATGTTACTCAAAGCCTAATTTATGTACAAGTCATATTCATACTGGTTTAAATAAACTATTTTATTGTATTTCCCATATTTGCTGAGCAACAATTTTATGTGAAAGGAATTAAAGGCCTGTTCCATACAGATGCCTGTTCCAAATAAAGGCCTGTTGAGTTCAGTGATTGAAGCAAATAACAGCCGGGGATGTTAATTGGGGTTTTACGATAAATACAGTACACAGACACAATGCAATAACTAACCTTTCCCTTTATTTAGCTAGAAATCACAACAGAGGTTGCCTAGCTAGCCAGCTAATTAGCTGGCGTGTGAACTTGAAGTTTTACTCCAATAGTGAGTGAGCCAGTGCGAATGGCAGAGGCTAGTTGATTAATTCTGAATTGCCTCAGCATCACTGTGCGTCTTTAGACATTCACTCAGTCAACCCAGTGATGATGACAAAGAGCTTCTCTATTTGGTTTTGCTGGCCAACAAGAGCTAGCAAGAACTGTACTGTAGCCTACAGCAGAGTCATGTATCAGGTTGGGTACCCACGTGTACCCAGCGGATAATCTGCAAAAAATTTGATTCACAGGTGGTATTTTGTCTTAATTTTATTTCCAGGTTTAGCTCTGGGTTAAACAAAGAACACAAACCGTGTATGTGTGGTGTGTGTCTGCAGTTTGTGTTCAGCTTGTTTTTAGTTCATCATGAGTCCATTTTCCTCCGGACCCATCTGCTGTTTTGCTTGTCTCTGTATTCATGAGATGGAGTCATTTAAATGCCATTCAGATAAAATAGAGAACTCACAATTGCACGGTTATCCCTCAATTCACGCCACTCAGGGCGCATTCGCTTCCGATATTAGCTACCTTGCTGTATATTTATTGTGCAAGCTCTGAAAAACATCACTTCGCCTTCAGTTGTAGTTTTGGACTTCCATGACACTTGAGATGTTAAGGCACAACTGGAAACACAGTTTAGTGATAGGATTGTACAGCTGCTCATTCAGCTGTAGCCTAAATCTGTTTTTATGAAGTGATATAGGATTAACAAGGCTCCACGGGGCTCATATCACCCTGCTCAGGTACTGAACACATCAGACTGTTAGGTATACTGTGTGTCACCCCGATCCAAATGTAGCAACAGTGTCGACTTACTTAACTGTCTCCTATAAGTGCACGTCCTCGGTGAGAGCCCAGTGCTCGGGGTACAGGGTGAAGGAATCAGTTAGGGTTTCCATGGCTTGAAAGAGAAGGAGGTAGCCCCCTTGAATCTGAAGGATGTTCAGCAGAAAGGTGTATTATTTCACTGTTTCTCCAGCTGCCTGTGCTGCAATGCTGACAGCATTCAGTTTAGGCGATGTTTGGCCTGCGTCTCCCCCGGGCAGTCTGTCCAACGGCTGTCCGCCGCCCAGACACAGCCTTCAGCCACGCTGCCTGTCTGGCACTCAAGACCCCTGAGAAATAGATGTCCTCTTTTTTTTTTACAATTGCTCTTTAATCAGCTGCCCGCACAATGGGCCGAGCATTTTAACATGCAGCTGAAGCTGTTGTAGGTATGGGGAAATTAAATTCTGGGTCCAGCTGCGCTATTCAACGTCTGATTGTTGCAGCATTTTGCCACTGGAGAAAAAGTTCATTTTTTGTGCTTATCTCTATTTTGTAACAACATCCAAAGGGGAAAAGGCCATCCTGAAATGACTTCATTGTCGTGAGGCACACATATTAGCATACCTAACGGCATGCAAGTATATTAATGTCTCTGGAAAACCCAAAAACCTGCTGTAAAGTTCATGCCCTGTGTTTTCTTGACTCAGAGACATGAACAAATATTGCTGAGAGGCACACAAAAGTCAGACTATAACCTTGAACTAAAAAAATCTTCTGCTGTGCATATCATCCAGACATTGTGCTGAGCAGCCTCCTTTTTTTTTCCTTCTGTGGCCAGAAGAAGTGTGGCAGTGTTTACCTTGTTTAAGTTTTCTTTAAAGGTGCATTGTACTGCTGCTACTACTGCCTTCATACAATCTCAATTTACAGTCACTAGTTATAAATGAAAAACTGCTGTCTTAACATCTGACGTTGGCCTATAGTCTACATTATAGCTTGCTTAGATCAGTTTTCGCAAAATCATATAGCAAGAAAACAGCCACAACAAAACCACTGACTCCATTTAGAATGTTTTTCGGTAAGGTTTTTATTTTCATTATCTGTACTAAAGATATGTTTTTTTTTGCGAAATAGCCCACGTTAGCTGTTACTTACCAGTCTAAAGGAAACGCTGCGAGTTCAGCATCAAACCTCATGTCTTTACTCACCAACAGCTGTCCCCAGCGGTGAAAAGCTATGCTAATGTTTGCTCTTGTTTTGCCTCCTTTTATGTTACCTCTTTTCTTTGATGCCAGTACTGCATGGATAGCGGACCCCAAGATGGCGGCTATTCAGTCAAATGAGAATAGCTTTCCTGGCACATACGCCAAAAATACTTCTAGCTTTTGGGTTTGCTTCCAGGGTATGCAGGTATGCAGCCCACTGAATAGGTGCAGCAGGGATGTTTTTTCTCCACTGGCCCCGCCCAGGAGATCCTGTTTGGCTCATAGACTCTTCATTGTGATGTCACATGTTTTTTAATAGCTTTTCATGACTTGAGGAATTTTTTTTTACATTTTAAAACCTCCGTGGATCAAAAATTCACAATAGAAAAGAGTCAAAATTGACCTTTTTTGCATCTCAAGGTGTCGTGTCAACAGTCTTACAGATGTCTCCTCTATAATGGTTTTTTATGGGGAAAATGCTTTTCGGGCAGCTGGGGATTTTTTGCAATATCGCAAGTGGCTATTGGAAAAATTAAAAGCAAGGCTGAGCAGTGCCCCAAAGCGTGGACTGTACTATACTTCTTTATCATCTCATGTTAGATCAAAGGCAGACTGGACGCTACAGTGACATACTGTCGCCTCTCATGGTAGGTCTAAAAGTGGTACAGTATTACACGACTGGATGGGCCAGGGTTATCTGGTTAGCATGCTCATTTCAGTAGAATCTCTGCAACACAGTACACAAATGTCTTTGACACAACATCAAAACTGGTCACGTACTGTTCATAATGTCTGTTCATTTTTTTAAAGTCTCAAACAAAAATTTTGGCCATATCTTACAACCTAAATCAAAGTCCAACATTAACTGAATTCAGCAAATAAGCACTGTGAATTTGAGGCCTCTCACAAACAAAGCTGGAACTCAGCTTCAATATTCAATATTTTATTTCCGTCCATTAGCTATAATATTCCCTTTAGATTCACGTAGGAGATCCATTATACTTAAATATGTGAAAGAAAAAGAAAAATATGTGTAGCAATTTCTGATTGTCTTCTTCCAATCCATATAATACACAGCCAGCAGCCTAAACAGTTCCTTTGCAACATCTGGGAACAGTAAAATATAGTAAATTGCTGTTTGCAGACATTTTAGAAAGAAAAACCCAACATCGACCTCGACACATATTGGCGTTGGGTCATGGACTTATCCACATATGACGTACAAGCTACCCAGGGTGCGTTGGTTATTGACGTACTGGGACGTCAACTTCTTGTTACATGCAGTGTCTGTTTTACGTTTAGCTAACACACTCACATGGTTGGGTTTAGGCAATAAAATTACGTGGTTGGATTAAGGAAAAAAGAACAGGGTTTGGCTTTACAATCTTAAGGGAAGCCAACACCGGCCTCCCAGTTGAAAGTTGGTGGTTGCTGGACCCATCCACCAACCCCCCCCCCCCCCCCACAA
>JAPZEB010000010.1:1965052-1982906 GCA_029783705.1 Chaetodon striatus
GGACCCATCCACCACCCCTCCCTCCCACCCTACTTGGACTTTTCATTGTTGTTCCTGACACTGCTGGGAGCTGTTATAGGCTGGGTATCATGCCAATGTGAAAGGACGGCTTTTTTTGTCTGTATCTGTCACCGAAAGTCACTGACCTAGTAGTGGTTTTCGACGACCTAGTGAGACCAGGTTGGAAAAATATCTAAAGATTTTGACATTAGATCTGAAAGAAAAATTGTCACTGAGTGTAATCCAAGGTTTTGCCGATTTGCATATGACAGTACATGGTGTAGTTTAATGGTACTGTGTGAGCAGACAGTAAAGTCAGATTTGATAATGTAGCTGCAGCCAGTGTTGATGGTCTTCTTCCCAATCCAGTGAGCAGTGTGTGCCTGGTGTCAGGTTTCCTGCACCACAGCAAATGATAGCAACTCGCCTCACCTAGTTAATGCATCAGTTTGCTCTGTTTCACCTTTGGCTGACTGGAGCACAAGGGAACAGATGTCTAAGTAAATGAGTACGCTGAGCAAATATTGATTGTTTTCACTACATTTTTTTTAAAGTGAGGATGAAGTAATGGCTATGCAATGCACCACTGCCTTTAGAAATTTAGCAAAATTACTCATTTTATTTGTGAAATTGTTTCTGTGGATGGAACATAATGGTAAGATTAAGATTAATGTTATCATTATATGATACTTATTATTTCTTTAAATATACGGTTTAGCGAGTCTGGCTTAGAACATTCATATGAGAGATTAAAAATATGTAAATGTTTGTGCATGATGCCCAATGACTTCTTCACATCATCATATTCCTTCATATTTATATTCCTTTCCACTCCTTTTGGATACCTGGTAAAACACACCACAGAAAATGACTACTAAGTGTGTCATAAAAAAGAAAAAAATGAGGGAAAAAAACCTAGGATGGTTTAATACTTGAGACCAGACTTAAATACTACAGCCCTGCAATCTTTTCTCATACATTTAGCCTTTTAAAAAAACCTCCCTCCTCAGTTGAGTCAGAGAAAACGTGTAGAATCCTCAGCAGGTTTCAGTCAGGCCCACAGCTTTGCAGCAGCGAGGCAGCAGCCTTGGGAGAAACTCGCTATCATTATAACATCAATCGCCACTCGCCTCTCTTAAACTCCTTCCTCATCACCACTCGTTTCAGCTGCAGTACATCAGCACTGACTGAGGTGGAATATGGGAGCAGGTAGTCATCCTTTAACACCAGCTCCAGCCTGTGTGTATATATTAATGAGACGCCACTGGCTAGCTCCAAACTTTTCGGCTCGTCTCTGTCATTAAAACACCCCATGTGCACTTTTGACTCCAGATTCAGTACTTTTTGCCCTTTAGGGAAACAAAGGGGATTATGTAAGATTTATAGGGATCGGCCCACATCTCGCCCCAGCCCCTTCATTCCTTTTTATCTTGTGATTCAGATAATTATTGGTCAGAGGAGAGAGCACGGAGAAATGCTGAGTGGATCATGGCTTTGAAGCAGGAGATGGACGGCACTTGTACACAGCCCAGGCTATTCTCATTCACTGTTTGTCCGTATATCAAAAGAAAGTAATGCACATAAAATTCTTATGTAACCCACGTAATTGTGAGCCAGGAGGCTGTGATCACGTGAGCTGTGCTATGCAGGCTGTCTCCATATGACTGGAGTAAAGGAGGAAGTCAGGCAACATGCTATCAATAGCAACAAAATCCACTTAGGGAGGTGGTGGACAGGTTGCGTCTATTGTTGTCCCAGCCAACTTTATAAGAAATCACGCCCACTGCCAGACATCAAGGCCCGATGACTGCCTGCCAGCCTACTGCTGTGGCACTCAGCATGTTGGGTGCTGGCTAAAGGCACGTGAGAAGTTTTCTGTCAGGGCTCTCTGCCAGAAAGCCCTTTATTGGTTAAGTTTAGGAAAGTTATCATGGTTTGGGTTAAAATTAAAAGATTGCTGGCACAAAGGGGCTTTCTGGCAGAAAGTGCAGATGGCAAACTTCTCCTAAGCCTAAATGAAAGAGGCATCTTAAGGCTGGGCGCTGGGTGAAATGGCACAGCTTGAGTTTAGCAGTGGCTTTGAACACCATCCTTACCAAAAAAGTGAGGAACAATGGCAACTCAACTTCAACCAGAGCAAACAATCCTCCAGCTCCCTGCCTGATCAACAGCTAGCTAGTAGCAGTCAATTTCAATGGCACTGGCTAGCAGTAGGCTGGCAGCCAATCATCGAGCCTTAACTTTTGGCAGCACACATTTGTCAGTTCCTACAATATCATATCAACCGTGTGAATAACTCTGTAAAATATCATACGAACCATTGTATGAGGATTTGTTGCATAGCTCTGCCTGCACAGGGAGCATTTGTCGTGTTCCAAATTCTGCTTCTTCCACATTCATTTTGAGCTTCAGCTTCAGTCTGATTACCAGTGGTATGTTTTTATATTTTTTGCCCAGTCTGTTAAGCCTAGTTTACAATTCAAAATAATCTTCAAATCATACTTCAAGAAATGGGTCAGGATTTTAGGAAATATGCTTATTGCTTACAAAGCTGGATTCTGGACATGGTTAGCTTAGCTTAGCTTAGCATAAAGACTGGAATCAGGAGGAAACAGTTAGCTTTGTCCTCTGTCTGGTAAAGTTCAAAAATAAACCCTCTATGCTAAAGCTCATTCATTAACATGTTGTATTGTGTTTGTTTGATTCAAAACATAAACATGAAACTTCGGAATTTGAGGGACAGGTACATTGTTTAGCTGGATGAAACAGTATGTAGTATCTTCAGTTAAAGCTACAGTTGGTAACTTTTATAAATATACTTTTTGGTATATTTGCTGAAAGCGTTTCTATTTCCACACCATAGTACATGAGACAGATAAAAAATAATGTTCCTCCTCTTCCTCGTAGTGCTTCTGATGGCATTTGCTAGGATCTACTGTGGGTCGCAATAAACAACCAATCTGAAGAGGCAAAGAATTTCTGTGACCTGGCAGCCATGTTGACAACAGTCGAACCAAAATGAAGCACCCCCGACTGGCCGGAGCAAATGTTCTCTCTTTACAGCTAAACAGTACACTAAAATATGTTTCTGAGAACATTTGAGGTGAGAAATAGGCAGCTCAGTAACACAGTCTTGATTCATATTTGATCAGTGCCTAGTTTGACTGCAGTTCATGAACAGTGATTGACAGCTGCATGAGAGACCCCTCAGCTCTGATTAGGTGTTTTTGTTCATATGCAGTGTACTCTTATGAATGTCATTAGAAACACAAAGAGGAGACAAAAGCCCATGACTTTTTTCTTCTGTCTCATCTATTACTGTCTGGACATAGTGACAGCTTCAGCAAATATGACAAAAAGTTATTTTACCAAATACATCGTTAATGTGTGGGTTGCCAGATATGGTCAGGGAGCACAGGTTTTGGTTTTAGTCTCTGTGTGCACAATAGTACCAAACCAGACAACCTCACTTATTCACAATGTAATAACAGGTAATCTTCACTTTTTCCTCTGACTAAATCAAGTTCTTATCTTAACTATTTCTGACTACAATTTCAGAGGGAAATGGTCTACATTTTAGCCGACTACATTTATCTGACGGCTATAATTACTGGTTACTGTGCATGTCAAGATTTAATAAATAAAACATATAATTATCTTAAAAAATATGATGCATGCTGTGATTAAACTGCCAAATAATAGGCTGTACTAAATAGTTCAACATTTAATTTAGATTTTGCTTTAAAAAAAAAAAAATATGATTACACCAAGCAATTTTTTGTATATTCTAACATATAATATTGTCTTTTACATATGCTCATGTCTCCCTTAAAGATGAGATCTCATCTCAAGAGTATTTACCTATACAAATAAATGCTATAAGTGAGGAAAACTATAACTTTCAGCAAAAACTTGTGATTTTATACATTTTACTGAGATCTGTTGGAGTCCTGATTACTTTCTGATACAGTGACCATTCTGCATAAACTCTTTTTGACAGCTGTGTAAGATGTGCCTTTAAGCGTCTTTCACAATTATAGCTTGGATTGACCACACTGACCTTTGAGATTTAGAAAACGCTCCACTGAAAACAAATATCAAGTACTAACAGTATATTATTTTCATTAAAATGTAGGGGATGCAGTTGTAGCGTTGTAATTTAGCCCTTGACTATGTTTACATTGGCATTAATATGCCAGTGGCATACTTTGACTCAGAGAGAGGTCACTGTTGCGTGCCCACTTCCCAGAGCGACTGAATTAGCATGTGGAAATATGCCACTTGTTAACTTGTGTGACTTTGGGTTTCGCGTGGCTGTCAGAACCACAGAAGCAAGACTTTTGTTTGTTGTTCTGTGATGTAGATACAGAGAGGGGGGGGGGGAGGGGGGCTGCGGAGAGGAAGGAGGGGAGATGTTTACACAGTCTGAAAGATAGAGGAAAGAGTGTGTTTGAGATGAAGTTTGTCTATATGGTTTCAAAAAAATGTTAAATTTCAAAATGTATAAGATGTTTTTAAAACATGGAAAAACATATATAAAGAAGATGGAATATCACACATGTCTTTGGCTGACATAATAACACTTTAAAGGTACAGCTTATTATGCAGGAACCGTCAGTTAATTTGTTGACAGCCATCCTCACTACACTGCTTGTACACACACTGCAAGCTACAATAGGGAAAGGGAGTGTGTCGTCATCAACAGCGAGTTGGCCATTTTGGAAGTATGAGGGTAAGGGACCGCAGACACGTCGTGTTTTTTGTGCCATCAAGTTTATCATTTTCAATGTAGACACCACACCGACAGACTGCGTTCCAGAGCACCGATTTCTTCAGGGCACGGCAGATAAGATCAACAGAGATCAACATTTGGAATGCAGCATGGCGCTTTGCATGTCATGTGACAAGGACCAACCAATCACAGCTGACAGAAATCTTTCTGTCAGCTGTGATAATTATAGAGAAGAAGTTGATCATTTTCACACAGGGCTGCCAGAGCTTTACATCTGTTGGACGATAGGCCTACACACAAACAATGCCTGGAAGAAGATCTGTGCCCACTTACTAGACATAGGGGTTCCAAATATTAAAAGTATCTGAAATGCTGAAGGCGCTAATGCAAAATACAGACATCAGGAACTATAACATTAATGGGTGGCAAGCTGTCAAGGTCTGTGAGGATTGATAGCATTAACTAACTTCAGTTTTGTGGTATTCTGTTTCCTTGCCTCTATCAAGAACTTCTCTTTATAAGGCCATTTGTCTTTTGCACATAATTAAACATTTCTACTGATGAATGATTGACAGATGACAGATGATTAGACCGGCAGCTACCATAGCAATGGACGTTTATCCTTCCAAGATGGTGGCACCACCACAGATTGCTTCGCAATTTATACTCCCTATTGTAAGAGCGTTGGATTAATTAGGCTATGCATAAAATGCTCTCTTTTTGTTAGCATTCAGCATAATATAAACTAGTGTATCTTTGTCCGGGTGGTTGTGTCATTGGCATTTGGCTTGTAGATCTGAAGGCCCTGTACTACCTGTTTTTAAATTGGACATGGGCCTCCAAATATATAAACTTTTTGAAATGCTGACGGCGCTGATTCCAATCAACAGCTAGATATTGGCGGCAGTAACGTTAATGGGTGCCAAGCTGTCAAGGTCTGTAAAGATTCATAGTGTTAACTAATTCCAATTTGTAACATTTCACTCCTCTGCCCCGGTCAAGAGTTTTTCTATATATGAGCATTTATCTTTTGCATGCATTTATACATTTCTTTAAATATTTCTGTCTCGATTTTTGTAGCTATAGTTGCAGCTACCTTTTTATAAAGTACCGACCTCACCTGCATGCTGTTACTGGCTGGGGGCTACACACCACTGCCTTAAGGTTGCAGCCCAGGAGTGTCCCTGTCACAGCAAAATAACAAGAAAATAAGAAAAGAGATGCAGAAGGCAGGGTCTCTGCAGATAAATACACCACACACTTCTAGTGGGTCACAAGTGAGGATTGAGAGGGATTGCTGTATTCAGTCTATACATTCTTTTACCTTTGTTTTAAGAAAATTATACATAGTATACCTTTCAGATTATATAGCTGTACAGTAATCGTGCCACAAACAGCAAGTCATGACTTTAAGTTTTTCCCTTTTTTCCTTACACTATTTAAGAGGGGAATCTCCTCATGGTATTTTTTTTCCTACTGAACCCAGAAGACTTTTTCACTCCTTTTTTTCCAAGTCTTTGCCCGACTATCTAGTCGCATATGCTTGGGGCTCATTGGAATTAACAGCTTCACATGTTTACTTTATTTGCATACAACTGACAGCAACAGATTGTTGAGCAAAGAAAAGAACACTGAGTGGGTGAGAGGCAGAAACCTCAATAGTATTTTGAAAAGCTCAATTCAACTCGAAAGAGGAGGGAGCCAAGGAAAGCATTAAAAAAAGAATAAAGTTTAATGAGTAATCAAGCACAAATGAAGGATTAAAGAGAGATTAAATAGAGATACAGGTAATTAGGAATGCAATATATTAGTGAAGCAGAGAGAGTCAATTTTAGATATTGTCAATAGAATAATATAAAAGTAAAGAAGAACAAATTAACATATACAATTATTTAGACATAATTTTGTAATACTAAGCGAACTGCAAAAAAAGTGGAAAAAAGAGACAGGAGAAACTTTTTGATTAATAATAAAGTTACAAAGTAGAAGCGTGAAACCTTTGCAGCCCTTTTTTAATGTGTTTGATAGAAGGTGGGGATTGAAAGCGCGCACATTTGTGATTATGTGAAATCTGTCTGCATTCCCGCTAAGCCAAGAAAGACTGTTCATCTTCCAGGGTCTGCAGCTGGGTCGCCCACTCCCTCTGAAAAAGCGAGCCGACATGTTTTATTACATCCCTATAGTAAATCCATATGGATTCACACCTTTGAATCCATTACAGCTCGCTGTCACCAAACATATCCAGTGTGAAATAGTGTGAAGCCCATAACCTTCCATGTTTCGTGCATAAATCCCTCCACTATGCCAATAAGCATTTCCAAGAGGAACCAGTAATGGCTTTATTAAAGGCTGTTATGGGATGTCGAGAAGGAAGAGACAGTTTGAGACACCAGTGCAACAAGAAGAAATATTCCACTGAGGCTCTCCCTCCAAAATGAGAAATATACTTTGTGAAATTCATTTCTTGAACATCACATCACTTTGTTTAATCCAGCATGGGTATGTGACTAATTTGTTAAATATTGAATCCCTTGTTCCCTTATTTTACCTATGTAATGACACTTACCATAATACCATCATTTTTGGACAATAATCCTTGTGGTAACTGTCTGTCTTTCAGACACATTGCTGCATGCCTCCACATTCCAGCTAGACCAAGCTCACACGTAGTGTCAGCTGGGAGACTGCTGTTTCTGTCCCGTGTGAAAGCAAAAGTTGTTCTAATAACAACGTAGTGTGGTAGCATACCAATTAAGTGATATGTCCTGTGACTTAAAATTACGTTAGTAACAACAATACTTAATGTAACCCAAACTATGTTTTTTCTCCTAACCTAACCATATGCTTTGGTTGGCTTAACATAAGGAAGTAAACCTTTTTTACCTACACTGCAATTTTTGATAACAGACTGTATGTGTGTAACTAGCAAAACCTGTACACCCCCTGTCAAAAAGTTAAAAGTTAAAAAGTTAAAAAAGGCAAGAGTATTTTTCAAAAAGACACAAAGCATGTTCAGAGCGTATATTGACACACCTTCTCTGGGTGTCCAAAACTGACGCAGGAGGGTGCCTAGCACCTCATATTGTGATATGCAGGGCCAATGAGATGATCATGTGTTGGAAAGTTTCATATTGTCATCAAGCAACACCCTGCACTGGCCTTTCCAAACAAATAAACCGATAAGCTGTCTGGTTCCATCACTTAAACCAGCCTTCCTGGATTTCACTGTCTTTTTGGTACCCAAGGGCAGTTTTCAAGGAGCTAAATATTCTGTGACTTCCAACAGCTAATTACATGTTAAGGTTTTTTTTTAAGGAACTCATGAGCCACTGAAGCAAAACCAGGAAACATAAAACAGATTTTTTTTAAGCATTCCTGCTTGGGAATTCAAATAAGAATCATGAACATACCTACAACAACTCTGATGATCATATATTGTATGATCATCTAATTTTGCTTTGGTACATAACACTGAATCAGTTTACAGAATTTACAGAAATTGCAGTCATTTTTTAAGCAGTGGGTTCATGATTTCAGACAGAGATAGACCAAAACAGGCTTTTCATTTTTGACTGTCAGCTCTGCTTTTAACATAACTGGCCAGCCTGTTCTTATTTGCAGGGCATCAGATATGGCAGCTTGGCCCTCTGCGCCTGATGCAGAGCCTCAAGGGACCCTTTAGCGTCTGTATGAGATGCAGGCTTTCAGCAAACTTCAATTTTTTTCATTCTATTGTTATATACACAATACACACACACATGCACAACAGGCCCTATACATGCATTAAATGGAGAGATGTCAGAGTGAGGTGGCTGCCCATGGACATGCACCCTGAGCAGTTGGGGGTCCAGTGCCTTGCACCTTGGCAGGGCCCATACGGTGAACTGGCACCTCTCCAGCTACCAGTCGACGCTCCATATTTGGTCCAGATGGGTACTTGGACCGGCGACCCTCCAGTTCCCAACCCAAGTCCCTATGAACTGAGCTTCGCTGCCCCAATGTCATGTATGTAACGCCATGTATGTAACTTAACTTGCGTAACAAATATAATTAAAACTAAACCATGATCTTTCTTCTAAACCTAACCATTTAGTTTGGTTGCCTAAAGCTCAAGTAGTTTTGGTGACCAAACCTGTTTCCTTTGATCACTGTCCCTGAGCGTCCATAACTTACATCAGATAGGTACCTAGAGCATCAGAGTTTGAAGCACAGTGCCACTTACCAAGCTTTCGTATTTGAGGAGTTGGAATAGAACTTGCCTCTAACTAGCAGATTATAGCAGCTGTCCACTGAATGTGAGCTGCAACAGTTGGTAGTTAGCTAGTTAGCAAGGCATGCTAATATTTGCTTCTTATTTTAGAGCAGAGAACAGATCAATTCATTCCATGGTTACACTCTTGCTCTCTTGTTTTGAATTTTGGAAAAGGGAAAAAAAAATCGTAACCCTCTGAACTGTTGAGCATTATTCAGCCCCATGCATGTTGAGAAATCCAAAGCTAAACAGGTCTCCAGTGGCTACTGTAGTTGCAGGTGCAAAGCAGTGATTTGACAATTGCTGTTTTACAAGTGCTGGTAATAAATGGTGGTGGGTGGCTACAGCTGAAGGCCCCAAAATGTTATCTGGCACTGGTTTAGTCTTAACAAACCTTTTTTGAAAAGCTTGAAAACGATGCAAACACAAAACAGCAGGACTGTAGCTTTGACTGTTTGGCTGAGATCAGAAAGACATAGTTTTGTCTTATTTCAGAGAAGGACCTGAGGGGAGCAGACAATACGGAATCAAAAGATGGAAGCAATAAAAAAAAGTGACAGTATGATTTGTGACGAAGAGGATAAATACAAGGACATAGACGCCAGACACAGGATAAGATAAAGATAATGATCAGTTTATGATCTTAGATGCTCAGAAAAAGGCAGAGAAAGCTTGACCAGAGTCAGGATTGACAAGACGGGGCAGTGTACAAGAATTTACAATAATTGGAAAAGCCATACTTCATACAATGCTATCAGATAATTAAATCTCTAAACAATTGCGCTTCACATCTTCTTACATGTCGGATTCAACATGTGAAATCGAAACTGTCACTCCGACCCAAGGACGAGACACAGACGCTTTATTTCCAGACGTATCACAACATCAGAGGATTATAAAGAACAAGGGAAGCACTTATTCCTCATTCCGAGAGCTTTGCTTAATAATAGCCACCATATAACAAAGGGAGTGTGAAAAACGCTCTTTATGGGTTGGAGCTGTTGTAAAGTTATATTTGCCGTTAAATTGAAATCCTGTTCCCTTGACATAATAGATAAGGCATCTGAAATCATAATAAGTCATTTTAACAGCTCATCAACTTTACAGTAGCCGCTGGCGTGCGCGCTGCTCGACATCCTCGTGGCTTGGGGGATAATGTTCGACCTGTCAAAGCTGCTGAAACATGAGTGACATCCTGTGACAGCTATTAGAACCCATCGGCTCCCGAGCATCTCTCTCCACACAGGTTTATGAAGATGGGGGGGAGAAAAAGCTTCTTTTTTTTTTTTTTTTTAAATGCTCCCCCTTTTCCCCTTGGTGGTTTTGCACAATAATTGTTTTTCCACACCCTTGGGCTAGTCATCAGTGTAGCTGCCACATCACCACATGATATTCATGATAATCCCATTAGTCTCTCCGCCGCAGTGTCTCTGAGTCCCAAACTTTTATGCACAATGTGATACAGCAGATACAGTGTTTTTAAATGTGTTGATTGCCTCTTCACTTTCTTGTCAGAGCTTGGTGATCTTTCTAGATTTTTACAGCTTTTTTTTTATATATCTGATGACTTCGGGCAACCGTGGAGCGAGCTTGAATCCAAGTCCTGCACAGGCATGCTGATCAGAGTACCGCTGCTCCTCCTCCTCCTCCTCCTCCTCTTCCTCCTCCCTCTGTGGTGAAGACATGTTTTTAAAATCTATGTATGCAGGTCACATTCATCTAACATGGCTTCCAGTGGCCAAACAGAGCAGCCTGTTGTGCCGCATACAGTAAAGAGACTGTTTCCCTGCTATACAGTTTATGGCAGAGAAAATATGTTGCCTCCACAAATATACTAACTAATTGAGGTACTAGTGGAAGCACTGCCGTGGTTCATTAACACTGCAGCACTGACCACTGCTGGAGGGAATGTTTTACTTTGTAATACAAAATTCAAATGTGTTTTTGTAGACTTTTGTCATGATATTTTATTCATGAAATGCTTTCACTTCAAAATGGCAAAATTACATTAATGTTAACTTATTTTTAATTTTAATAAATGGCTCTTCTTGCTAATTGAATACAAAACACTATGTACAATATGTCCAGTTTCCATGTATGTTGTTAAAATATGGTAACTTGTTTAACTATTACAAAGTTAATGGGCTAACTTTGTAATAGTTCATTGTTGAAAAGTGTGTACAAAAGGATGGATGAGACAGAATATTTCCATTTTCTGGAATGGTGCCGTATTAAAAAAATTAAGCCCTCCTTCTCAGGGAAAAAAAAGAAAAGAAAATAGAAAAAAAAAAGGAATATTGCAACATTATATATCATTAAAAGTCACCAATAAACTCTTCCAAAGCAAAGTCTTCACAACTGGACTTGATCGGGAATTTATGAGAAATTAACAACATTGGCAACCAAGATTACAAGTTTCCTTGATGTTAGCATGTAGCTACATGTAGCAGCGTACTTGCAGCTGCGGAATGATCGCCTATAGCCCTACTTTCTCCTTTTAAAAATTACCAATAAAATCTTCTAAACACAAGCAGGCATGTTCCAGCAGGAATATGATCTGAAATTGGGGAGAAATTAACAACAACAGCAACCAAGATTACATGTTTCCCTGGTGTTAGCATGTAGCTACATGTAGCAGTGTAGACTATGTCATGATAACACTTGCAGTAAAGTGCCTGGAGCAGCGGAACACATAAAGAAATCTGAAAGGATTTGTTGTCAGTATTTAACAGAGTATTCAGAACGGTCGCCTGAGGTTTTTGTTCACAGGGAATATTTTAACATACGTTTACCTCATCATTTGAAACTTTGGCCAAGTTTAAGATGAACATCTGACATTGTGACATTATATGACTGAAGATAAGGAAAAATATAATAAATCCCCTTTAATGACAGAACAAGATGACACAGGTGGCCTGAAGATTTGAGAGATAGCCTTGTGAGCGGAAAGTCAGCACTTCAGTCCCTGGACCTGCAGAAAAAATCTGTGTGGGGGAAGTGAAAAAGCTTGACCTTCCCTCATTAACACCGCCAAGGTGCCTTTGAGCAAGACTCTTAACCTCTAGTGGAGCTCTAGTGGAGCTACTTGGTGACCCAGGCCACATCCACATGTATGTTTTTGTTTCAAAATGAAAACAATTTCTGCACATACAAGCATTCAAATACTGTTTTCGAATTCATGTCCGTCCACTCTCCTGAAAACACCTGACCATTTAAATACATTGGGCACATACTGGTGTACACAGGAAGCAGACTATCTACACTGCGGTTGCTTGGTTAATTAACATCAAAAACTACAGAGATGGTGAAAAGTAAGACCAGAGATTTCGTTGCTTGGAGTGATGATGAGGTAGAACTCTTACGGAAAACACATTAAGAGTGATTGCAAAGCAAACACAATGACATATCAGAGCTGCACCAGGAGCATTATCCATCAATGGAGGAAACCATGGGAACGATAAAGGAGTACCCACACAAAAAGGATAAAAAAACAAAAGGTACATAGATCTAGCGATAACATTCTGGTAGGACACATGGTGACTGATCAGACCTAATTGGAGAGCAAACGTGGCTGCCTGCATCATTATTTCTGCCCATTCAGACTAAAATGCAACCCAGGACTTTTCAAATTATAACAGGGTAAGCAGTGTTTTCATAGGTCTCCATTTTAGGGGTTCAAAAACACCTAAAAGTAGTGTGGATGCTAGGGTTAAATGTAGCAATAGTTGTGTATGTTATTGTGGATGTAGCCTCAAAAGCTAACTGTCAGTTAAGCTAGCTGAAAGTAAAGATATCTTCATTGTTTAAAGACAATTGTTTTGCAGTTTCTGCCCATCAATACTAAAACGTAATCCAATTTAACAACACATAAGGTATTGTGTAGACCTAGCTTTAATGTTTTTGCTTGAAACATCGTGACTTATAAGATTTTGAATAAGTCGCTCTTTCGGGCCCTCAAGACTAAAATGCAACACAGGAGTTTTCAAACTAAAATGGGGTTAGCAGCATTTTCAAAAGTCTTCATTTTAGCAGTTCCAAAATGCCGGAGTGTTGTGGACGCTAAACATAAATGTAGTAATAGTTATGTGTTTTTAAACAGTAACATATTAGTGTGGATGTAGCCTAGGAGATCAGGTTGAGGGGCTTCCAGGATGGATGGGTGAATTGTATATTAGTAAAAGAGAGCATATCTTGAATAAATTGAAAAATAAATAAATTAATTAATTAAAAAAATAAAAATAAAAAATGAAATAAAAACATCCAGACCGCCCTCTTGACAAAACATCTTACTGAAAAAATATGTATTGGCTTGCTGAGCAAAACACAACCATTATGGAAATAAGCCATCTTACATTTGAGCATAATGCCTCATTTTATGTGTTAGATGTTATCAATGGCACTTTCTTCTTCGCCAAAAACTTTTTATTTTACTTAATTGTAGGGTCATGAGTGCTTTCATCAGAGTTTTCCTTAACCCAAACCTGTTGTTACACTCTCTTTCTTTTCTCCCTGTCCTGATTGTTGTCGCCGTTTCTCGTCTTTCACATCCTGATAAATATCTCTCTCAGCATTCTTTCCTTTCACGACCTGTCACCGACACTCAGGCATGAAAGTGTGAGCTGTGAGAGTGGGCGCGTCAACTTTTTTTGTGTGTCCCACCCACAGAATTTACACACATGCATGAGTATTCATCCTCTGCCTTGTCTTCCATTGCAGCTCATAATCAATTGTTTAGAATACCACACATCCCATGCTGACATCTGTCACATACAATCATTCGTCTTTTTGATGTCTCGCAATACTAAGCACTTCAGACATCCCATCAGATTCCTGTCAACTTTATTTTTACCTGCAGTTTGTCACCGAAAGAATTAGAGCACATGCTCGGATAAAGATGTTCTAGCTTTCCTGCTTTCCCGTTCGGATTTCATTCGAGGTCATGTTTTCCTGGCAAATACCAAAAATCAACTGCTGAGGTGGTGTACAAATGTAAATAGGGGCACTTATTTACAAGCCATGGACTCTTGGGGGGACAGGAACCCAAATCTCCATAAACAGCACTGCTGGAATGCCCTGGTGGCTCAGCTTCTGGCCTGTAATTGTAACGTCTCAAGTACAAATTCAGTGTCAGACATTTGTTGCTCTATTTCCCATTTTCCTTTATATCGCTGTGCACTGTGAACCATCTAATAAAGCACAAATGTCACGAAAATGATCTTTGAAAGGGCTCTGCTCCAGAGGTCATGGAGATATGATGCTTCCCTTTGTACAAAGTAAGACCATTTTTGGATGAAACAAGGATGTTGATGATGGTTGTTCAACACGTCTGTCCATTCAAGACTTTGTTCATGAGCAAAAATTTCAACAACTCTGGGCCAGATTGCTCTGAAATATGATATGGGTTTTAACGGTCCCAAGAGGACAATTCTTGAAGATGTTGGTGACCCCCCTGACCTTTTCTACAGCTCACTATCAGGCTAAAATTTCAAAGTCTAATAGGTAGATCGAATTGACAATACTGAGCACATTCATGCTCCCCAGAGGATCCAGAAGGGTTTAGCTCAGTGAGATAGACCCTTCGTCTTCAATGATACCATGGCTTTTCCAGCATTACCCTGGAGCCATATGCTCACAAAGTGCCGAGAAAAAAAACAAAAAACAAAACATCAGCATGTTCATTTTTTCCACTCACTAAGATGTCTTAATAACCAAACAGCAAACCAAATATGATCTTAATCAGTGCCTGCCACAATAGCCAGTGTGACACAAGCATTTTTTTTTTTTTATTATTATTATTTTTTTTTTAGCAATATCTGATCTGCCACCTCTGAGGATTGGGGATTGGACAAGTTTAGGCAACTAAAAGTAATTGATTATGGTTCGGAGAATATTGCAGTCACGGCTATAAGAAACCACCATCATCTGTTGGGAGGAGACAGCTGGTACACCCAACCATCCTCCACTGTATCTGCCCCCAGGCAACACTGATGTGTATGTTGAATGGGCAGCAGCAGGGCACCCAATCTCCAGGGAAAATGTTGGCATTATACATTTCTGCAAACCATGAATATGTTACATTTGCATGTCATTATATGATCAATACATTGAAGTTTTACATTTCAACAACACTGTGCTAAAAATGTGGTTAGGTTTAGGCACAAAATACACTTTGCTGTGGCTAGACAAAGTTCATGTTTGGGCCTAAAAAACACAGTTTTTGTGGCACAGTCATGGCTGGAGAAGTTGTTGATGTCTCAGTAAAAAACACCTTTTCATGGCCCTATCCCCAGTGGACATGCAGTGATGTCTTGATAAAAAACAATATTTTTTGTGATACTGTGGCTGGAAACAGGTCGCTAAAATACACCTATGTTTAGTCACTAAAAAGCTGCTAGAAACAGAGATGTTTTCCTGAAAAACAACAGATATTTTTGTTTGTTGCTCTCAAACAGTGGTTGCAGCTTGGCAGGCATCTTTCATTCCAGCAAACCATGAATATATCACATTTGTACCTGTTATAAAGCTGATATGAATCTTTGCATTTCAACAATGCTATGGCTAACGTTTGGTTGTGTTTCGGCACAAAATCCAATAGGTTATGGTTCAGAAAAGATTATTTTAGGCTTCAAAAAACTGGTTTTGGTGGCACACTCACTGCTGAAAAATGTTAAAGTCCCAGTAAAAAAACAACAGCTTTTCATGGCACTATCCCCATTGGAAATGCAGCGATGTCCCGGTAAAAAACAACACCTCTGTGACACTGCCCCCCTAAAAAAGAGCAATAGGTTGCTAAGAGACATCCACATTTTGTGACTAAACAGCAACTGGTCTTGTTGTTTGTTGGTCTCAAACTGTGGTCTGCAGCTTGGCAGGTGTCTTGCACAGGTGTCACAGTATCCACCATCCCCCTCCTTCTCTTGATGACAAAATCAAGCTCATATACTACACCACTTTAGAAACACTGACGTGATACATATGAAATGTACAAATGTATCACATTTATAGTTTGCTGAAATGCCAACATTTTAGATAGATAGAGAGATACTTTATTGTCACTGTCATTTTCATAACAACGGAATTGAAAATTTTATTATGGTGACAGGGCTGGGGCACAACTGCCCCACTAATGGCAAGAAGCTCCCCGATGTATCATACTTCAAAAACTGCTGCTGTCCGCTTACCCAAATCTCATCATGTAGACAAAAAAATTGCCGTATACAGAGAAAATGGTAAGCAATGGAACATGGTTAATGTAGCAAACATTGTTTGGTGTATCAAAAAGGTTGTTTATTGACCCCTTACCTTGAAGCTGATGTAGCTCTCAGGCCATTTCTGTGGTTGCCATGGTGACAGAGCAAGCCACAACGGCAAGATGAAAAACCTAAAGCTTCATCATTTCAGCCAGCACCAGCAAACAGCCCGAACACACAGTAGAGCGGCACCTATTCTGTCTCTCTTTGATTCTGCTGTTGGCATGGACCTTGGCGGCACAGTTGCCATCTTGTTTATAACAGAAAAAAGTGGAAGCAGCAGTGTCTGCAACTGCTCATTTTCTGAAAGTACCTTGAGAGGTTTACTGCCTCTATAACTACCTCACACTACTGTCATCTATACTTCAGAGCAAGCATTTTAAGAAATGGCCAGTGATGTCACTTTTTCCCTGAAGGAAGTTTCATTGCAGTGCGGTCAGTAGTTGTCCAGTACTTAGACTTAATTATCTGATACACTGACCATCTGACATCATCCTCGTAAGGCCCCACTGTGAACCTGCTGAGAACTACAAAAGGCAAGAAAGGACTTGTTGGGTTTCTCTTTATTTTAAAGCAGCTATATGTGTGTTCAGTGATTACATTTCTATTGTCACATCAAAGTTGTGCAATTGTATCCGACTCAGGGTTGAGCATGCAGCTCATTTACAACAATGTTGTAGTTTGAGCTTCAGAGGGTTTGAGCTCTCTCTCAGCTCGTTGCTTTCCAGGTGATGAACGAGTCCACTGAGACACGTTCTGCTGTTTCCGTCTAAAAACAGCCATCCGCAACACGCGCACATACAAGTACATACTCTACACTCCACACTGGATTCATATGTTGCATGAAATTTGGAACAGACAGCTCTGACTTTGGCAAGGAAATCAAGCCAGATTGGTTTACTTGGCTGTTTTCCACTTCCTGTTATACCATTTTTAATAAAGTGTTCTGTGCTTATTATAGCTCAGATTAAGGGATCTCATCCGGGATAAAGGACATCAATATGCTCAATGTTTATTCAACTTTTAAGTATATGATTGCAGCCAAGCAGTGAATTATATGACAAAATATGAATTACAGCAGAAAGTGAATTACATATGCAAATGTCTCTTATATTTATATTTATCACTCATGTACATAATGCATTTTTGTATGATATTATTAGTGTACAGTTACCCTGGATCCTCATGTTCAAAATGTGGTGAATAGTTTGTGGCAATTCAATAATTATGTCTTTAGTATCAACAAAAAAAATATTTAGAATTTCTTAATACTGTAAAGAAAATCTAAAATTATTAATTTAATTCTACAACTTTAATAGTTTATTTGGAATAGGCATATCATTTTGTTATGGATGCTATTGATTACTTTACAAAAAAAGGAAAAAAAAAAACATAACAGATGGGCTTGCCTTTTCAAAAGCATATATAGCAAATGGCAGTGTTTTTAATTTAATGAGCCTTCTTCTTTGAACACAGGCATATTTCCGAGACAGCAATCACTGCGCTCCTTACAAGTGTAGAAAGAAGTATCATATAGTGCAATCAGAAGTGAAAATATAACAAGATTATTTATAAAAATATATATAGTGACCTAACAACATAATTTACAAAATATATATA
>JAPZEB010000010.1:1983561-1998888 GCA_029783705.1 Chaetodon striatus
GAAGTGCTGTAAAGTTTAGTTGATTCAAAACATACCCAAAACACACATTAAACATGGCTTAATAGCAACAGTTTCAAACACAAGTACACAAATCAGCTTCGTTATAACTCCATGTGAATCATGGACAAGCTAATGTTATTAGCACAAGTATATAGCATTTTACATTGTATAAATTAGCCTCGCGACTAGCGGAGATGTCCTTTACCCAAATAAAGTCAGGATAAATTACACAAAAAACTTTTGTGATATTTTGTGGAGGCTTTATTTCTTTACCTTTAAGTTAAACATATCCTCTGATCGAGGTGTAAAAGATATACTGACCAATACTGAGAGGGGGTCCTGCATTTTATAATACGCATTTTTTTTAGTGCGATTAGATTTGTCAAATAATCCAAAGACATAAATCTGACCTATGGCAGCTAGCAAGACAAGGTTTCTTATATCTAATCCAATAGGAAACAGCTGACATTTACCTCCATGAGTTGAAACCATTTTCTAAATCTGTGGATAATATCAATAAACAGATTATCATCCAACTGAAACAGGGAATTTATTTATCTAACTTTATTTGAAAAAAAAAAAAAAAGAACACTCTGGAGATACCAGGTTTTCATTTAACTGCTGCAGTGGTAACATACAGCTTAGTTAAATGTCTCCCGATGGTTAAACTAATGAATTAAATGACCCACTATTATTTCTAATGCTATAAGTGGCTTTTAATTTTGATTATGTAAGAGTACTCCAAACTGTGACCTAATCACTGAACATGATTATGTCTGTTGCTGATTTAGCAATTTTGTCACTTTTATCTCACAGATTTTTATTACTCCAAATTAAGAGAACAGCCAGCACATCCATCAATATTTAAGTGTTACAGCTCAAAATTCCCATTAAATGAATAAGTGCGAGAAAAATAGCACTTAATCTGTCTGATTAGGCAATGATTATTTCATTATACTCACTGCTGCCAATAATGTTGAAATCAGCAGAAGACCAGAGATGTTTGTTTGCCCACTGTACAACATTGGAGGCTTCGTCTCTCTTCGTTCAATTAATCCACACTCACCATGTGCACTGGGATAATAATTGCGTTTTCATGTTCCATTATTCATAATTTTGTGCAAAAAAAAAAAACATTGGCACTAATCAGGTTGAAATAAACATGATCAAATAAGTGGAAGGGTGTGTGGAGAAGACATTACAATAATGAGCGTGACACTTGGGAGTTACAGTACATCAGCCAGGGGCTTGCCTTATCCTAATTTATGCACTTCAGAGGCCCCAATGATGTCTGCTGGATCAGGCACTCCAGTCTGAACTCCCATTGGTCACATGGCACTTATCTCAAAGAGGATTATCATTAACCTCTGCATACTGGACAAATTCCCCACCCGGCTCCCTCGTTGTCTCCACCTAATTATCCACAAGTTTAATTGGCTAAATAAATAACTACTTTGCCAGAACAACTTTGGTGTGTGGGGTGCATGTCTCGAACTAAATAAGCAAATAAGGATATTGACTCCTGAGGTCATCTGGACATATTGGAGAAACAGCAGGGTTAGCTGAGTTGGGATACTGTAGTTTTGTCTATAGTTCCAGCTAGCTCCCAAGTTGCCGGCCAGCTTCCAAAAAGCCGAATCAGGGCATGCTGAGGTTGTGTTTGGAAAAATATCTTCACTGGGGTACAGTGCTGCTGTTGTTAATGAACTAATAATGCTGTGAAAGGGTTTTAGAGATTCATTTGGGTGATTACTAATTAGGGTCTAAAGATCCCCAAATGCACTACCAGTTTTAACAACTACAGGACTTTGCACCAATGCAAACCCAGAAAATTACACAATTTTATTATCTGACTTAATACGCTATTTCATATTACCCATACAGTTTAACACAGGTGATAATATGATCGGGTACACACCTGTTCTCCTCAACCTTTTGCTGTATTGCTCAATTTCCCACTTGCCAAAAAAAAGGTGGCCACTGTAGATCTCTGCAAACCACAAATACATTTGTACGTCTCTTTATATCATATCTACGTTTCTAAAGAGACATAGTATATGAGCAGCTTTTGTCATCCGAGGAAGGTATGACACTATTCAAGACCAACAAACAAACAAACAAACAAATGAAACAACAGTTGTTTTACCCAAACATTGCTATTTCCTGCAGGGACTGTGGCACCAAAACCTGTTTTTTCAACACATTCTCACTCTGACCTCATCACATATCGACGTTTGGTCATAGACTCTCCATGTCGAGAAACAATGTGCAAGGTACCCTGGGTGCGTTGGTTGCTGACATTCTGGGATGCCGTGTCAAGTTCTGCCTGTGACATGCATTATCTGTTTTCAAAATACACTTCGTTTTCACGGGAAATGTACAGTTTGTATACAGTCTATTTCAAAATAAAGGTACTACACTGCAAATTGAAGTTTCTTCCCTCAAAAACAAATGTGCATGGTTACGTTTAGCTAATGCACACGTGGTTGGGCTTCGGAAAAAAGCCGCAGCAGCGCCCGAGTAAGACTGGGTGGCTGCTGGCAACAGCTCGGGACTGGCAGCAGAAGGTCGACCTGGGGAGACAGCTCAAATTCCCAGAGAACATCGCAACGACCACACTCAGGCCAGATATGGTGCTAGTGTCAGAAACATCAAGTGGTCCTGCTGGAGTTGACTGTTCCCAGGGAAGACCAGATGGAGGAGGCCTTTGAAAGGGAGGGGGCCAAATATGAGGAGCTAGCAGACGAGTGCCGAAGCAGGGGATGGTGGACCCGATGCAACCCTGTCGAGGTTGGATGCAGAGGATTTTTCAGCCATTCTCTCATTAGGGCACTCAAGATGCTGGGAACGAAGGGACTGCACACATGGAGAGCCATCAAGAACATCACAGAAGCCGCAGAAGGGCGTCGAGATGGCTGTGGATCAAACGGGGAGATCCGTGGACAACTAAGCCACTTAGACACAAGCCGGGGCCTGATTAACCCTGGCCGGGTCGCCTGGGCGAGGGTGTATGATGTTGAAAGACCGAAACGCCCAATGACCCCAGGTTACATCACTAATAATGTGTCTAAGTTGCACCAAGAGGTGTTTTCTAGAACAGAAAAAAAGAACAGGGTTTAGCTATACAATCTGAAGTGAACACTGGCCTCCTGGGTTAAAGTCAAGGTTGTTGGACCCATCCACCACCCCTCCTGCCCGCCCACCCCACTCGCACTTCCGCCGACTTAACTTACATTGTTGTCCCTCTGTGTTTCCCCCAGATGCCACTGGCAACTGTTAAACAATAATGGTGAGTGGCCACGTATCATGATGACATGAATGGACAACTTTATTTGTCGGTGTCTGACGCAGGAAGTCACTGACCAAGCGTTGGATCTTTGCAATGAGACCGGGTTGATTTTTTTGACCCAAACATGATCTTTTCCTAACCATAACCAAGTGATTTTTGTGCCTATACCTAATCACACTTCAACCACAGCACTGAAATGTAAAAAAACATAAAGTTTAAGCATATCTGCAACATAATAATGTACAAATGTAACATATCCCTGGTTTGCAGAAATGTACAATGCCTACATTTTTTTGGCATTTGGGTTGAAGTCTGGGTAGCTATTTGGCTCTGCTTAGCATGCCCAATTTCACAATGTTGTCCTGCTGCTTTTATATTTGGTAATCCTGTCAGAAAGATCCTTGAGACACCTGCTCTTGACCAGGTAACACCCCTGCAAATAAGAGATGCAAAAAAAAAAAAAAAAAAAATTAATTCTCACCACTAGTTTCATTTATAACAATAGTGGCTGTTTAATGTTGTGTTTTTATTCAAAAGGCAGACTTTCAAATGTGTGCTGTAGAAGATAATCCACATTTTTCATGGTGACCACAGTTGCAATCTTCTTTAAAGGAAATGACCTACTAAGTTCTGCCAACTATAAGCAAATGATGACAACAGTATTTGGCAAATAGCCAATCAAACTGACGCATGGCAACAGGCAGTCAGCTCTACTTAGTATCAAATTTGTGCCATCCACTTTCATTACCAAAGGCCTTGGGCATGTGTATTGTTTTTTTCCCACACTCAGGGCACTTGACATAGTAAGTGTGGGGTGATATAGTGACTTCTCAAGTCAAGTCCATTTTAAAATTATTCTATCCAGCCACTGACCTTAAATTCTATAATAATGATAAATATCAGGACTTTTTCTCTGTTGCCAGCAATTGGAGCTTTGCCCCATTTGACCCATCGCCTTTGTACATTGCAACTTTGGGCAGACAAAAGTTGGGAAACATGGTGAAAACTTCCGTTATCAATTTAAATCTGCTTACAGTGTGACTGCTGCTACCAATATCTACAAACCAACCAATTGGAATACAACATGAAATAACACAGACTAAACACAGTTTGAAGCCATATGCTCATGTCACCATGCTAACATGCTCATGATGCTAATATTTACCATATTCATTTGTTACTTCCACCGTCATTAGTTTTGCAGGTATTTGGTTATGAAACACAGTATTGGACCAATACAAATTTTGACCTGATGATGCCACTAGATGAGAAGCTAAGGATCATCATGACCAGATTATGAGTGTGTAGCAATTTAGTGGTAATCTATCTGACACTGTACCAAAAGTGTCAATTTGTTGGTGGCGCTAGAGGAGAAATCATGAGATCACTAAAGTTAGTGGGATTCAATGTCTTGCGGACAAATGTCTCAAACAAATTTAATGGCTGCCCATTCAATAGTTAAGATACTTCAGGCTGACCTGCCTGCTATTCCTATAGCCTATTGGCATCAGTGTTGTAGTGGAGGGTATATGCAGGTATAACCACCTCTTTTTCTGACCAAAAAGCCATTGGAATATTAAGGAGGGGATATCCACTTCTTCCTCTGTAACGTACCCATCTACCTAATAGTACACCCACCTCATCCACTACCACTACACCACTGCTTAGCGTGGCTGAAAACATGAGAGCAGATCTCTCAGGTCGCAGGTCTCTGTTTACATCATAGCATTATGATTTACCAGGTACAATCTGACATGCCCTGTAATTAATTTTGTACAGTCTGACAACAGATTGCAACCATGATTTTATTAGCCTCGTGCAATGAACCTGCAATACTGCTGTTATCCCACACAGTGTCTGGGGCATCTATTTTTGTAATTTTCTTCCCAGTGGTTTTCATGATAACATGTGTAATGAGGTCTGAAACAAGTTTAAGTTTAAGTCGGTCAAAAGACACTGGATAGTAATTTTATGATTAGCATTCTTTCCTTTTTCTGTTGGCTAACTTGGAGGTTTCCAACCTCCCTGATCATCTGCTTGTGTGTTGGACCTTGTGTTCTTGCTATGTATGATCCAAGATCTCAGCAATTGACTTGCTGAATACCATGTGATTATTACTAATAGAAATGATTGCCCAACCAAAGCGAATAAGACCCATTGATCTTTTAAGTGTTGCCTAAGAGGAGTGTAGCGTTCACACCCTTTATATTGCACATGCAAAGGATTACTCCAGATTTATGTGATTATACCTAAGCTTTGTTGAAAGACTTTTTGGATCCCGTGGATGTAACAGAGGTGAGAAATTTAAGTCTGTTAGAACTCAGTTGTGCACTGAGGACATATCAAGTGGTAAATATGTTGTCAAGCATGAACCTGGAATTCCAAGGGCAAGATTGGAGGCACGAGTCTCGTCTCATTTCTCTGCTGCAGCGGGTTAAACGCTGTGAATGGCCCGTGCCGGCGGATCTGGCGCTTGTGTCAGATGCAACCTGCGGTGCATCTCTGAAATACCTTTCTAGATCTGTCACAGATGAAACCTGTGTTTAATAAAGGCAGTGTGTTGTCAGCTCATAACCAGAGAGAGGTTTTCACACCATAACGGCTTATCCAGGGGGATTTTCCTGCTTCCATGCATCTGCTTAAGATTTCCTTCAAGATGGGATTTTTTTTTCTTTTTTGTCTCTTTGTGAGTCAGGACGTCCAATGCTTAGGCGAACAGCATGAATCTTGTTCTGTGTGGGAGTATATGTTAGGGAGTAAATTGCTTTGACACATACTTTACCAACTATTTCTTTGTGATAGAAACCAATGAATAAAAATCAGAAGCTATTTGCTGTCCAGAAGTGAGCGGTGAAGGACAGAAGAGGCTCTTTTAATCCATGTAATGGGTTATTGACTTTGACCCCAGGGGGAATATATTTGCAGATATAGGATGACACTTTTTTACTTACACCACAGTTCAAGCAATAGAACAATCCACATGGATCTACACCTCTATTTTCTCAACAGTGCTCTCATTCGTTTAGGATTCTGACACAAGTGCAGATAAGCCGTTTGTTGGAGAGGACTAAAGAATGTCTTTTGTACCCATTAAACAGTAAAAATACAGCCTACTATTATTTCTACCACTACTACTGCTTCTACTACTTGCCAAGTGTTAGAGTAAGTGTTGAGAGTAATTTACACTAAACTGTGAGGGGCCGTGCAAGCCATTTCATTCTCACATTCAGTCTGCTCATGTATATAGTGGCAATCTACTGTCAAACACATAAATGTATTTTGAAACCCTGTCTCCTAAGAAGTATGTATATTATAATGCCACCAAACTGAGGATACATTTTTAATGAATGCACTGGCAAAGTTGAAAAATATTTATGTAGTTTTTTTGTCTGCAAAACAACACTTGATTTAGAAATGGCTGAGATACTTTTTGGATATATTTGATGGGGTAACTGTAATTTTTGTGATTTTACAGGTAATGATAATGCATTTTGAGACTGTTCTCCCCAAAAACGACACATATTTACATGTAGTGTAGGCAGGGAAATCCAGTGGCTGTAGTAAATACGACAGGAGAAAAGGAGGCAGTCAGGTGATGTAGCATAAAGAGCGAGAAAGTCTGTTAATTTAAGTTATTTTGAGTTAACATTACAAACTTAATGTCATGTTGTGACGCCACATTGCGTTGAATTGCATTGTGCCATATCACATCACGTCACATCACGTCACGTCACATTGATCTACCATGACCACTGTGAAACCAAAAGTCAGTGTCGAGATATTTTAAATTACATATGTATGTAATGGCATGTTACTTACTTAATGCCACATTGTTATGTACTTAATGTCACATTGTCATTTTATATCATGTAATGTCACATTGTCACTTCATGTCAAATCATCATGTTAGGTTAGCAGGCTATTCCCATGCACTATTCATAGTTTTCCTACAAAAAGTATAATGTACCAAAGTTTGTACATATTCTATGTAATCATGCGTAAGTAGTATAATCCATGTATTTGGGAAGGCTGTGATCACATGACCAATGCACTGACAGGAGCAAAGAATAAAGACGGAAGTGGTCTCATATGGCAGGAGGTTTGAATGGCGGATGTGTCCCAAAACACAGGACTTTCCCCAGGAGACTGATGTTTGGAACCGTGTGGGGTCACTTTAAGGTATGTTGACATGGTTCTTTCCCTAAACGTAGCCTCAGTAACTTTACTTGCCTAAACTTAACTTAAGTTTGTAAGTTTAACTTAACTTTATAACTTAACTTTATAACTTAACTTTATCACTTAATGTTAAGGATGTAACTACTATAAAACAACTACGAAACAGGGATTTGGGGCTCCACTTATTTACCTGCATTCTGGTGAATGAAGGTTAACCAATTTGTGCATTTTCTGCATTATTTATGGTGTAAATGTCTTAAATTCAATATAAAAGTCCTCTGCTAGTTTCATGTTTTAATTGGGGATACAAACGCACATGATCTAAATATTAAGGGGTCAACCCCACTACATCCCCCTAATGTCAACACCTATGACAGATAATGACTGCTTGATGACATGTTGCGTAATCATATATAATGTAATGTCATCATGAGTTTTGAGCACATCCATTGACAGTTTTAAACCCGCTTACAAATATTGTTAACTATTAACTACTCCGTATGAACAGTTTATAAAAGCTTCATAATACAGATTTATGGAAATTTGTACCGCTATATGTAATTACAGTGATGCTATACGGTGTTGTCAAGGATTCATAAACTTTTAATACACCAGCTGTGGATGATTCATATGAGAAGTTACAATAGTTACAAATATATTAGCACTTAAATGACCTTATATTTGCTTATAACTGCATGACAGTGTGTTATAAAGTATTTATTTAGTGTTAATATCCTGTTTATGAATGCTAAATGGAGAAGTCGAAGTAAATGTTACCACACTGGGGTCAGTTTTTGCACATTTCCATGGATTGTAACTACCTTGTGTAATCTGTAAAAGTAGACTCGTCCTTATGTACTCACAATCCTCAAATTCCCAGACACAATTCTGAGGACATGACCTTGGTGTCCTCAGTGGTAGCTACAGCCCTACTTGAGAGTAAAACTTGAATTTGAGCAAGGAAATAGATGATATACTAACTTAAAACACTTCTGAATAAAACTGTAGCCAAAACCGGAATCTGAACAGCACTTCCGAGTTCTGTTTATGGCAGAAATGTATCAGTAAATGAGGATGGATTGGCAGCATTGTGGGTGTCTTTGAGCATAACATAAATGGAAGGCGTGTAATTCTAAATATAATATGCAAACGATAAGTAAAACCCTCTTTTGTGCAGATTCTAAAAATACGCTGCACTCTGAAGTCTCCGAGATGCACAAACTCAAATCCACACTTGTGATCTAGTTTGGCGTGTGCTGCCCACTCAGTGAAAACAGAGAATGTCCATATGAAAACAGATCACCTGTGGACCGACATGAGCTGGCTACTTTCTGTAAGTTGAATAGCATTTATGATTCTATTAATTGCCACAGTCAAAATCCCATGTCAAAGTTTGTTTTAATTATACAAAACAGGTGTTGCCGAGCAAGAGACAGATAACAGAACCATCAACCGCATTTGCAAAACAATGAACATAATGCGACAGATTTGTCCGTCATTTGAAAGACTTTGCATAATTATGCTTCCGTTGAATAATTCTCCATAATTACTCATGCACTAATGCTCGCCAAGAATAGAGCAGTGTGCAGTAAACCGTCAGCGAGAAAGTATATTTGCTGTAATTGCCGTCCGGTCTTTTTAACCCTCAATTTGAGAGGCCAAATGTATTTAAATCTGCATTGTATTTTCAAATTCTCATTTGGACGTCACATTGTTGGACAAAATGCAGGAAATGATATCAAATCAAGCTAATGAAAAAGGACCCATTCACACCCAGGCGGGGTGAAAAAGGTGGCAGCCTGGTGCTGCCCACATAGGCGTTTATTCAGCTTGAGCTGACACAGAGGTCGCCAACATGGATGTTTTTTTTCCTTTTCTTTTCTTCTTATTCTTGCAGTAATTGAAGGTTTGTTTGGAGCTCAAGTCAATTCAAATGCTGTATGACCTGAAAGCCATTCATTACCTGAAAAATGCATGCTTTCAAACTTAAGTTTGAATATGTGTTTTGCCTCAGAGCAGCAACAGAGAAACTTGTGATTAAAGTGTTCTTTTTCTTGTCAAGGTAAAAGATGAAATCGGGGTCCATTTGGCCTGGAGAACCTGCTTAAGCTATGGTCAAGCTCCAGTCAGTTCTAGGCAGCCCCACAGGGCCCACAAGGTCTGGCTGATGTGTTTTGAGCCTCAGCATTGTCAATTTTTGATTCCTGTCTGGGAAAGGTAGAAGCAGACATCCCTGTTTTTTTTTTTCCCCCTCCTTTTCTCTCTTTGAGCAGGTGCCAACACCTGAAGGTAAACAACATACAGGAGGGCAGCGGGGTCAGAGCAGCGTCTGGACTCAGCCTCTCCCCACAGACCGAGCCTGTCAGAGCCTGGATCTGGCCTGTCTGGAGCGCTGAGAGGAGCTGAGCCACCACGGCACCTGGGCTTGACACCACGTCAAGTGCCGGGGCAGGGACTGTCACGGAGAAGGGGGCCGCCTCGTGAATCTCGGGCTTAGTTTTAGCATGCAGACCCCATGCAGCAGGGCTCATGTTGTGGAGGCCCCTCCAGTCAAAGGGCGACAGCAGCTTTGCACGGCTAAACAGCCGGCCGAATGAACCTATAATCCCTCGCTCAAAATTTATGGGTGAGGGAAGAGGACAGGGGTGCCTGTGCCGGTTCATAGGGTGGTGCCCGGGCGTATCAAGGTTGGGGGCAACCGGAACCTCGTATCAGCAATCTCATCTGTAGCCCTGCAGGTGCCCTCCCACACTGCAAACTGCTGTGGAGGCATGCAGGGCTGAAATAACAGTGGCTGTGTTCCTGCTGCAGAGCGGAGAAACAAAATACACTGTCAAAATAGTCCGTATCAGTGTCAGAGTTATGGCGATCCATAAAACATATGGAGAGTGAATTGAGTTGCCGCACAGCAACCTCCTCTGAATAGGCAGGGCCACCGTCAGCGGAATAGAAATCACATGAATGTTTTCCTACAGCTATTCACTCTGCATCACCTGCAAATCTCTTCGCTCCTCATATTTCTCACTACTACAGTCAGACACACACATTCTGATCTGCTGTTATTTATCACATCATACTCTTTACTCACACTGCTCTTAAATATTTTATACGGAACATTCAACGTTAGATTTTTTTCAATATGTATTTCATATGATAAGCTCATTTCAAAACATCTGACTCTAAAAACTTCTTGACAGCAACATTAAATTATGCTAAGCATGGAAAAAGTATTGTAAAACACTGAAGGAACTGCAGGACCAGCTGTAATGCAGGGGTGTGTCCAAGGAGCAGCCTGGGGTGGCACGAAAGAAAATCAGACAAGATTCAAAAGAGAATCAAAACACGTTGTCTTTTCTAAACCTAACCACATGCTTTTGTTGCCTTAACCTCACTATGTGCTTTGGATGACATCTCAGCATTAGTAGGGGTGTCTCATCAACAGGAAACATCAACAGCAGACTCAGAAGGATACCTAGCAGGTAATATGTAGACGTGTAAGGCCACTGACAAGGCAGCGATATTTGATGACTTGGGATGAGAACTTGCTGCATTGACCACCCTGGGTCAATCAGCCTCAGTTGTACATTGTGTTTGATACTCACTAGCAAGTGTTAGCATGCTAACATGCCAAGTAAAGATGGTGAAGTTGGTAAACACAAGCAGCAACCTCATGGGCTGAAACGAAGCCAATGCAGAAGGGTAAAAAACTGCAGTTCCTTGGATGACCACTTGAGGCTGGCTCTGGAAGCGAGTCAATCTCCATAGAGCCCCATTTTAAAATGCCTGACTTTACAGCAGAAATAAAAATGTTTACAGCCTGGTACAAAAAATGGTTTGGGCCACTAATTTCCCAGTTCATGACAACTGTGTGGGGGGTGAATTTTTATGTAACTCACCCATTTAAATCTTATCAAGACTGAAAATTACGCATAATCAAGGGCAACACTGCATCGAGTGACAGGCTGTCTGCTGGTACTGTCTGTGGGTTCTCAATCAAATCCATCCCTTATTCCTCCACACCTCCACTCCTCGTCCAAATATGGTCTTAAGATGGAGATGGTCAAAATCCTGAACTTGAGGCTTCAAAATACACAAACCAAGGGGTGATGTCACGGTAGCTATGTCTATTATTTTATACAGTCTCTGGGTAAACATTATACCTGCTAAGCATCAGCATGTTAACATTGTAATTGTGAGCATTAGCGTACTGATGTTACCATTTAGCTCAAAGCACCATGATGTACAGCCCAATCAGCATCCTCTACGGCTGAAAAATGAAGCCAACGCAGAACTGCCAAACATTGCAGTTCCTAAAATGACCACTTGAGGCTGGATCCAAAGGGGAGTCAATTCTTATACAATTCCATGCTAAGATGTTGAACTTTACAGCAGAAATAAACATGTTTATAACCTGGTGCAAAAAACAGTTTTGGTCTCTAAAGCTAATTTCCCTGTCCATCACAACTGCATGGGGGTTAAAACCCACCCTTTCGTCCAAATATGTTCATCTCAGGTTACTTGTGGCTCCAAGATGCTAAACTCAAGCAAGTGTGAAACAAGTGTCCACAAACTATTTGGTGATGTCTGGGTGGCTATGTCCATTCTTTTTATTCAGTCTGTTGTACACCCTCACACAGCCACTAGCATGGGTGTAGAGTCTTGCTCCCTCATCTTTTTAATTTTCCCTGCACTGTTTGGCTGTGTTTCTGCTGGACACTGAGAAAAAGTTTGGTTTGTAACTGCTGACTACAGCTCTCAATGGCCTCCTCTCACCAAACACTGAAGAGGGTCTGAACATCTTGGTTTATCCAACAGGCTTTCTCCATTTTTTCCAAGTATTGGTTGCCCTCGTCAATACAAATGAAGTAGTGAAATTATGGTTGTTGTGATATGGCTTTTTGCACTTTGTATTACCTCCTAAGCCTTGCAATAACAAAACCTGTGAAAATGTCCTCTAAAAGGTCTTATAGTGCATGCATTTATGCCATAGTCAGGCTTGAAATCAAGACATTTAGTTTAAACTGGTCTCAGTGCAAGGTGTGTGTTCTCCTGAGGCAGAATTTTGTCACTATTTGGGAACTTCAGCGACCAGCAAATCAAGAATCAGGGCCCATCTATCCTACCTTCACCACAAAATACCTACCTGCTGTGGTTTTCAGCGATTCTGGAAGGAAAGGGCAACATACCAACAGGGAATTTAAGAGAGCTTCTCAAACAATTAACTAAATTTCTCATACAAAGAAAATAATACCTATAAATATTATCTGGTTGGTACAGTTTTATGACAATTTAGTTGCTTGTTTGGTACTCTAATTGGCTATGTATTCTTGGACCATATCTAAAACAGACCTGTGGGAAATTTACTCTAAGCTGACAAGTAGAATACAGTTCTTTTCATCTTTTTTTAAGAGACACAGTCTGACAGAGACCTGCAGACATCATTCGATCCAAATATACTCAAGGAAAATTACATCTGATTCAAAATTGGGTCAAGCCGAACAGACACAAGCGTGATGCGTCACCAATGAATGATGTTACATATTTCAAGTACGCCATTTTTCCTGCACTTCACAGTTCACTCTCTCCACCTGCCTCAGTGTAAGACATATTAACCCTGATACTACCTGACCCAATCAGAGTAGAACAGATTTTGGACCCAGCCCAGCAGGTCTTGGATCAGGTCTCCAATACTTGTGAATAAGTAAATCCCTGAAGACCTCTAATTTATACACGCAACAACTGTCATAATTTTGTGGATTCAATATAAAAATCTTAGCTACATTGAGAGACCTTTGAGAGGAGATAAACAAGTCAAAACTTATACAGTGTAAGATTCACAGTGTGTGTCGTCATACCGACCTGAAGCCAGCTGGAGCTGATCTAAGCCTACTGGCTGCGAGTTAAACTCTCTATTATGAAATGGGACAGATCCTTTTAAGTTGTTCATATTTTTTTTTATTCTGGCAAACAGCTCTTGACTTGCTACTCCATGTCCCGCTCAGTCAAGAATAAAATGCAGAACAAAACGGCCACACACAGTTTCTCTTCAGGGCAGTGACAACGCAACCGCAACCCAAACAATGAAATACACACACACACACGCACACACACACACACACACACAGTTAAGCTGTGTATCAGCAACTTGTGTCTTGTGTCCTTACATCAGAGAGTTGTTGCGCAACATGCATTGGGGAGAGGATAAATTTGCATCCACTTACTCTGAGGCCTGTACATCAAATTGAACATTGTTTTTTTAAATAATTTGAAAAGCCGTTACCCACCAATATAATATTTGATAACAGCACTGAAACAAAGTATTCATCTAAGCTTTTTCCTTTTATTTTTTCTTTGGAGCAACACATATTTGTCCCGCCAAAAAAAAAAAAAAAAAAATTGCATTTCCAAAGAGGTACACCAGGTATTGGCTGCAGCAGCAGTGAATTATCTGGCATGAGTAGAAAGCCTAAGAATGAACATGGCTGGACAGAGTCAGACCTCATCAAGAGTACATCCAAAAAAGACAGTTTAATGAGATATCCCTGGGAATGCAGTGCAAAAAATGGCACAGTGATGACTGCTTTGCATCAAAGATGTCACTGTGATAAAATAATACAAGAAGAATGTGGGATGTGGTAAATTACTGCAGATGCATGTTCCTATTGCAGAAGTAGAAATCTTGAAACTGAGTTTTGCTTTTTTTTTTCTTAAGCACCGTATGCCTCCCACAGACTGTGAGATCTTAGCAGTCCTATAAGTTTAGTACAGCTACACTGTGCAACACGATCTAATAAACTTGGGTACGTCAAGTTTGATGTATGCAGACCGTACGATGACAGCACTTACTGAATCGCAGTCTACCACATACAGTACAATAGCTTACCATACTGAGTGCGCAAGGATGCTGAACAGGTTATTACTTCTCCAACTGTGATGCACAACATACACTAGTCACATTATTTAATGACCTTAAGTTTTGTGGGCTCTATATAGAGCGGCGCAACTGTGTGTGTGCTAGCTGGGCGAGCTAGGTTGCTCACCTGGCAGCTGCAACCCAGCCGCTATTTCCTTCCATGATTCGTCCTTTACGTGATCACGGTAAGAGCTGGAGGACTCATCATACAGGCAAGGCTTCTGCTGCACCAACTTAACAAGGTTTTCCTCTTTGCATGTTTTGCCTCCATGGCAAGCTGCTATCTGTCTGTTTATTTGGGTTTAGCACCAGTGTGTCATTTCATGCTGCATTTCTATTGGTTAGTGAGCAGACATAGGTCGAAACAGCAGTCATATGGTAAGATGGTCATCCCAAATCTCTGACACTGTCAGAATCTTATCCTAAGATGTCTTTAATCACAAGACTGTGACAACAGCCATCCTTGAACCTCTCTTACTGTGCGACATAGGACCACCATTTTAGAGCCACGACCAATGTTTCTTTCATGTTGGTCATTTTTCATCTGGGACAGCCCAAATTGCACAGTGTATACTGGGCTTTAAGTTATCGTGCGGGGTGTCTCCAGCACACCTGGCGGCATAAGGGAGCGTTTGGGGGCGTCACCCCCTCAGATCGACAGTCCCGCCCCCTCAGTTGGCGTGATGTTTACAGGCAATCATCGGAGACAATTGTTGTTAAGCTAAATAAGTGGCTATGTGAATGATTTTGAACTGGATATCCGAAAGTGGATGAAAACTAGTGGGCTGCCTACTTCTGCCTCTGAAGACCCTGGATCTAGCACATCAGCACCACCACCACCAGACACAGGCTTGCAAACAAATTCAGCGGAGCCGCCGACTTCAGTCTGCATGTAGTGACGAGGCTCTGTGAATCGGATACCAACTTCAACCTCATATTTAGCAACTGG
>JAPZEB010000010.1:2009884-2022173 GCA_029783705.1 Chaetodon striatus
GCGCACATCATCAGTGTGAGCGATGATGAGCCGAGAGTGTGTAGTCACACTGATCTCCACGAGCTCTGACGCTACGTCCCACTGGACGTCTGCTGGTTGTATATTCAGAGGATGGAACTGTGAGGCGGCATGTCAGAAAGCGGACGTCCATCTGGCATCCCGGGGACGCGCGGGGCATACCAAAGTATGAACCTGAGCCTCTCGCTGGAGGATTGAGAAAACTTCAGCGTCGTTCACGCTCCGCCGACTTTCTGTCTGCTTTCTCAAGAGTTGCTCTGTGATTGAGCGTGGCTGGAAGGGGAAAGTGCGTGCATGTCCGGGCCACAGGAAACATGAAAATCTCAGTTTGTGCTGAGAGCCGTGTTCATGTTTCTCACCCGATACTCTTGATCTGCTGCACCGTGATTTCAGCCATCCCTCTCCATTTCTACTTGTCCCCTCCTCACCGACACATACCTGCTTACACATGTCAAACTCAGACTTAGGAAGCATATGTTTATGTTTCCCTAAATCCTTCCATCCAAACATAAAGAATATAGATCAGCTTTGGCTGCCCCTCTACAGTTTTGTCTTACACTAACTAAATACGCAGTGGGAAAAAGATACCTCATTAAATGTGAATTTTTTTTAAACAAACACACCCTGCAGTTAAAATTGCAAATCAATGCTAATTGTTGTCACAAGGTAAACACCAAATGATGCTAAAATAAGCATGGTGTGACAGCAGAGGGATTTAATCTGCACTGTTGGGGGAATCTGCGTGGTTTCCCAAAATAACAGCAATGCTTGAGGCAGCAGTGGAATGATTCATTCATGTCTGACACACGAGCTGTGTGACAAGTTGAAGACTTGAGATGACTTTGTTTTATAGGCAAAGCTTACACTTTAATTCCCGCAGTAGTTTACACAGGTCTACCAATTAACAGGTCTGCATGGCCAGGTCTGTGACAGCAGGGGGGGACTGTCTTATATTTACCGCTACCGTGAAGAGAACTGATTTGCTCAGAGGAAATCCTTCCTCCCCCACCTTGTCACTGTTTTCATTATTATTTACTTTGTTACAGCATCGCACATCAAAGTATCTGGTAACACAGCTCAGTCATGGGTAAAGAGAAGCAATCAGACAAGCTGTATACAAGCAGTTTAGCCAGATTATCTAAACCACTTGAACAGAAAATTGTGAGCACAACTATTGTAACATCAGCATGTTACAAATCAAAACTGTGAGGCCACACATGGGCGTATTGGTATGTGGGCATATACATAAACTGGAGTCCCACCGTAGATATCTATCAGGCATTGATTGATAGCTAATCATCAGATTTGACCTACTGATAGCACCAATGCAGTGCTAGACAGACGTATCATACGTGATCTGTCTTGTGTATTAATTAGCTTTGAGATACAAAGCAACAATGTAACCTAGTCATGTCTCTACAGTTAAGTAGTGTATGAGCTGACTTTGTCATCCAGAGGTGGAGGGGAAGATTGGTGGACTGACATCTTGGCGGGACGCCTACTAAGCTGCAGACTGTTGCAGACCACAGTTTGAAACCAACAAAACTGGTGGTTTACGAAGTCATTGCTCTGTTTCCCTTGGCTTTTTAGGCACTAGTCATGGGTGTTTTGTTGCAGCCTGTCAGTGTTTTTCCATCAGCTTTTTGGGCTCTGAACTTGGCTGTTTTGTAGCAACCCGCTGAAATTTTTCCATGGACTTTTTAGATTCCAAACATGGGTGTTTTGTAGCAACCCGTCAGTGTTTTTCTATCAGCTTTTTAGGCCCCAATCATGGGTGTTTCATAGTATCCTGTCAGTGTGATTCTATTGCTTTTGGGGCTCTAAACGTGGATGTTTTGGAGCGACCTGTCAGTGTGTGTCCATCAGCTTTTTTGGCCCCAATCATGGGTGTTTTGTAGCATCATGTCAGTGTTATTCCGTTTACTTTTTTGGCTCCAATCATGGGGGTTTGTAGCATCCTGTCAGTGTGTTTCCATTGGCTTTTTAGGCTCTAATCATTGGTGTTTTGTAGCAACCTATTGGTGACTTTCCATGAGCTTTTTCGGCACCAAATGTGGGTGTTTTGTAGCAATCCATTGGTGTTTTTCCATTGGCTTTTTAGGTGCCAATCATGAGTGTTTTGTAGTGACCCATCTGTGTTATTCTATCACCTTTTTACGCTTCAGTCATGGGTGTTTAATAGTAACCCATCTGCATTATTCCTTCAGTTTTTTAAGGTGCTAATCATAGATGTTATGTAGCAACCAATCAGTGTCACACTGCATTACCATCTTCAGTCTGACATTGCCTCTACTGTAACCAATTTCCATGGGGGAAGGGGATTCAGTTTTCTCAAACCAATCACAAGAGACCAACATATCTGCCTGAATCTAACTTCATTTTTAAGTCTACATTGATGCTTAGCAATGCCAACATACCAGGGCATACATTTCATTTTAACATGGGGGTAGACACATATGAAGAGAGGGGTTTGGGGGTCCTCTGACAGAAAATTTTGTGCTTCCTTCATTCTGGTGATTATTTTTTGCACCAATTTGTACCTTTTCTTCATTAATTTATGGTGGAGATTTCTGAATTTTTGTCAAAATAAAAGTCTTCTCCTACTTTAATGCTTTTTATTTAGTCCTGCTTGATTGGCTACTCATTGGCCCCCCCATGGGGTAACCACTGCTTTTTAATGTCACAGTACCAGACAAATCAGTCCACTCAGTGGAGTGGGTGGATTCAGAGGTCTGGACCCAGGCATTTATTCATTGTGACAGAGAGTGGTAGCCGCTGTGAGCAGAGGGTCTGCAGTGGGGATGTTTCTAGATGTGTGTTACTGAAAAGGAAAAGATAACTGAGCCTTTTTTCTCAACGTGCTTCATGTTGTCTTCACTAATCTCCACCAGCAGCAAAAACAGAAGTAGCCCAAGCTGACAGTCCCAGTTCTTGTAGACCCCATGTGATGTCTTTGTAGCCCTGATGTGTACTTACAGTTATGAGGAGTGTGCGTCAGCTATGGTGTAGCCTGCAGCGTAGCTACAGAACCTGACGCATTTAGTTATGACTTAACTTCTTAAAGGAAAATTGTGCCCATTTTCAGAATTCAAACATGTTATTCCAATGATCTAAGACAATCCAAAAATATAAGTTAACATGAAAAAAATCCAAATCTAAAAACAAGAGTGCTAAAACTCAAATTTGTGATTTCATCATGTATAAATCTGGAGCTGCCCCACAGACAATAAATCGCACAAGATGTCCTGACACTGAGAGCACCCAGGGGAATGTTCTGAGTATATGGGTACATTTTCTGTTTCACACAACAATAGAAAAAAGCTCATGTGGGCATGAAAAAAGAAAATAAACATTATGTGGGTCCACAAAATCATGCTCCTATTCATTGTCTATGGAGCAGCCCCAGACTTTATATTTGATGACATCGCAAGTTTGAGATTGAGCCATGGAAAGTAACATATTGGAAATCTTTATTTAGGTGGTGTTCCCCTTTAATACAAAAGAATACATAAAGCTCGAGGGCCTTTAGCTCTGTGTGTTGCAAGTTTGACAATGATGATCCTGTTTGTTCCTTGTGAGTGTGTTCTGTTTCCTTTTGCCTGAGGAGGACAGGTTTGATTCAGGTTTGTTTGCAACCTGTCTGATCATCTGACAGCTCATGTTCTTTTGTTCCCAGATCTCAGCAATTAACTCTGTGAGAACACAGTTATTACAGCTGATAGGAATGATGGCCAAACTACCAAAAAAATCCCAACTTGCAAAAAAAAAACTGGAATTATCCTTCGTTACATGTGTGGCTTTCTACTGTCATTCAATTTCCCCAAAGAACATTGAATTAAATGTTCAAGTTCAGAAATTAGAAAGAGGAAAAAACAAGTGTGGGAAACCTAGAAATGTCGGTGTGTCATGTCAGATGTGTCATACAAGGCTGGAAGCTCTTGCTAACGTTTTGCATCACTGAGCACTCTTTATTGTTTGTTTGAACTGCTTCCCTCTGAACTCTCCCTTCATCCATTTCATCACCTCTCAGAGAGCCGGAACATTAAAAGGGGGGAAGCTACTCCGCCATTGTGTTAAATTACACTGAAGTAGAAGCAGCCAGTCTGGGCACGCAGTTAACCCCGTCAACACTGAGACTGAACTCAATGGATGCACATACTGTTCATTCCATGTATGTGTTCAAAGTATGCTAAAGGATAGTGGTGGAGCCTGTAAGCTGCTGCTTTGCTTAAGTGTCCTTGAGCAAAGTTCTGCCTCCCCTGCAGCTCTGAGGATGCTGCTGTGCAGCTGCCCCTGACCTCTGACCTCCCTGTGGAAGGGAAGAGAGAGTTTCCCCACAGGGATCAATAAATTATCACATCAATCTGCATCTAACATGCTTAACAGGCAACTGCCTTGACTTTATCTGCCTGTACTCCTCCTGACCTTGTGCCAATTACGCTTTGTTTTCACTGCAGTTGACAGCTGGTCTTGTCTCCTTTAAGTAGCATCTGTGCCATTATCAGGGGACCATGACATACCACAGATGATAGTCAATTAAAGTATCATTCCATTCATTATAAATGTTGGTTTTATTTTCATAGTTTGGCCATCTTTCTTAGTAGTAGTGATAAGATTTTCTCACCAACTAATTGCTCAAATTTGGGAAAATGATGACATCACTAAAAAGAAGACAAACAGGGTCATAGACATGATCAGTTAGACAATTAGTTTTCCGCTTCAATTACAGGCCGTTATCATTTCCAGGTCATCATATTTATCAGTCCCCTGTGACAGTGATACACAAGGCACCCTTTAGCATCTCTATGAGACACATTGGGCCCTCACCTAACTCCTACTGTATGTAAACCCATCCTCAGCAATATCTGACGCCCGAAGCAACCGCATTATTCAAAAGAGCAAGAAAGTCCAACTAGGGTGGGAGGGAGTGGTGGTGGATGGGTCAAACAAACACAAATTTTAACCCAGGAGACCACTGCTTGTGTCCTGTCTTAAAGCAAAAGTCAATACTGTTTTAACGTGATGTTACGTAACTTACGCTTGTCCATCACATATGTACGTACATCACTGTTCTGCATATTTAGCTCACGTGACATCATTTATTTTATACCAAAACATAATGTTTTTTGTAAACCTTACCAACAAGGGTGGGGATCAACAGCGGATCCACAATACAATATTATCACGATACTTAAGTCATGATACAATATTATTAAGATTCAAAACATTTGTGATTGCTGATTATTCTGATAAAATACACTGCAATATATTGCATATTATTATCTCGACATCAAGTCAACATCAGTTTTATCTAATAACATAAAATTTTGAGTCTGTGCATCTCACTTTTTTGCAGAAGTAAAATGCATCTAGTGGACTGACAAAGCAAGTGATTATATTATTCTTTTAGGCTACCTAAAGTTCAATTTGGATTTGGAATATTAATCATTTATATAATAAAAAATTAATACTTGGCACTGTGTGATGATTCAATACTGCCACACAAAAATACTGCAATACTATGCTGTCGTAATCTTTCCTGCCACCCCTACTAACCAATTAGTTTTGTTGCTTAAACTTAACCGCGACCGCTGCACAACATTAATCATGTGTTACACCGTGTTTCAGCAAGGAGACAGCTGTGAGTCACAATTCACAATTCAGTTCAGTTCATTTCAATTCAGTCCAATTCATTACTGGAGACATACAGACATATAGATTCAAAAGGGTGCATCTTATAGAGACACCAAAGGGTGCCTCCTCTGTCACTATCACACACCAAGTGGCATGAGAATGTTTTGGTATATCAACCTAGTGTGAGAATGCGTTGACAATACAGTGTATATTTCTGTTGTTTTAGTAAGTAATGGTGAATGTATCTGCTATCTTTCCCCAACTTTAACCAAGTAGTTCTTGATTCAACTATGTAAATGAACAATGGCATAAATCTTAACCATTGTGGTGAAAGGTTGATAACATGAATTTTTATTATAATGGTGTTCTGACACAGTTACAGAAGGCACCAACAAAATGTCATCCAGTTAAAAATAATATGAAAATCACGTATTTTCTTAGGTGTGAAAGTTCACCCTTGTTCTTGCAAAAGCTAGTCTGACTAAATAATGAGTTTCTACTCTGTAGCTTTTTCCAGAGCTTCCAGCTGCATCTCACATTCTTTGGAGTTTGCTCAGTTGCCATGGAAATCAAGTGACCAAGTTGACCATTTATAGCAAATGGTTATTAAGTTATATTTGGTGGAAAGGCCCTGCTGTTTGAGAGAGCTCTCAAAGGAACAGTGCGGCGACAAGGAAACACATGACGGTTCAATCTTAGTTGGTCAGCAACACAAAATACCACATCAGGAGCAGGTGTGGGAGGTGGAGGCAGCTGTGGCAGCAAAGGCATTGGCATGAGTGTAACCATAATAGTAACAATGATAAGTGTAACATTATAATATCCATGCTGTGTACCTGTGCTGTACACCTGCCTGAATGTAATTGGATGTTACCATTCACACGGCTGTGAATAAGCCAATCATTATGAAGCATATTTCAAACAGCTCATGGCCTTTAGCCCATACAGCATGACTTTAGTGCCCTGCCTGGACATATATTATGCTTACTTTCAGTCAAAGACATTCACGTCAAGGAACTGACCATTTAGAGCAAATGGTTATAGAGATAAATTTGGCAGAAAGGGCTGCTGTTTGAAGGAGCTCTCAATAATCTAAGCAGCAAGAAGGATTGTGGTGAGAAAGCTTGACATCCAAAGAAATGCCTGCTCTCTGCTTAGTAAATATTTGCAAGGAGTGCATTAGAGCCCATAAAAACGACCAGCAAGTACTCAGATTTAAATAAAAAAGCCTAAACACACCAAGCCTATAGACCATATGAAGCAGCAGCATGTAACTATTCCCCGTACTATTCCCCATGCTAGCAAAGTCGTTTTCATTGGAGATGTAGCACAGACAGCACAACTCAGATAAACATGTGACACAATGCTACAGTATCCTGATTCAACAGAAATATTCAAAACCAAATGTACCCAGCGTATGGAAGCAATAATCATGTTACAATTTATCTTGAATGCTAGCAAGTAAGTTCCTTTTCATACCAATAGCATTTTGATACAAGGGAAATATCCTACAAATAAAATGTGCCCAGACTATTTACAGATACACATGCTTTTATGCAAGCCAGGTCTATCCTGTGAAGACTAAACTAAGTTTGGGTAAAGTATTCTCTGGTAATCAGCTAAATGGCTTGTGTGAGCAACTGGAAAACCCTCCAAAAAACCTTAAAATCACAGGGAGAAAATATATTCGAGACCAATTTAGCCCACGCAAGAGTCATCAAATTATCACTTTAGGCAACAAGGCAAGCATAATGTTGTAGTCAAGACCACCTACACAACGACCAAGTCATGACCAAGACTGGAGTGTAGCAAAACAGAGACAAGACCAGGACTTTGAGGGGGTGAGTCCAAGTCAAGACCAAGACCAAGGCAGGGCGAGTCCCACACTCAAGATACTCCTACAAATGTGCAATGAAAAAAAGTCTTGATAAAATAATCAAAAAGCATTGCAGAAGTGAATTTTATGTAATTATCCTTTGTCATCTATGAGCAAACAAATTCACACATTAATGAGCTTAAATTAAATTAACACCCTTTATTCAGTGCTCCTTTTTTGCACAGGCAATGTGATGATATCCCTGCAAGTTGTGGTCTTTGGTGGTCTTGAAATAAATTCTTGAGTCCTCTTTGTCTAAGACCGAGACAGGACCAAGTCAAAATACAGTTGAAATCAAGACAAGACCTTTAAATAGTGGTCTTGGGATCAGTCTCAAGACCAACACAGATCTCAAGTATTACAGCCCTGGTTGTGAATGTGCCAGTCAATGTGAAGCATGTTGCAAACAGCCAGTACAGTGGTACCTCAGTGATCTGCCTGATCTAACACTACACTTCATTAAGAAGACCTTGAGTAAGGATTATTTTGTCAAACTAATTTTTCCAGGGTCAAGGATGAGCTTCCATACTCAACAAAGTACACCCCACATAAACAAACTGTGGAAGTGTTTTCTGATGCCTCCTTCACCAGGATGACTTCATTTAACCTTAAGTCGAGACTATATTGTCAGATGTAGTTTGTCATTTAGTGTGAAGGACTTTCATCTTGTTTCCAACCTTTCTGATCATCCGAGTGCTCGTGTTTCTTTCTGTTGGACTTTGCTTCAGCAATGTCACTATGTTCCCACATCTCAGATTACTTTGGTGAGTACAATGTTATCACAGCTGAAAGAAATGAGACCAAGAATAAAAATGAAGACCCAATTTTAATAGCACATTATCTTAAAAACGACAAAAATACATTGGCAACACTGGTATCTGTATGGTATGGTCTGTATTTCTAGGTATATATGGTTGTGTACCAGCGTGAGTATGCTTCTATCACCCCCACTCCGTGTGTGTGTGTGTGTGTGTGTGTGTGTGTGTGTGTGTGTGTGAGAGCATGTGTTTTCCAGGCCACCCTGGGAAGAGAGGTTTCATTAGGCACATTTCATCCCAGTGATATCACAAACTCCTTGACCTCCCTGACCCTGCAATCTCCCACACAGGCTAAAAGCAAACTCAACACACACAAAAAAAGCTCCAAGACTGAAATGAATTAAGTTTAAAGCTGGTTTACTGAAGGTCAGAAAACTTTTGGATGTGATTCTATGTATGTCATCATTACATTGTGTTTATTCCTTAACTTTCGACTTGGCTTGACTCTGATTCTTTGCGGAATCAGGTCCTCTTCTCTTCAGTGAAAGTGTTTATTTCAGAATTTTGTTAGGTTTAAATTCAGCCTGGGGACGAAACCCTCTTATTATGTCCTTCCGCACATACGTTCCTCACACAGTGATGTTAAAACGATTGGAGGAAAACAATAGGCACGTAGAAAAGGCAAAGTTTTTCTGTTGTCACCAAAGGGGCTAACTGCAGTGTTTGATTTCAGCCTGATAGGCGATCCTCCTGAGGCACACAATTAATATTTAACTTGATAGGCTGGAGAGGCAAGCTTTGAGCAAAGTGAGCACACATAACAATAGAAGCAATTTAAACGTGCAAAACGAAACTATTGAAAACTGCAGATCATAAGTCATCTACAGGCGATTGAAAGGGGCCAGTGTGCTGGGCTGCGGACTCCACATTCAATTAAAAATGTGCCATTTTATCCCCTCTCCCATATCTATTGCTCTTTGTGAAGCAGCCATGTTCATATCCATTACTCATATGTGAAGTGAGGCTGTGTGCAGCCTCGGTATAGGGCATTCTCCGGCTGCCAGATTCAGTCAGAGAACTTATATTGTTTGCAAATAAGTGTAACGCTTGTAATTCCTCTTTAATTGATTATTCATCCTTGGCTGACCTCTGACCCCTTCTTTCCTTTCAACTTCTCCTGAATGAAATCCAACCATCTCCTCCAAATTATTCTTGGAAGCTCCCCCGGAGAGTCTGACATTTTGCCCTTTCCATGCCCAGTCGTATCGCGAAGTAAACATTCCAGTGAATCAAGGACACTGCATTCCAGCGTTCAGGTTTCACCCAAGCAGAGCTGCAGAAATATGTGCACATATGTACACAAAACATGTACACCATCGTGTTGGAGACCAGGCAATGTTTTTATATATCAGTCTGAATACTTTTCCGTCAGGTACAGCTCTATGATTCAAATGCCAGTTGTCAAATACTTGATTTATAGGGTCACTAATGACACAACTATAGAGGTATCTAGTCATGCAGATAATTTTTGTTTGATTTACCCAGGTTTAAAGATATCTGTGCTCCCAATACACTGGAGGTAAATAGAATTTTGTTTGTGGTGCTCACAATCTTGAAAAAGGACATTCAAAACAAACCTATGTCATTTTTGTAAATAAAAATAACACATTTTTTGTCTTAAAAATGACAATTTAAATTCATACACAATAAAACAGTCTGAGTAAACTCAGGTTTTGCTGTTACTGCACTACTTGGTCTGGTATATCCAGTGGCTTCAACATGATTGAACAAAATACATGACATTACCACACCCTTTTAACACTGCATTACGTGGTGATGGCACGTAACATGTTATCGCACCATGATGCAACTTCTAGTAGATTTTTGAGTGCCATTCTCAGGTCGTCAAATACTGACATTTTGAGTTGGTGGTTCAGTCCAACTATTAACTCAAAGTATCATAGGCAATATGATGATCTGGGAATGAGACTTCAGGCAGATTTATACTTGTGTGTCAGCTTTATGCAGAACCTATGCTGTAGCCTACACACGTGGCCCACACTGTTGTGAGCATTTATAAGTGCTATATAGTGCACAAATCAGCTTCACTAAAACTCGCAGCATTCACAGACGAAGCACTTGTCCTTTGTTGGACACATTTTCCCCACGAATATGCTAACATTAATAGCACAAGCCTACGGCATTTCCTCTTCTCATATGAAGCCAGGGGCAACAGCAAAATTTAATGAATGTTACAAAATTCGGTGCCATTATAACTCATAAGGTTCACAGACAAAACAATTCTTATACTACACATGTTTTCCAAACAAATACAACATGCTTAAACTTTTAGCACAAGCCTATGACATTTTACATTGTATAAATTAGCCTAGTGACTAGCAGAGTTTTCCTTTACACTTATCAAGTCAGGATATATCATACACAAGACTTAAAATGCTATTTGTGGAGGCTTTATTGTCTTCACAATGTATTGTTTATTATCTGTGAAATAAAAGTAAATAAAGGCTTTGTTTCATTGAGGGAAATGGATTCAGCTTACCAAAATAGACAGGAGGTCTGTGGTTGCTATGACGTGCAGTTAAATTTCTGGGGAAGTGCACGTTAGGCTACAGCATAGGTACTGCATCAATTCCATGCATTAAAATTGCATGCAGGAATGGTCATAGTTTTTAGCATATGGTTAACTTTGTAAAACAGTTTGTTATAATTAGGTACCAAAACTACTTTACTAGGTTTAGAAAAACATCATGGTTTTGCTTAAAGTAAGTGTGTTTATTACGTACGGACTGTTAAGTGTATCTTAATGTCACAGAAGTGTGTCAGGTAATGTCACGCAAGTATGTCACTTTACATGATATAATGACACAAAGGATGCAAATATGTAGATAGTGTAAATAGTTAAAATTAGTCAGCATTAGCTTTTGGTTTCACACAGGACACGAACAGCTGTCCAGTGGGTGAAAGTCCTGAGTTTGACCCATCCACCACCCCTACCTCCTCCCTTCACTGACTTTTTTGCTCTGCCTCTGCAGAATGCATGATGTTGTTGAACCAGGGAATTTGTGTTTTTACCAAGACAAAGGATCCTTACTGACTTTCACTCATCATTGTTTCCATGGTGCTGGCATGTAATTTTAACACATTACTTGCCAAAACCACGTAATGAGTTGATAAGAGGTTGTGGTCATTTTACATATTTCTGTGAGACCAGGCTGAGTAGCTTAAAGTGGCTAATGCTACCTAATTTTAGCAAACTTTAAAACAGAGTTCTGCTACCTGACCCAGGCGGCTTTGTTATGTTTTTTTGGGCTTGAGCCAAATTTGGTCATTGTCAAATATAATTCTAAGGGAATTTCTTTCTTTCTGTCTCTGATTGTGACACTTGTTTGTGTGTGTTGCATGAGATGCATTCCATTGTCGAAGATGGAAATAAAGTAGCATATTAAGCCTGGCAAGCCGATGGTCAGTAGTGCATGAAGTTAAGTAAAAAAAATATAACTTTAACTGTCAAATTTGTCGGTGTCAGTCACATTCAGTCAAGTCTCCACCTGTGCTGTTGTTCCATGTTTTAGCATGTAATGGATTAAATGTTTTTAGCTTGAAAACAAAAAAACAAATGCTAACACGGCGTACCTCACTGCAACATGCTTGTTATTTCCTGCTTATGTTTCCATTTCACTCACTTTGAGTCAGGTCATTAGGGTTGTGTACTGAACTCTGTCCCTTAAAGGGTATCAATGAAATTACATCGGCACTACCAAGTACTGACCCACGGTAAATCCACTAGTGCCAATCGTCACACATACACAAATACATGCACACACACACACATAGACAGAGACAGAAAATTACCTTGATGTGTAGTTAGAAAAGAGCAGACTTGTTATAAGGCCTGCTAAGTCACCCAAAAAAAAAAAAAAAAAATATATAAATATATATATATATATATATATTTTTTTTTTTTTTTTTTTTTGATTTTTAT
>JAPZEB010000010.1:2022273-2044065 GCA_029783705.1 Chaetodon striatus
ACCTGACTCAGGAGAATCTTGGGCAATTTAACGTCTCATTTTCTTGACCATGAAAGGTCATTGATGGCCTTAAAAACAGAACATGTGACAAAGCTATTTTTTATTCAGTAAAGCGTATTGTGGGTTTTTATGGCTTTAGTACAAGCTTTCAATCCCATCTTGCATGATAACACCTGTGTCCATTCCCTCTGCTGATATAGTGTGAGATGTGGCTGAAGCCTTAAAAATTGTTTGATTTGGATGAACTGGCCCTTTAAATAAAAGCTGGGGTACCACACCACACACTGTGTAATAGTTTAAGAGAAAGTGGCTCATTTGCCACCTCCGTCAAATTTTAGTTAAAGTTTTCATTTTCAAATATCAACACATCTATCAGAGTTGTGTAAGTTACACTGAGCAGTGACTGTAGTTTTAGTATGCAGAGAAAGAACGGCCTATTGACTAGTTCAATCTGTATAATGAAAAAGCCATTACACACAGCAGATGTGTGTTTTGAGGAATTCTCTCTTTTTCTTTCCCAGAAGAATTTAATCTGCCAAAATGAGCAGATTAGATGCTGTCACTCTATCTCAGATTTTTTTTTCAACTAATTTGCAATTGTGGTACTGGGTCAATATTTGCATTGGCTGATATATTCTTTTCTCCTCTCTTCCCTCTTTGTTAAACTGTCAGAAGCTGATGTCTTTGTCAGGGACGTTCCTGAATAGCGTTGGGTTGTGCCTCCGCCTCTCGCTCCGGCAGCCTGCATTGAAGGCGATCTGAGATATAATTATGGAAAACTTTAAAGTTGTCATGAGCTTCAGTAGAGATAATTGATACAGGCTGTTCCAAAGAGGCATTATCTTGTCATTTGTGCTGAGTAGTGTTACCTTTTTAGTCCTCCAAATGGTCACATACATGGATGTATTTACACTACAAGGAAAGTCCATTTCACCACCTTTCCTATGAATTATTTCTCCCTCCAGGAGAGCTATATATATTCCCTACAATTGTTTAAAATTCATAGGCTTTTACTGAAACGCAGGAATTATGGCTTTGTGATGGATTCCTCCTTTATCTATTGTGACTTTCTACGTGTCCAAGACCATAAACATTTTTGCAGCCGTTCTGTGCATTTGAACTGTCAGCTACCAACCTTTCTCGCTCATGCCTCCTCGCTATATTTCTATTCCTGTGGCTCTAAAAATATCCAGGGGCCATCAGATCTTCAGCCCCCCTCAAAGACCGGCTGGTGTAGCACGGAGAGGGCCGTGAAACACGCCATTAGATAGATTTGAGGAAGACAGATGACCTGTGCCAGGCAGTGCTGAGTGTGTGTGAGCAGGGCTGGGGGTTTTGTGCAGAGAGATACCCGACTATCAAGGAGCCATTTGGAAGAGGCTGTCACCGAGTAGGAGCGCAATTCCCCGACAGTTAGGCTGAGGGAGGGAGGGGGGGCATTAGTGTGAAAGGCAGGCAGGGCGGCTTTGGGGTTGTTGGAAGGGAGTGACGCTCTTCTCAAATGGAACACCAGGGACGATTAATACATGACCAGAGGCATGGGGCGGGAGCTGCTTGGCGGGGGGTTTGGAGTGCCGGGGTCATGAGGGGGAGTTAATGCTGCTTATCAGGATCACAGGGAGGCTTTGGGAGGCTGGGACGAGGCCAATTTAACACATGGGGACACACACTCAACACCGGAATCAACCAGAGATAGGCTAGATTAACGACTCCTCCGTTTGTTTGTCCCATTATAGAGAGCCAAAGTCCTGACACCACTTCCTGTCCAGCCACAGTTTCCACTAGCTTAGGTAACTGTAACTCCTCCTGGGATTTACTGACCATGTTCTGATATAAATGAGTATTTGCTATAGGCGTTAGCAGTGCTGTAACCACCTATTTAACACTGGGGTGGGGGTGACCCAACCCTTGAGAGAGGTCAGGGGAATTCCCTGCAGGAGAAAATTTTTGAAACTTAACAGTTAAACTGACTATTTTAGAGCATTATTAAAAAAAAAAAAAAAAACTCTTTGATCAGAGGTTCTCAAATTTTTGATCACTGAGTGCCAATTTGGGCTGCCAGCATATGACTGAGGGTTAAGGCTTCTTCATGACATACTACACTATGACTTTTGTATGACATTTTTATGATACATAAACATTTTACAAACAAACAAAAACATGACAGAGTTATACATAACACATATCACATTCTAGCTGTCAAACTTTTAATACACTTTAAAGTAATGAAATAGAGATAGTAGAGCATTTGATATCAATTGTACCCACAGCAGCTGAGCAGCAGCTTTTGTTGGGGTACGGCAACACCATTTGCACACACTACATGCAGAACTGCAGTACACTGTAATTTATTACATTTATTTATGATTATGATTACATTTGCTCATCATTATTTTTGGTGCCTGGTTGCTTGTTGTGGCATAGCAATTTTTATATAAATATGTTTATTTTATTTTTTTACATATTTTTTTATTATTATATATTGTGGTGGATGTATCTCCCCCAATATATAACATAATTGCTACCTAGGGCATTAATATTGGACCTGTACCTTAGTTATTTCATTATGAATTATTTTTTATATGGTTGCATTAAAAATAGTTTTGTGAATTCAGACACAAAAGTATTTGGTCACATCTAAATAAACTTACAAACTTGAACTGACTGCCCAATTTATTAATGTTTACCAACAATACAAGTCAAAACTATGCAAACAAAAAAGTGTCCCTTCTAATTTCTGTTTATCCTGGCACATTCTGGTTAATTTTTCATCCTTCTATTTTGTTAAGTTGTGACTGTTACTTTCTTTTCTCACTTGTCATGTTAAAATTAAAAACATTTGCTAACAAACTTTAGCATGAGTTACATCAGTAACCCTAGCATGCTAGCTGCTAACTAGCATGGTGGCTCATGGCAAAAAGCAGCTTTTCAAGCAAGTTAGGACATAATTTTCTACTTAGTTAGTATTTGAAATAGTTTCATTCAAAATATTTTAAATAAAACCAGCTAATTTTGAGGTTTCAGTACCTTTGAATCTGATTGTATTATCTTCTCCAGTCATTCACCTCAGTCGCAGTTTAAAGCAAACCATGAAAAGCTGTTGCACTGTTTATTAAAACCAAACTTTGTTGAAAAGTTTTTTCAAAACATAACCTTTAAATCAAATCAATTTCAATGACATAATATTTTTAACATGTACCAGGTTCTGCTGTCTCCTGGACATGTTTTTAACAGCAGTTTAAAGGTAAAATCCATTACGAACATCATAGTGGTATCGTTAAGCAGTGATGGCGACTTATTAAGTTTAGCTTAACACTCAGATCAGTCAATAGAACCAAGTTAGAAAGTAACTCTGACGCTGGATCCTCTTTATATACACTTTACTGTATATGGCCATTAAAGCTCAGGAAGACATTTTAATGTTGGTGTCACTGGGCAAAAAAATCCCATAATAAACTCTGAGCATATTGTAATTCAGGAGAAAACTTTTCAAATGCTTTAATATTTTAGTGTACAATTAAGCTGTGTAATGAGAAAGTTAATAACCTGGCAGCAATGTTGAAAACAGTCAAGCCGAAACAATGTAGTGACAGAATCTTTATTGTATTTGATCAGCACCACCTAACTTTAAAGTTTAACCGAAGTTCACAAGCTGCAACTGACATGATTGACAGCTGCTTTAGAGACTCCTCGGCTCTGATTGGTTGTTTCTGTTGTTATTGCAAATGCCATAAGGAGCACTATGAGGAGGAAGAGGAGTATAATTTTGAATGACCTTATGTAGTGCTGTCAGGATATACTGACAGTTATATAAAAATAACTATGTCATATTTGCTGAAAAGGTTACCTGCTGTAGCTTTAATGCATACACCTAAAATTAAAACCAAACCAAACTGAATAGTGTACTGTGACCAACTCATTTTTGACAAAATTGTGAGAACCTTATGTCCTTGGTCAGGACGGTCAAGAAAGATCTGCAATTTCTGAATGAGGTGCTTTTACTACTGGAACAGATTTTGGAAGTTCTGGTTTCCCTCACGCTCCCTGTGGGACATCTTTGCTCCGCCTGCTCTAACACTGGTTGGGTCTGGAAATGAGACGACCCACACTGGGTAGTGAGGAATTTTTGGAACACAGCGGCCCGCAGATGCTCCCCAAAGAGCCGGATAAGCTCCTCTATCACAGAAGACATAAGCACCCACTTCAGTCTTCCTGTACTTGGAGAGGAGAATGCAAATGAGCGGGCTGTTCTCTGTAAATAAACAAGAGACTGAATAAACCCTCCCAGTTCAGCTATTCATTCAGGAAACTCACCTCAGCTGCCTAATGAGCTGGCTAATTTGTCTCAGATTCAGTTTTACGAGACGCAGCCGTGTTTGTGTTTATCTGATAGCGCTTGTTTGGATGTGAGGGGTGGGGGGAGCGTGGGGGGGGGGGTCGAGTGTTGAGGAGGCTGATCATCATTCTACACACCAGCTGGAGACCAGTAGGAGCTGGACAAACCACCCTTCTCCTCGTCCTCCCTCTCAGCACAGTTGCCCAACTGCGAGTCGTATATCCGCCAGCTCTCTGCCGATGTGGAAGGCAGTCATTACGGGAACAAGTGATTTCTCTTTCAGCCTGGTTCATGGGTCAATTGCTCTCTCCCTTTCTATTTCATGGCAGAGTTGGTGGGATTGAAGCTCTCCTCTAACCTGAGCTCCCCATTCCCACGCATTCTTTGGGGCTATTGAATCCTCCGGAGCCTCACAGTTTGCACTTGTGCTTTTGCAGCATTGTGTTTTACTTTATTGATCCTAACGAGGCGGCGATTTGTGTCATCCGAACAGGCCGGGCGCCCTGTTTGTCCAGATTTATGTGCCCTGCCTTCAGTGAAAATCCCTTCCCAGTAAAATCTTTAACACCCCTCGCTGTCCTCTTATTGAATAACTGTCAGCTGTCTTTTGATGACAGAGTTTAGGGCTTTACTCCTCTCTGTAGCCGCAGAGGTCTCATCACACACAGCCTCAATAAAGGAAAATACATAACTGGCCATGAAAAAGCATGACCCCGTCTACTTTTTGGTGTGTATGCAGTCAATATGACAAAGCATAATACTCATTTAATGAGGGCTGGGGCCGTCCAGCATCCCAGGGTTTGTCATGTCTCTCAGGAAGTCCCGACTAACATTTTTACAGCCAGTATCTTTCAAACAACAGATGTTTTCTCCATCTTTATATGGAGAATTTTATGGTGTTTTGCTCTATTTGATTTGAAACTACAGGAACAGAAACGGAGATAAAAATGATCTAAGAGATAGACTTGATGTAAATAAAACAAAGGTGGTATGTTTTGTTTTTTTTTTTTTTTGTATATATAAAAACCTAGTTGAGCTTTTCTTTTGGCCCCTCACTATTAGAATCAGTGAATGAGTATAAATTTTTACTGCCGACTTTGACATAATTTGTGGATTATAATAAACAGGTACAGCAAGCATTAATGCACGCAAACAAAGGTCATGGTTCTGTAATAACTCAAAGTAAAATCCACGGGTGGTCTTCCATTTAAAAGCTTCACAGATCTGATCGTTTAGTTCTGGCTGTTCTACCCAGGAACGGATTAAAAGACTACTGGACCTATTTAAAATTGCACCCCTGTAACACTGTCGGACAATGAGGGACAGTTTTTTAAAAGTGCAGCAGAGATGGGCTGCTGGCTACAGAGGTCTGATAAGATCACTTCTTTCTAATTCCACACCCCCAGATTTTTTCATCTTCAAACTTGTAGTTTTCAGTGGGGGGTGGTTGGTCTTGGTGCCCCCATGTAGGAAAAAGAAAAAATGCTGTCAAAGTGCCCTCTTGTATGTCCTTCCAGTGAAACTTGTAGAATCCCGTTCCAGTGGAGAAAATGCGATGCAAGACCCCATAGGGCATCTTTCTAGTGGTGAAAACACAATGCAGACCATCTACAATGCCCTTCCAGTAGAGGAAACACAACCTAGGGTTCTGTACAGTGCCCTTTCAGTGAAGAAGGTATGATGTGAGGCCCCGCAGGGTGCCCTTCCTGTTGGGTGCCCTTCCAGTGGAGAGAGCACCCTGCAGAGCCCTGTCAGTTCTCTGTCAAGAACGCAACACAAGGCCCTGTAGGGTGCCCTTCTAGTGGAGAAAACACAAGTCAGGGTCCCGTAGGGTGCCCTTCCAGTGGAGAAAACGTAATCCAGGGCCCTGTTGGGTGCCCGTCTAGTGGAGAAAACACAACCCAGTGCCCTGTGGGGTGCCCTTCCAATAGAGAAAACACAACCCATGGTCCTGTAGGGTGTCCTTCTAGTGGAGAAAATGTGATGCAGGGCCCTCTATAATGTCCTACCAGTGGAGAAAACACAACCCAGGGTTCTGTAGAGTGCCCTTCCAGTGGAGAAAATGTAACCTAGGGCACTGTAAAGCCCTTCCAGTGGAGAAAATATGATACAAGGCCCTGCAGGGTGCCCCTCCTGTTGGGTGCCCTTCCAGTGAAGAAAGCATCCCGCAGAGCCCTGTAGGGTGCCTTTCCAGAGGAGACAATGCAACACAGAGTCGTGTAGGGTGCCTCTCTGGTGGAGAAAATGCAATGTGGACCCTGTAGTGTACCTTTTCAGTGGAGAAAATGTGACAAAGCTGCCCTTTATGGTGCCTTTCCAATGGAGAAAACATGACACAGGGCTTTTAAAGGGAGCCCTTTCAGTGGAGAAAATGCAATATAGGGTGCAGTAGGGTGCCCTTCCAGTGGAGAAAACATGACACAGGGCTTTAAAGGGTGCTCTTTCAGTGGAGAAAACACAAGACAGGGCACTGTGGGGTGCCCTCCCAGTGGATATAATGCAACGCAGAGCCCCTTAGGCTGACCTTTCGAGTTAAGAAAATGCAATGCAAGGCCCTGTAGGTTGCCTATCTAGCGGAGAAAATGTAATGCAGGGGCTTGTAAGGTCCCATTCCAGTGGAGAAAATGTGATGCAGGGTCCTGTAAAGTGCCCTTTAAGTAGAGAAAGCGTGACACAGAGCCTTTTAGGATGCCCCTCATGTGGAGAGAACATGAGGCAGTGCCATATAAGCTGGCCTTCATACTAGAAAACTTCCTGCGGTTGGTGCCCCACTGTATGCACCTGGTGCACCTTTTTTTTTTGCTCCTTCCCCCTCAGACATCCTGAGCCCACCACAGTGGGCCAATGTGCTTCACATGGTCCTGCAATAACAAGTGTAGCCAGTATTAGCAAGTAGGTTTATTACAGCTGTCTTTTTTTGTAGTTATGTACATCATATTAATCATGGGTGATTAGTGACATTTCTGTTCCCTGACAAGGTTTTGAAATGAGTGGTAGATTATTTACATGTTGATGATGAGATGAAAGCTGCTTGGGAAATGATTATTGCTAATGATACAGCGTGTAAGAGTTATATTTAGTCTTACCTTTTTTTCTTTTCATTTTTTGATATCTTGCAATATGTAAATAGTTACATGAATATGCAAATTAGCATTAGATGTAGTTGGCAACACTAATGAAAACACTAAAAAGAAGTTTGACAGGGCGAGAAAAATAAGCAGCCAACCATCAGAAAAGTTTTAAACAAACGTCTAGTTAGCCAAACTCATTTGGCGGAGAGAAAAAATGTGCATGGTAAAATTAGAGCCCAAACTGTCTGTTTTAAACGCCAAGATTTCCTGGTAAATGGCATGACAGTTACTTACATTTACATGCACTCATTTCAGGTCTTCAGCTCTTTTGATCCGTATTTATTATCATCATATACACAACAATTACAGAGACGCACTGGTAATGAAATTCTTGGATCTCATGCTCCCTCCAGGTCTCTCCTACAAATAAAATGGTTTGGATAATCTGGATAAACTGTTGGCTCAGCTTGTGCTTCTTGCTCTGTCTGACTTTGCTGTAGCGATGTCATCATCTTCCCAGATCTCAGCAATTAGTTGTGATAAACTGGAATTATGTTTAATGCTGTCTTAAACCAGTGGCACAGATTGGATTTTAGAAAAGGTAAGTACCTAATATTGCTATTCCCCTTATGCATGTCAGGAACACGTCTTTGACATAATTGAAATCCACCCATATTTAAAGCATGAACTTTGAAGCTGTGGTTTGTATGTAATATGTTAGCTGTATACATGATATGTTAATTGCATGTGTGGGTGAAACATAATAAGAGGCATTTAAATGGTTAACTGGTCTAAATGATGGATTCTGTCAGCTATGAGATTGTTAAAAGGAAGGAAATATAAGTTCACATTCATAGTATAACTTCCTGTGCATTGTGAGAGTGTGTGAGCTCTCTGTCTGAAGTGTATGTTGCTGTTTGCTTGTGGATCCAATGCTCTTTGTACTGTAGGATATGTGTGTGCTAACAACGGTTAATTCCATTCTATACATGTAAGTGCCATCCAAACACAGTGTAAGTACATGACATGCATCCCTGCCTGCTCGCTGACCCAAAAACCAACATTTCTAAACTCAGCCTCTTTCAAACAACAGATGTTTCTGTCTGGCTGTACATGGAGGGTTTTATGGTGCTTCTCTTGACTTTGATTGCAAACAAGGGAAATAAAAACAGGAGACAAAATATTGTCAGAGATGGTGGTCTTTCGCTATCAGACACAGAGAATAAATATTTACTGATGATTTGGACAGACTTTATGGATTATAACCAAGCTGTTGAGTTAGCAGTAAGTAATGTATGCAAACAAAGGTATTGGTCCTGTTCTAGCTACAACTAAAATCTGGTGGTCTTTCAAAGCATTCTCACTCCAACCTCATCACATATTGACATTTGGTCATGGACTTTTCATGTTAAGATATGACGTGGAAGGTACCCTGGGTGCATTGGTTGCTGACATTCTGGGACGCCATGTCAAGTTCTGCCTGTTATATGCATTGTCTGTTTTCAACATATACTTCTGTTTTCTCAGGAAATGTGCAGTTTGCATACAGTCTTTTTCAAAATGTACGCACTATGTCGGTACAACACTGCAAATTGATGTTTTTTTTCCCTTCAACAACAAACGTATGTGGATGCATTCAGCCAACACACACACACACACACACACACACACACACGAGATTGGGTTTAGGCAAAAAAAAAAAACGTGGCTGGGTTTAGGACGAAAGAAAAGGGTTTGGCTTTACAGTCAAACGCGAAGCAAACACCAGCCTTCCGGTGAAAGTTGGTGATTGTTTGACCCATACATCACCCCTCCCGCTCTACTTGGACTTTCGCCCCCTTAACTTACGTTGTTGCCTGGCCGTGTTTCCCCCTGATACCACCAGACGCCATTTCAAAATATCAGCAACTGGTTGCGTACCATGCCAAAGTGAAATGACAACTTTTTTCGTCAGTGTCTGATGCTGTAAATCACTGACCAAGCGTTGGTATTCAAAGACTTCAGAGTGAGACTGGGTTTGAAAACTGAACTGACTGTCTGGTCCTGGCTGTTCTTACAGATGCCACAGCACTGTGGAGCTACTACAATTACTGCTGCCCTGATGTCGTCTTTAACCAGGAATCAAAGTTTTGTCTGTCATCACTTACACTGGAATCACAATGGAAAAAGATTTCTTAATGTCCAGTATGCACAAGAGGAATGACTACAGCCAGCAAAACCTGCCCAAATGTCCACATGGGCACTTGACCATAATTTTGTGGTGCAGATATGCCTCAAGATTTGTTTTCATATGTGTATTGGATGATTTAATTTGGTAAAAAATGTACTGTGTGACTAATAATAAGAGATTAATTATATCTTGTAGTGGCATACTGTACATTCAGACAAACATTGACCTGCAGAAGTCCATAGAAGCAGTGTACAAAAAAGCAAAAGAAATCCAGCAAAGCTGTAACAGCAGAAATGTATAGACCCAGAAACCAGCACATTCTCCCCAATAAAGGGGGCAGCATATTACATCACCTACTGCTGCGGCCAGGGTTTTAAAAATACTGAAGTTTCCCCAGTGCTCTCCCCTGTGAAGTGTTGATTATTTGGGTTTTCATATTATTTTTTTTCAGTTGTAGTATATTTCCCAACATGAAGGTCTAAATGCTGTTTCAAGCTGTCTCCACACTACCAGTGCTCAAACTGTGGTGGAGTGCTTTATAGTGCTGGGTATCAACTTACATTTTTGGTACCAGCCAAAATGTGTCTGCTGCACCAAGTATCAAAAGTTTGCATCCAGTGCTTTGTCGGATTCATAGTTGTTTTTACTGATGCTTGACTGATTATGACATCAGGAAACTTCTCTAACTTCAGACTATACTTTATTTATGCTGAACATTTTTTTTTACACATAGCATTTTGATAGAATTTATTAATAAAAGAGGGATGTGTTTTTGTTTGACCATGTTTATCTTTTCCAAAGTAGGGGACTGTAGAGTTACACATCTGATTCTTCTTTATGCATTTATTTTTTGTCGCCTAAAAGTCAAAAGATGTCCCCTAAGGTTACTAAGACCCCCAGATTCCCAGAAAAAAATCAATGTTGGCATTGTATGTTTCTTCAAACCACAGATATGCTTGTATGATTGTACCTTTCGTGTGTATCATATTAACATTTCTGAAGTGATGTAGTTCTGATTGCATGTATATGAGCTGGGTTTCTCATCAGGAAGTGGAGGGGATGGTGGATATCATGGCACCTAAAGGCGGGATGGCTGCCTGGCAGAGGACAGCGGCAGGCCGCTGTTCGAGACTGACAAAAGCAAGTTCTTTTTAACAAAAGTTCAGGACATGTTCAGCCGTGTTTGTGCTACCAAACTGGGTATTTTAAGCCAAAACATGATATTTTCCTAATCCTAATCACGTTAACCACAGCGTTGTCATAATAAATGCTAAATATGAAATGTGCGAATGTAACATATCCATGATTTACAGAAATGTACAATGCCATTATTCTTGCGATTGGGTTGCACAAAAGAGATCATGGATTAAAGTTTGTTTCTTGCAACCTGGTCTCACTCAAGTCATCGAAAACTGGTGCTTGGTAAGTGACTTCTGGCGTCAAACATAGATGAAAAAAGCAGCCCTTAAACGTTGGCATGATACAGGGCTGGTTGCCATTATTGTTAAACAGCGCCTGGCTGTCAGGGAGAAACGTGATGGGACAACAACGGAGGTTACGGCGGCGGAAGTCCAAGTAGTGCTGGTGGTAGGGGTGGTGGATGGGTCCGACAACCACTGACTTTAACCTGGGAGGCCAGTGCTTGCTTCACAGATTGCAAAGCCCTGTTCTTTGTTCCTAAACCGTATGTTGGCAAAATATATCTTTATTTTAAAATAGACTGTATGCAAACTGTACATTTCCTTTGAAAATGAAAGTGTATTTTTAAATCAGACAATGCATGTAACAGGCTGTAGTTGACACGGCGTCAACAATCGACACACCAAGGGTACCTCGCACATCATATCTTGACATGGAAAGTCCATAAACAAGTGTAGATATGTGACAAGGTCTGAAAATGTGTTGTTTCCTGGCCTGTAACTCTGAACCTCTGAGCCAGTTGGTGATTTAAGGGGGGGGGGCGAAGAGGGAGGTCATCCACCTTGTTAGCAAAATGATCAAACTGCTCTCCTCTTGTTAACCTGCCATCTCTCTCTGTCCCCCGGATCTGCACCCAGACACTGTCCTAACCAGACCCACTCCTATAACTGATAATTTATTAGGAATTATTACATTTTGACAGAGTATTTCTATTTTAACCAGTGCAGCATTGGTAGCTCTGGTTAACCAACCAGTAAACTCACAGACCAATTGCATGTGTTACATCATCTCCTATGATGCTACCCAGCCAATCAAATCTACACTCTGATACACATTGTGATTTGGGTGAGTGAGATACACACACAAGAGATGAGACATTGGAAACAGTGGAAACAGCTTTTAATCAAGAAAAGGTCAGACTCTTATGTTAAGTCTTCCCATGGGCAGCTCAAAACCAGTAAGTGTCATCATATGTTGTGAGACTGTGGCGATTATTTAAGGTGGAAATATGAAGTGCAACTAAGAATTGAAGCACAGAGCATCTTTTGAGCAAACATTCCCACTAGAATCTGAACTGAGGGCACAAAAAATGAAATATTTTATATGGCACTGAATCATATCACCGGAGCATTATAGAATCAGAGTAAAAGGAAACACAGGCAAAACAATAGAAAAGAGAGTTATAAAAAGAAATTGGTACACAAAAGACAAAAATACAAAATAGCTACCCCATGTCCTGTGAGTTTTGTCTCACAGCAAACTCAGAGTGTCCCTCAGCTCACTTTCCTGCATTTGAAATGATAGTTTTATCTTATAGGTCCAGTGCACTCTGTACTGTAAGATTAGTGTGCTGCCATACTGTAAGTTTATTCTATCCTTTATACAGACATAGGGCTGTGAGTACATGACATGAGTCCTTACTCACTGACCCACACAGGCACCCCGTGACTGTTTATTTTTTTTTACAAGGACGAAAAACAACCAGAGCAGGTCAGACTGGATCCCCAGTATGCTGACGTGGGCGAAGGCATTGTGCTCCATATTGTTTAGGTTTGTCCGCCATTATTCACTCAACACAGCAAGGTAAGGTGATCCCTGAGGAGCTCACGGCGCAAAAAAGTAAAAGCAGACCCCTGAGTTGTTGTACAGTCATTTAGAGCATCTTTTCTCTTCCTCCTCTGCTGTATCTGGGGTGAGGAGGTCAGCGCCTGTTATTACCTCATAGTGTCCCAGTCCCGGCCCCCACCTGCATCCCCCGCCTCGCACTGGCCCTCACTTCTGAAGGCTTTTGTGTAAACACAGCTGCGTTGTTGACTTTAAAGCCTGACGCTCCTTTGAACCCCCCCACTCTGAGATATTGGAGGGTATGCCCCCGCCCTCCTGTTCCGCTCGGTAAGAATACACATGTATACTCTGCCAAACAAAAGAAAGCCATTAAAGTTGAATCAGCCCCCCGAAAGGTAAAGGGATCTCCTTGAAGCTCAGGTGTGACAAGTCGCACTGTGATTTAGCATCAACAAACAAGGACGGACGAGACAGCCAGGCAATTTACACACTGTGTACATTACTGACAGCAAACTGCAACCTGTGCACACAGGAGTCTGCAGGGGTGTCGATGTTTGGTGACACTTTCACTCAGAGAAGACCAAAGTTAGTTGGAAGCTCATAAAAGACTCTTTTTATTCCCAGACACCTGTTTTTATGTGCACAGAAAATGAAACCTAAAGACCCAGTTCACCAAAATTACAATGATATATATTCTCTTACTGCTGTTGATGAGCATTTATTTTATACCTGTCTTATCTATTTTGTTTTTACTTACTATTCTCGTGCTCTTTAACAACTGTTTTTTAATTTTGATAAATGCCCTTTTATCATGTGTTTTTTGCTCTTTATTGAAATGTTTTTGATGTTTTATGTAGAGCACTATAAAATTCTCTTGTTGCTGGAATGTGCTGTATCAATGAACTTCCTTTGCCCTGGTATCTAGCCACACAGGTAGTTTTGTTTTTACAATACCAGATTTATTAATCTTGTATGATGCTAAACTTTAGTGGATCATTACATACATGCAGTACAGAATTAATCTGCCAATAATCCGGTTCAAAATAAGACCAAACTTTTAATAAAAGCTTTTATTTACTTTTATTTCACAGATAAGAAACAATAAATTGTGAAGACAATAAAACCTCCACAAAATAGCATTTTAAGTCTCGTGTGTGATTTATCCTGGCTTCATATGGGTAGAGGAAATCTCCACTAGTGGCTTGGCTAATTTATACAATGTGAAATGCAATAGGCCTGTGCTAATAATGTTAGCATGTTATATTTGTTTGGAAAAAATTGTGAGCTGTAATGGAGCCCAATCTTGTAACGTTACCTTTGTTAAATGTTGCTGTTGTCCCTGGCTTCATATGAGTAAAGGAAAAGTCTGCTAGCTGCTAGGCTAATTTATACAATGTTAAATGTCATAAGCTTGTGCTAATAACATTAGCATGTTGTATTTGTGAGGAAAATGTGTCTGACCAAAGACAGGTGCTTGGTCTGTGAATCTTGCGAGTTAAAGTTAAGCCAATTTGTGTACTTGTGTTTGAAATTGCCGCTATGAAGCCATGTTCAATGTATGTTTTGTGTGTGTTTTGAATCAACTAAATTTTATACCACTTGACAAAAACCCATCAAATACTGTCGCTTTTTCAGTGATTTCGGCATCAGACACCAATGCCATGAACCCCTTTTGGGATGGCATAATACACCGGCGGGCGGTGTCAGTTTGTAACGTGGCTGGACAGAACCTGTCACGGTGTTATGATATGTTGCCGGCTGGCCAGATGTCACCTGTTGCGGCAGTATGATACACAAACGGGTGGCATCGGTTTATAATGTGGACAGCTCCTGTCACGGCGGTATGATACACCGCTGGACAACGACAGTTTGAAATGCTGCTGAACATTATATAAGGAGCTGGGAAATCCTTTTGTTGTCGTCCTTGTGTTGGTTGCGGCGTCCGCAGCAGACACAGGAGGATACCTAGCACATAATACATAGATATGAAAGTCCACCGATATATGACAACTTGAGATGAGAACATGTTGGTTCTCCATACTCAAAGTTTAAGTTAATAAGTAAGTTTGTAAGTTGTGGTTAAAGCAGAATCTCTTTCACTTTGTACCCTCCCAGCTCACACAAAATGAAATATAGAGAGGCACCACTGATTACATATTTATTCAGCTTATTTTGCAGAAGCAGATTTCTTTATAAAAAATGTTCCATGTCCCAGTACCAGTCTGTCGTCTAGGAGCCACTGCTGTAGGCCAAAGGATGTATGGCTCCCTACCCACACTCACACATCCTTGCATACACACATTGTCATACCAGACAGAATGCCAGCTGCCTCCAGTGACTGTGCACTTACCGTCACTGTGTCTTGTGCATTTGTATGAAAAGAACAAATAAATTACAGCCTCTGAACAGAAGGAAGACTTGCTCTCTGTTATGAGTGGTTTTTAGATGCTAATGGAGTGTACTTTTATAAAAATATTTCGGTATGTCCAAAATAGTTATTCTGAAATTTACGAAAACTTTGTTTGTCTTTGCAAAAATTGAGAAAATTAGTGATAAACTGAAGTAATAAGGGTCCGTGTCTAATTACAGCAAAACTATATATAAACATTTGTTTACACAACACATTCTCACTCTGACCTAGTCACATCGACATTTGGTTCATGGACTTTCCACGTTGAGATATGACGTGCAAGTTAACCTGGGTGCATTGGTTGTTAACGTTCTGGGAGGCCGTGTCAACTTTTGGCAGTTCCATGAATTGTCTTTTTCACAGGAAAAGTACAGTTTGCATACAGTCTCTTTCAAAATAAGTCCACTGCGTCAGTCCAACACTGCGAACTGACATTTTTAACTTCAACAGCAAACGCATGTGGTAACTTTTTCCCAACACTTGCGTATGGTTGAGTTTAGGCAATAAAAGCATATGGTTGGGTTTAAGATAAAAGAACAGGTTTGGCTTTATAATCATACAGAAAGTGAACACCAACCCCGCGGGTGAAAGTTGGTGGTTGTTGGACCCATCCACCACCCCTTCTGCTAGCCCCACTCAGACTTCCGCCACCTTACCTTTTGTTGTTGTCCCGCCACGTTTCCCCCTGACACTGTTGGGCAACATTAAACAATAACAGCGACCAGCCGCATACCATGTCGATGTGAAATGAAGGTTTTTCTTGTCGGTGTCTGACACAGGAAGTCTCTGACCAAGTGCCGGTATTTGACAACTTTGAAGTGAGACTGGGTTGGTTTACAAAATCTCACGCCACTTGTGCAGTGAAATCCAGGTCTCATTAATTCGGTCATATGCTCAGTACTTCCCAAACACATCTTTGATAAAAAGTTGTTTTTTTTCACATATACAGTGTCAGGCATGGACGAGTAGCACGCCAGCAATATTTATGCTAAAGTGTTTTTATGCAAAAATGCATGTGTTTGGGAAGTACTGAGCATACGACTGGATAAATGAGATGTGTATTACACTGCACAAGTTGTGTGAGAGTTTGTAAACAGATGTTTTGATGTAGTTTTGCTGTTGTTAATTGTGGACCCCATTTACTCCAATACATCAAGAATTTTCACAGTTTTTAGATTCTTCGTTCACCTTGGAGGCATGAGAGAAAAACAAAGCTTTCTCCATGAATTAAATGTAACACAGGGTGAGGAATTGATATGCAAATGATCATTTGGGAGGTGAAGTAACCCTTTAAGGTGGCAGGAGAACTCTCAGAGACAGATAATCCAAACCAGAGGTAAGTTGGAAAATGTTTTTTGTTTGTTTTGTTTTTCTAATTTTGGTGAACTGACCCTTTAACCTAATGACGCAAGCGACATAAAGTAACAACTGTGTGAAATTACTGGACGGCGTGGTGACATCACTGAAAGCATTAAAATTCAATGCAGGGGGAAATTGATGCAGAGTGGCAGAAGTGTGCAAGCCATCCCCAGAAATCAGCTCTGATTGTAAGTCTTATTAATTAATAACATCCCAGGAAGCCAAAGGCATTAAGCAGATTATGGGGGCAGTGAGCTCCAAAGGCATGCGTGTAACCCAACACACCCAACCGGATCCGAGCACTCAGCGTCTGGCTGCAGAAACAGGGAAATGTGCTTAGCTGGGTTCGAAAAAACAAACCCTAATTTGATGGTATTCTGTATTCTCATATTTGGTTTGGCCAGAGCCCAGGTGATTGATGTGGCAGCAAACCTGACTGAGAGAGGCTGCGTGTTGTGTTGATGGTCTACTTCACTCCATAATCAGGTGGAGGGGTGTGTGTGTGATTGATTGTCCCAGTTGGTATGCCTTCCTCCAGCGCACGCGTGTGTGTTTTTCAGGGTCTTGCTACTGTGTCGGATTACCTGGCTGGTTAGGAAATGCCTCCCAGTTTGTGTTTTTGTTCCCCTTGGCAGATTCCCTTCCTGCGCTGAAAAGACATACCTCTCCATCTGTAATATTCAAATCAGTTCCAGAAGAAAAAAAAAAATGCTGCTGTGGGAAAACTGAAAAAATATCTATTTGATTTGGAATTGGGTCTGCAGCTCTGTATGCACACTGAAGACAACACTTCCTTTGCGGACTGATATTTTATTCAGAGCCGCCAACACATCGCAGAGACATTTGGGAGGAATGATACATGTCTTTTTCACTGCAGTAGGTATGAATCTGTTGTGTGGCTGCCTTGTAAATCATGACTCCTCTCCTGAGTGAAGTGAGCTTTCCCACTGCTATCAGGAAGTGCCATCATACTTTATTATTATTATTATTTTCCATCTCAAGCCCACTTTTTCTGTGTGCATGAATGCAAGGAATGTGGCATAGCTGCTGCTGTATGATCGGTCACAGCATAACATGATTGTTGCCACTTTGTTTTTAAAGACATAGTGCAAGAGTGACGATGTACAATAAAGTCAAAGTAGTTAAAGAAAACAATAAAGCCAGCTGTCACACTCCAGAGGACATGCCAGAAGGAGTTTGTTGATGAAGCCGCACTGATAACCGGAGCCCAGAGGGACGAGGGAAGAAGTGTTTGTGCCGTACAGTAGGTGAGGCAGAAAGATACCCCGCTGAGATGGAGCATGTCATGTCACATGTGGAGCGTCAAACCGCACACTGTCTGTGCTCACTCGTGATCCGTCATCAGCGGCAGTGTCAATGCCGACAGCTGCCAGAGCAGAAATTCTCTCTCAATCAACCGGCTGATAGACTTTGTAGAATTCTGAGTTTGTGGCTCAGTAAAAATAGACTGAGGCCTGGTGAAAAGGTGTGTGATGATAGCTGGTAGTCATTACGCCAGCATATTATGGCTTTTTGAGTTAAAAACAAAATTACAGAGCCAGGGGAGGGGGTTAGTATTCTGAGAACAAACTCCGAATTTCACAGATTAATTACAGTTGGAAATTTTAGAGAGATATTCTCTGAATTTAAAGTGGTACATTTATGAGAGAAACACTCACAACATTACAGGAAAAAAACCTGAATACTCTCTGAGAATATGGTTATAAATTTGTGTAAAAAAAACCCCCCAAAAAAACATACTGGGGCGCCCACTAACTTACCTAGAAGACCAGATGCCCCATTTACAAAGACTTAGTCCAGGCATGTCAAAAAAAGAAGTGCGCAGGTTAAGAACAAACCCCCCCCAGGTTTGCCAAAGTTATTTGTGACAGAAAACAAAAGTGAAGTAAAGTTATGATGAACACTGACCTACTCTACTTTTCATAGGTTGTGTTTACACAGATTTTGGGTGGTTTGCTTACAGCCTGTCTGTTTCTTGCTCATCTTTCTTGTCTCATATCTTCTTGGTGATGCAGCTGTGTTTTGTGCAATGTTACCATAACTGGTAGGCATAATGGGCAATAAGGCTGAAGTGATGCTAAAACAGAATTATTCTTCAGAAATATAAAGCTTAGCTTAGCTAGAGGCCTGGCTGACCTACAGTATAGCTAAACCTTCAAAGTCAGTGTAGGTACAATAGCCTCCATTTATCACAGTGGTTCGTAAGCAATGTCATGTACGTATGTAATGCTAAACTGAGCTAACCACATTCAGACTCCTGCTTGATACTTGATGCACAAACATGGCATTGGTATCAGTCTTCTTTTCTCACTTTAAAAAAGACAGTCCATACCTTGACATGATTTATTGTGTTAATCCGAATAAAACCAGACTTTTAAAATACATGCTAACATAGAAGTCTGACTGAAATAATACTAAATAGAATTTTTGAAAGTCAGACTAACATACCTAGATGATGCAATTGGGAGTTGAATTACTCCTGGATGTATACAGTCAGTTGGACCCAAACTGGCCAAGGTGCTTGGCGCTTGCACCACAGGCCCGCCCCGGGCTTGGAGTGGGAAGTTGAATGCAGTCAGTGCATAACAGAAGAAGAAGCCTGTGACAACATGGCGAAATCTACATTCAGAGCTGTGCATTTTTGAACATACTGCTGTTTGCTGCTGGCTAACTGTAGCTAACTTGTTTGTTGATTCTTCGATCTGTGACGTAATAGGTCAACCAGAAAAATGTCCAGTACTAACAAACTGAAAGGAGGCATATCACCGCCTGTCATAGCAGAGTCGGGCATACTTAGGTCAATAAATCGATTCCCCTCCCGTGCTTGTATACTGCGACAAGGACAGTAGTGTAATTAAATGGCCCTGTAGCTCGAGGAAGATTGTAGGAAGTGAAAAAAAAAAAAATTGGTGGTTTGATCCTCTGCTACTCTAGTCTGCATGTCGAAGTATCCTTGGCCAAGATACTGAACTCCTACTCCCTCCCCTGAAATCCTGATGAGCAGATTGGCACCTTGCATTGCAGCCTCTGCCATCAGTGTATGAATGAGTGTGTGAGAGTCTAAATGTGGCATGTAGTGTAAAGCACTTTGAGTGGTTAGAAGACTAGGGATGTGCTATATAAATGCAAGTCCATTTAGGAAGTCTATAACTCTTCCTTTAAGGTTCTTTCAACCAAATTATTACCTACATTACTTCAAAAATGTAAATATAACTGGCAGCGTGTCCCAGTATCCAATGATATATTTTTATTATAATGTAAACATGCATGCATCATACACAGCAACCAGCTGCAGTCTCAGAGCTTTCAATTCAAACGTAAAATTGATTGTGAGTTATTTTCATTTTTGGTTTTATTTTTACATTTTTAAGTTGTCACTGGAGCATCATTCCCTCCAACATTTGATCACTCTTCCCAGCTGTGAGGAGCTCCTCCATTTCCATTATGTGATCAAGTGATTTAGGTATGCATGTACTTCATTTTGTCAGTTTTGGAGAGTGAGTACACTAGGGTTGGTATATGCTGGATATTTAGAACAACACATGAAAAGCTGATTTTAAAGAATTAAGAATTGCTTAAAATTTGGTGTTTTTTGTTTCATGAAAACAAAAAAACAAGCAGAGAAAATAAAATGAGCGCTGACATGTTTGCAGACCCTGAGGGTGTATCTTTCTCAGCTGAATGTAGAGAAACTTCAGATGCCATAAAGAATCCACAGGTATCAGTTTCCATAGCGGGCTGATTCCGTATCGTGTGTGATATCGGAGTCAGCGGCGTTTCCACTCGGATGGAATATTTAACGAGTTTGATGTATGGTGGGCACCCATGTCCGTGCCTGTTACCCCCAGCATAAATGAATCTTGGTACCTGGATCTCATGTGAGGGGAAACAGAGATCTGGTCCTGAGATCATCAGAGGGGTCTCCCGGGTCCAGCCACGACAGCCTGCAGGAAGGAGGCCTGGCGAGGCGGCCGTAATGACCAAACACAGCGCTGATTGGACATCTTGCATGCATTAAGGCGGGTTAGATGATGCACTGTGTCCTTCAGCCCAGGAGATCCGATAACAAAGCCGAGCTGTATGGGGTAAGGCGATCCCGGCACAGGGCCACGGCTGCAGGCCGCTGCCTCTGCTCCCAAAGAAACACCTCTCTGTTCCACTGCCATGAAAGTGGAGACCTTGAGATGCACACAATAAAGAGTCACATGTGGACGCAGACATGTGGAGAGCAGACTGGGAGACAGAGGAAGAGCTGTTTCATGAGGGTCCTCATATGGGAAGCAAACAAGGGGATGGAAACAAGCAATTTTAACTTAATATTGTGAATGTTCTCTCTGGGGATCAATAAAGACATGTTCTTATCTCATCTTATCTTATTGTAATTCATCTTATCTTATTTCATCTTACATTATCTTATTTCATTTCATCTTATCTTATGTATCTTTTCATCTTATCCTATCTCATCTCATTTTATTTAATCTTATGTTATATTATCCTATTTCATTTCATCATATCTTATTTCATCTTATTTTATTATATTTTATTTTTATCTTAATAAATCTTATCTTATTTCATCATATCTTATTCTAACTCATCTTGTTTTATCTCATCTTATCTTTATTCATCTCATTTTATCTTAGTTCATCTTATTTCAGTTTATCTTGAGTCATCTTATTTCATCTTATCTAAATTCATCTTATCATATGTTAATTTGTCTTGCTGTTACATTTCATTGTATCATATCTTATCTTGTTTCATTTCATCTTATCATAATTCATCTTATCTTAACTTATCATGTTGTATTATCTCATTTTAGCTTCATTCATCTCATTTTATCTTATCTTACTTCATCTTATTTTATCTCATCTGATCATAGTTTGGTTAATCTTGTTTCATCTCATTTTATCCCAATTCATCTTATCTTATCTCATCTTAACTTATCTTAATCCATATTGTCTTATTTCATCTCATATTGACCTATTTTGTCTTATCTTAATTTGTGTTATCTCATCTGATTTCATCTCATTTTATCTTATATGTATCTTTTCTTCATTCATCTTATCCCATCCTAACTTGTCTTAAGTCATCTTACCTTATCGTATCGGTTTATATTTCATTTTATCTCAAATGTATTTTAGGGTCTTTTTTGAGATTACCTGTCTCTTGGAGTAACTGTCATTTCCACCACACTGTACAAACTGCAAATTCCAGAAATTCTTAGCCAGCCACAGCAGTAGTCATGTGACAGGGGAGCACATAGCTGGAGTGAGCGCCATAGTATGAGGGAATGTATTTCATAGGTGTTGTTTGTTTAGTTCCTGCAAGGTAAAAATGTTTCATTGTGTGTGTGTGTGTGTGTGTGTGTGTATTTATTGCTAACCCCAAACCTGACCAAAAATGGGCTGATGGAGAAGTGGGAGTCAAGTTACAATGACAGAAG
>JAPZEB010000010.1:2074218-2094914 GCA_029783705.1 Chaetodon striatus
TACAAAGGACACAATCAAAACTTTGAGTTCTCATTAAATATAAAGCTTTTGAAATGGTAACAGACATCATGCACACTCAGAGGAGTTCTAATTGTGTGATTTATTATAATTATAATTATTATTATTATGCTTTTGTTGTTTGAATTCATGGTGCAGAGATGATTTATTTATCATTTTAAATGCTGGGAGCTTGTTTTCACCTGCAGGAGCGCCCGAGCTTCAGTGTGGGACTGTCTGTGTGTGTGTGATGAAGCAATCTTATTATACAGTATACAGTATAACCTCTGTTCCTATGTTAACCACTTGTATGCTCATACTCTGCTTTGTTATTTTATAGCACATGTAAGGCTCAGTTATACACCTACTATACATATTATGAATATTTTCTCATTAAAAACAAAACCTGTAAATGTGGGATTTCTGAGTGGTTCTTCCTGTTAATGAACGAAGGAGTAGCAGATAACTCGGGGGCAGGCGACCTGCGGCCACTCTCCTGCTATTTGACTGTTGATTGGACAAATCAAGTAACTGTGCTCTCACATTCTGCACACTAAACAACATGTTGATTAACTGGAAAGTAACGATAATGAAATTAGTTGCAGGCTGAGATGGATTTCCTGTCTGTTGCATGATGATGTAGATACCATACCACAGACCCAGAGTAATACCAACTGTTTCCGGTTTTTTACTTTCTCTTTTGTGCTCTGTTCAGTCAAGTGTTTTTCTTTTAAAGTGTCAGTTCAAACCAAAATCAAAAATACATTTTTTTCTTCTTACCCTACCTCTTTGCATGCAGTTTCATGTAGGAACTACTTTCTCTCTACTGAAATATACCCGCCAACCGTATCACCACACAGAAGGAAGAGTGCATCTACTCCTAGCTCACCGAGCATCACTGAGCTAGCTAAAGCCTAGTTCACGTAATACGATTTTCACCCCGATTTTGAGGTCGCAGAGGATCTTGAGAGCCATTAAGAAGTCCTGGGGTCAGAGGTGAGTCGGCAGATAGCCTCCCACGACGAGTCCTCGTGTATGAACAAGCAAGTCGCGCCCTCGTATGCGACTGGGACTGGATATCTGGCATGCTAGAAAACTGGAGAGGTCTGATACGACTGACAAAGAGCATCAGCCAATGAGAGGCAGGATACGGCGATGCGATGTACGGCTCTACCAGCCCCAGCAAGAAATCAAAGTCCTCTGCTATCATCTGTAGCATTTCCCGGAAATCCGTTCGATCATTCAGCTATGAAAAGTACAATAATCTGGGTCAGAATACATGCATAGACTATATAGACAGTACCATGCAAGCTAATAGGCTAGCGGCAACCAAGGTTCATTCATAGAACTCACCTCCAACTCTCTCTGCAGAATTGACAACCCATGTGCAGCAACCCGTTCCTTCACCCAAATCCTTTTCTTCTTTTGCTGTTTCTTCTCAGCGCAGAGCAGGGCGCACACGACCTGCAGAGCTCCAAGCTGTCGGACATTCATGTTAAAGTTTAGCACTGGGGGACTTCATGATATCCTGTTTTGTTCAGGTGTGACAAAACGTAGTTTGGTGACATCACCACGTTATCTGTGGCTCTGTCAGCGAGGGCTCGCTGGAGAAATCTTGTGGTGTGCACACACAGGTCGTAACGCAGTTGGCGAGACTCCCGATGGCAGAAACACACGTCGCCAGGTATGAACACTCAAAAGATTACGATAGTCTCCACAACTCAAGACTGGTCGGCCAGTCGTGTAATGTGAACAAGGCTTAAGACACTCAAAAGCTTCAAAACTCATGAGTGGGGCATTTACTAATGTATTTTATGTCATCAACAAATCATGAAAGTCTCTTAAGCTTGTGGTAATCACAGACCTTATTTTAGCCATCTAACCAAAAACCCATTCAAAAACCCATGGATTTCAAAACAAGGAAACCAGGAACAGAAATATGCTAACCCATTCCATTTTAGGACACATTCTTGGGGCACTCTATTGCAACCAGGAAATGACTGTAAGGTTATACATAGCAGCACTTTCTACTGTGAAACATAAACAAAAAGCTTCTAAACCCAAATCTTTAAAACCAAACAAGTTGCAGAAGAAATATGATCGGAAATCTGGGAAAAAATTGGCAACCAAGACTGCATGCTTCCCTGACATTAGCATGTAGCTACATGTAGCAGTGTAGGCTACATAATGTCATCACTTGCAGTAACCTGCCTGGAACAGATGACCATATAAAAAATACATTACAATTTCAGCTTGTCTCAAAAGTACAGTTTTTTAGTACCTCGTTTTTTGAAAATTTGTCCACGATTAATAATAACATCTGTCATTTTCATTCGTTTCCCGTGACTGCTTCTCTTGTTTGGGGGCATGGTGGGGCTGGAGTCTATCCCAGCTGACACTGTAACATGACATATACTGTATAGATTACAGAAAATAATGAAAAGCTCAATGGTACCCTTCAACTGGCTTCAAACAAGGCTTAACTTTAACACAGCTTGTTTTAGTATTATATACTCCAACACTGATACAGTCTGTTGGACTTGCAGTCGAAGCTAGCTAACTTCTGAGGGCAAACCTGCAAAAGAAAACATTAAAACAACATTAAAATGGCAAAATTTACAGCTTCCAAGTTTGAAGTCGAGCTTCAGTTTTGAAGTAGATCAATGCTGTGTATTTAACCCTAGTTGAGAAGTTTTTCAGTTGTGGGAACATTATAGTCAAGCATTAAATTAACCCACTGGGTCCTCACATCATCAGATGACAGGAGTACATGAACACTTTAATGTTGGCTGTCATACCCCTGTCCTGACTACATCCCACTGCCTGCCCAAACTCTCCCCAAGAACTCTGTAAAAGACCTAAATGATGTACAAGTTTAACATACAAGAGTAAAAGAAAAAGCAATGTGAATTTAGAAGAAACCCCACTGCACCTAAACAACGTGGAAAAGCCTGTTTTTGCTTTTACCTAATTTTATTATTTATTTTCAAAGCCCTGGGCAGAAACCGTGGAGCATGCGCAGAGCGCCTAGGCCAGCTTGGGTCTGATTGCATGTGTACACGCATGACTAATTCGACTCCCAATCGCATTATCTGGGAGTGTTAGTCTGACTTTAAGAAATCTATTTAGTATGGTTTCAGTCAGACTAACATGTTTCTATGTATTTTAAAAGTCTGGTTTAAGTTGGCCTAACACAATAAATTGATTTTCTCTCATGTCATGTAAACTTACTGATTGTTTCCAGTCCAGTTATCAAGTTGAGATGCTATACATACTCATAACTGTCTATGAAGATATAACTGATTTAAAAATTTCATGGATAGCCAGTGGGTTCCAAGATTGCATTTTGGCCAATGCATTACCTTCTTTGGCTCTGCACACCAACTGTTTACCTGCATGCAACCAAAACCTTCTTAAAGGTGATTCGTCAATATTACTTTCATGACTAAATGAAGCCAGAACATTTCGGATACCAAAATCTTGTCCCGTCGCCTACAGATTCTGTAATCATATGCAGATATATGTTTATAGAGATTATCATTAAACCAATTTGCAGAATAAAGAGAGAGAAAAGGAGTACAGGAGAGAAAGAGAGAAAATAGAAAGTCTGTCTGCATGAGCAGTCAAGAGTGAGGGAGTGTGCATATGGACAGCCAGAAAAGTAAAACTTAACTTTTATCTGGTAATTATTGGATGTAATTCAGTGTGATTCTCTGCTTTATCAGTAGAGTGTACAGTATGAACTACACTGCAGAGTGGAGTCTCTGCTAACACGGCAAACAGGGACAGCTGTCTCATATGGCTGGGTCCAGCGCGGGTCGAACATGCATTGCGCCATACTGCATCTGTTGTCTGAGAGGGGTATTAGTGCGGTCTAGCACTGATGTTGGGTGATAAGACCTGGCTCTCAGTCGGGGTTCCAGTTCATTCCAAAGGTGTTGGATGGGGTTGAGGTCAAGGCTCTGTGCAGGCCAGTCAAATTCTTCCACAGCAAACTGGAAAAAACTGCATTGTCATTTGTAACAGTAACAGACCAAACAAGCTGTTGCCACAATGCCCAAAAAACATATATAATATCACAAGATCTCACTTTGTTGGGGCAAAGACCAAACTATTATTGTACTATTGTGTAAATGTCATGGTTATATCAACTACATGACTGAGTGTGTGATAGTTTCTTGGGATATTGTGATATAAGCACCACAATCAAAGTCCATAAGAGGATAATTGTATAAACACTGACACCTTTTGCACCACCTGGTTGCTGTGTAACATCCTGTAGGCATGGATTCAATTCAAAACAACTAAATACAACAATGGAAAAACCACTTATTAACAGTGCAAAAATGAGACACTTGGTCTTGCATTTGTGCCACAGGCCGTCACCAGCTGGTTGCAGTGTAATCAGACCAGAGGCTGAGCTCTTTGCCCACTTTTGGGCAGATGGAGGCCTGGGAACGGACGCATCCACACAACTAACACCTTGCTCCTGGACTTGCCTGTAGACTGATATGGAAAAGTCTGAGCTATAAAGAAGTAAAAAGTGGCTGTTGGCTGTGACAGAGGACAGGGCAGCTCCTCCTCATGGTTTAGTGTGAGTGAAGGTCCTCCAATGTTTCTGCGTCTCAGCTGTTTGATTGGTGCCTCACTTTGGCAGCCATCTGCAGTGGTACTGGGGCTGCAGATTTAATGTGTGCCTTCCATTTGCTGCTTTTAACAGGAAAAGTCACTTTAAAACTATTATTTCTAAGATGACAGTTAAAGGGACAGTCTAATAATTGAAAACATTTATATAATGTAATGAAGCAAGTGTGAGAAAATGGGCTAAGTGACACTGTAAATTTTCTGCATTACAAACTGGGAGTAGTTTAAAATACATGCATGTTGACCAGACAGGGCGAGTCAAATGACCCATCATTTTAGACCACTTGAAGTGAAGAGTCCAGTGTTTTCTGGAGCTTGACCGATACTATATGGCCTTTGCTGCTTCTATTCTTCAGACTTTCCAAATGTGCAATGGTCATGTGTTAGAATTTTACATTTTCAACTTGGAAACTGAAAATATGACAGAATTCAAATCTTTTGGCACAACAGCATTACGACAGCAGTGTTTTTGAAAGTTTTAAAGTTGTCTCATCAGAGAGAATTTTTAAAGGACTTTTAAAAACTTACGGAGTTTCTAAGGCAAGCTGTGGTTCAGTTTTATAAATCAGTTGTGAAAAATATGCCAAACATAGACTGTATACAAATAATGGATGTTGCCACCGTGAGTTTTGGACTTCCGTTGGGAAGACTTGCATTTGGCATTTGGGCTGTTGTCATTGTGGACTTTTGGGGCCAGAAGTGACATATGTGGACAAGAAGGAGAAGTTATGGAGGAGCAAGAAGTGGATCTGAGTGTGAGTCCAGGGATACTACCTGCCGACAGCCTGTCACTCAAAGTAACCACAACCTTAATTAAGATAACATTAAGCCTTACTAAATATTTTAAATGGTCAAGTAATATCAAAATCCACCCATCCACATACAGTTGTCATGAACAGGTAAATTAGCTATAGAGACCAAAACCATTTTTCGTACCAGGTTGTAAACATGTTTATTTCTGCTGTTGAGTTGGGAATTTTAACATTGGGGTCTATGGGAATTGACTTTACTACTTTATTGTTATGACATTGTCTTGAATGGGTTAACATTGGAGTTAGTTGAAAGCCTGGTGCATCTCAGACAGACGCTAAAGGGTGCCTTGTGTGTCGAAATCGGACGCTGACGGGTGCCAGCTAAACTGTTGTATTTGATGCCCTGGGAATGAAAACAGGCTGGAATGGAAACATTTGGGATATTCAGTTTTCTGTGTCACAGGAGCGTGATGATGGATTTCTTACATTTTGACAAGCTCAAAAGACTGCTATGGATTAAAACTATGTATTTGCATCCTGTGAGCATCAAAATGTTAGAGGTCGAATGGACTATGGTGTCAAAAACCTACAGAGAGACACCTAAAGGTTACAAAGCCGAGTTACATGGGCTGTGGTGCGTTTAGATCAATCAAAAAAAGCAAAGGGAACAATTGACTGACACACCATGAATACCAATTTTATCTCAACAAGTAGGAATTGGTATTGATGTGGGACAATAACGCTTGTCGAAGATTACCAGTCACAGAGGAAGATGGCCACCCACAGAATCCATGAAAGATGATTCAAGGTCCCAAAGGAAATTTGTCTTGGTGTCTTCTTTTATTTTCCCCCTTGAACAAACGAGGAAGGAAAATACATCAAACAGAGAAATGAGGGCAGATGTAGGCCATGAGCCGAGGAGATGCTTAATCACACTGCTCATGTCAGTTGCGTTAGTGCAGATAGCGCTGATCGTAATTACTGTCAAACAGAAACAGAGTTTTGTACATTTTGTTCCGACTGTAATCTTATCATTAAGAATTTGGTAAGAGCAGACATGTAGGAGCACACAGCAATATTTCCCCTGTTTATTCCCATCTACGGCAGACTCCAGCAGCAGAGGGTGTCACAGGGATACACAGACTGTCCTTTGACACCAGCCTCGTCTCCTTTTTCAAAGTCAATTTAGCCATCCTGTCGCATGGTGTGCCAGTGAGGAGAACCAAACAATAGACATCACCAAGGAGGCTCTACTGCAATTCATCAGCGGCGGCTTGCGAGAGCTTTCCCGCCAGTTTTATCAGCAAACAGCCAATGAATATGCTGTTAAACAAACAGCCATCCAAACAGGACCACCGTGCCTAACGTCATTATGCCTGTGTCCTCGCCTCGTCGACGGGAAGAAAGCGCCAGCCTCGTCTCAGGAACCCTTATGGGGATTTAACCATACCAGAATTCTGATCTGACTTGGACCACGTCCCAGAAAGCAGCAGAGTTAATAGCCTTTCTCTCTATTGAATAATGCTTTGAATCTGTAATGTAGGGAATACACGGGAGTGCAGTTTAATGTTCCTTTGAGGGAACTTCATTTCCTCTGCTACAGAACACTGAAAAGGTGAGCTTATTTTTTCAAATTAAGGGGTGCTCTAGTTGAAGACAACGTCCGATTTGGAGACAGTAATATATCTCCAAACATCATCATGACCGCCTCAGCACTGCTCAGCATTATAATCCAGAAAATTGGGTGTTTTTTGCTTCCCTGACTTTCAAACCAGCTCTTTTACATAAGGCAGGGGGGAGAGGGGGGGTTGGCTCTCCCTCCCAATCTGCACTTGTCACAGAGAAGGTGCAAAAATGCCTGAAGTCATGTCCACACAAGGATATTGTACAATCAATAAAATATTTTCCTGTATCTCACAGGGGACTGAGGGAATGAATAAATTAATGGGAAAAAGGGTAAAAAGATTTCCTCTCAACCAAATCTCACTAAGTCCAAAAATTCACAGTAAGAGAGAAAACACTTTTGCATCCTGAGCATATCTGATGACAGCATTCATCACATACAAGTACATAAACACTTATACTCTAGATATAGGTGTAAATATAGATATCTGTCAGTCGGCCTCTTCATAGATTTAGTGTGAAAATTTGGAGTGAAAATTCATAATAAATGAATGAATGTAAAGGAATATACTGCTGTTACTGATTAACTAGCAAAAGTGGGGTTATGCTATTTTCTATTTATCAGACACATTTTGTCTCTAAGCCCCTTTAAAAATACTGAGGACATGACCTTGGTGTCCTCAGTGCTTGCTACAGCTCTGGTTGTTTACATTGGGATCACTGCGGTGAGCAGCGCTAAAATACAGACTGTGGAAAAATCATTCACCATTTTTGAAAAAGCGAACAAGGCAACATCTTTTGTCACAACTGTGTTCTTATGATGTCCTCACGACAAACACAGTTGTCACAGAGTGTGGCTGAAGGTGATGGATGTTGAGCTCAGGACAAATAGTTTGCCCCATGAGTTGCAGAGATGTAAGAATAACAAGAGTAGTTGTCACTCTAGTTTTCTGCCATCCAACAGCATATGTATTATCTTCAGTTACACAGGACATTCAGGTGTGAGATGATCATTATGGCCTGCTTATGGTTGCTAATATTGCTATATTTTAGGCCAGGGTATAATGCTGGCTCCTTAGTTTTCCTTGTTATGTGCATGTATTCTAACTTGATCTTTTTTTCATGTAATTTTAATTGTACTCTATTGCTGTTACATTGATGTGACTTCTTCAACATTATGGAAAAGCAATTTAGAATATATAACATATATCTCAAGGTACAATTTGTCTTTTTCCTTCATAGTCCTCTTAATTGTACGCTAAAATATGTTGATTGCAATGCAGGACCTAGCACATTCGGTGCCCCAGGCAAGCTTTCCCTTCTCCCTATTACAAAGAAGAACAAGAGCTAATGAGAAATCAACACAAATAAACAATTTAGCTCACAAACAATAGTAATAAAGAAAAGTATGTGCAAATTTGCAAATTTAGTCTCCATCTTTATACTTTTTTTTTTTAACTGCGCCCCAGATGGCTTTTGCCTTTCCATTTTCTCTTGCTCTAATGCTCTCCAACTATACTCCAGTATGGCATATGGTATGTTTGATTTATTTGGAATGTCCACAAAAGAAATGTATGTCGTGAATAAGGAGATCCGCCACCATCCCCAACAAACCATCCAAGGATTTCTGTCATTTGCCAACCCAGTCCACAAGGCCTAATTTGTTAGTTCCTTCCAAAACCATTACAAATCATTGTTTCAGAAATAAAATCATTTCCTACTTTTGTAATCTTTTGCCTTAAAGGTTGGGTTCAGGCACAAAAACAACTTTATTAGGGTTAGGGAAAGATCATGAATGACTAGTTAAGGTTAGGGATATTTTGTTGTTGTGGTTACAGAAATAAACACCTGTTTAAGGTGGGAATAGGTGGTTGATAGAAACCAACACTGACTGTCAGAAGAAAAAGAAAATGCGTTTAAGCCCGTCATTTTGTTGACCCATCCCTCCTGACCTCATCCCTTTGGGGACTGTAACAACATCACACTACTTCCTGCATTGGCCCTGACAAATAGTCGTCATAATCACCACAGCTACTAGAGGGCGCTGTCACTTGAACCTAAAGAGTAGTGATGGCCAAATGAAGCCTCATGAAGCATTTCCTTTATTTTCTGAGCCCACTAGATGGTGCTTTTTGTTCAACAAAAGGTTGAAAGCACATTGAATTGCTATTTTTTGAGCCTCTCTTTAAACCAAGAACGCCATCTAGTGGGCTCGGAAAATAAAGGAAATGCTTCATGAGGCTTCATTTGGCCATCACTACTAAAGAGATTGTTTTGGGGCACTGGCTGAAACATGTTGTCGTTCTTTAATGGCGAGTTTAGCAAAGTACATGAAGGAAGAAACATATAGGTGAGGCAGTGGCCCTCGTGTTTGCATCATTTTATTAAGTGATTAGTGAGTCAAGTCAATTGTCTCGGGGGGGAATCACTGAAATGCTAAACTAGCTTATAATATTATAATAACATACAGGAATACTCTAGAGCAGTAATTTTACAGGTTCCTGTTATGTTTATGCGTTGTGGTGAGTTGTCTAGTCAGCTGCTGTTCAAGGGTCAGGAATGACCTTTACAACTCATTTCATAATTTTTTGTGTGTAGCGCCATCTTGTGTATACGGTGAGGGGGACTTAACATTTTTCAGAGGGCTCCGAAAAGGCTGGGACCGGTCCTGCCTGCAGTAAACCAAACAATGTTGGAGTTAAGAGCAGTAAAATAAAACTTCTCATGTACTTAGTTTCAACCATCTGGATTTACATCAGTTGGAGACAGAGCACAGAAAAAGCAGACATAATTTACTTGCACATGTCACAGCCTTTAATTATTTTTCTAAAGCCTAAACACCCTTAAACCTTAAATCCTGCCCCACTTGTTGTTTTGTTGCCACTCGGGCTCTGACAGTATTGGGTTCGTTCATACCGCCGCGCCTCTGCCCGAGCCTGTCCACATACCGCGCATGACTGTCGGGGCCACCTGTTGAAATAGTGGGTGGCTAATTCTAGTAGTGACTTCGGACTCCCTCTCCATTACAGTCCATCTGACAGACCACCAGCTACACCAAGCAACCACTAGCAGCATTCCACCCTCCATCCACACTCCCCCCCCTCGCTCCTGCATGCCCCTAGCAGGCACCCTGTTATGGCAGCCCCCCTTGATTGATGGAGTATCCCTACTCAGGGTTAATTTACACTTCTGAATAATGCATGGAATGATGCCACCACTCCATTCTGCAGCTCACCATGGGGTGAGGCTACTGTGTTGGAGGAATCAAGATGTTTTCCTTCTCTTTGCCACTCGTCGTCTCGCAGATAACACCGCAGGATGGGGCACTTATTTTAGGAGACGACAGTTGGGCTGGCCAAAATGTTCTTTAGCTATTTATTATTGAGCTAGTGAGAATGGTAAACTTGATGAATTAGTAACATGTAGAACATTTTACTCCACTTCTCTTTTATCTCTTTTTTCAGTCAAAATTTCACTTTAAATTAGCAGGTTTATAAAGGCAGCATCTGTAGATATATGGCTTCTCCATGTGTCATATTGTATAGGAAGGCAGTAGCCTCTGTGTTAACCTGATGTAGAAATTTCCAACAGTATTTTACTGAGTTCACTTAGTGCACATTTAACTTGAGGATCCTGAGAAGCAAGTGTACTATATATCATAACCTCAATATGAAACACACTGTAAAAAACAGCTCCATCACCCCCGGAGTATTGCTCAGAAGTGGGTAACACCTCTCGCCACCACTCCCCTGCATCTCCTGCCTGTCTCTGATATCTCCGGCTCAGGGGGTGGGGTCAGTGTGTGAAGACAAACCTCGACAAAAAGGACACACTGATGATTGATGGTGGCTCGACTAGCCAGAGACACAGGAACACCCCTGAAAGCCAACATGTGCCACAGTTTTTACTGTGTGCGAGCCCCCCTGCTATTTCTGTCCCCCCTCTTCTCCGTGTCTCCATTTTTCATAAATGACAATTGTGCTGCTCAGCACTTTCCCAGCCCTGACTCCAGTCGGTCCCTATGGGGAAGGGTGTATCCCAGTGTCCAGACAATGTGAAACATCTTCAAAGTAAAGGAGCTGATGCTCGATAAAAAGTCAGTCGCACCACACCAGATATTGTAGCTCAAAGTAGGGGTCCTCCGTATGTGCTTAAGATTGTAGGATATTTTCACATGAAATAAATCAGTTCCATGAACATGTGCTTGGATGTACTGTGCAGCTTCATTAATTTTCATTATCTTCTGTGTCATTTTATACACACACACATGTACTGTTGGTTTTTGTTTGTTTGGTTTTTGTTGTTTTTTTGCTTTTTTTTGTCTGCATAGACTTTTCTTTTATTGCAGATATTTATTATGTCAAGCCACAGATATTGAAGAAAGGTATTGAGGTATATGTCTCAAAAGATAATGAGTATTACAGTACCAAGTACATTTAGTGCTGATAATGACTGAATTTGAGCCACAAACATTATTCTGGCACTGTTATTCAGAGCAAGTATAAACAGCCCATCATCATCACTCTTTAGCGTCATTATAAGATACATAGGCTTCCAAATAACTCCAAAGCTATCCACAGCAATACTTGATGCTGAGAGCAACTGATATAGCATGAAGGGCGAGAGACCATGCGTGGGTGACACAGTGGGGAGGTGGATGTGTCAAACAAAACCAGACTTTTACCCAAAAGACTACAGTTTGTGCCATATAGAACCCAAGGTCAGACTTGATTTGACGTAACACTATGTAGTTAACATATGGTTATCATGGTCAATATATTTATGCAGGCTGTTCTCATAAACTGTCTGTACGTTTTCTTTCAAAAAGTCATGCATCTTAATTCATACATATCCCAAGTAATCAGTAATTTGTGAGTAACACGTGTATTTTGTAAGGCTGGGATCAGGTGACCAACCCATTTACAGGAGTAAACAAGAAAGCAGTCCTAAGTGGTGTCGGTGAAGATTCTCAGTAACCCAGGACATGGTAATCGTAAGTGCTATATCATAGGCGACTGGACTTGCTTGAGTTTCTTGAAGACGTCTCGCCTCTCATCCAAGAAGCTTCTTCAGTTCTAACTTCTTTCTACCCTGGCAAACATATGAACATTGCTGTCCTGGAAGGCCAGAGAAGAAGAGAGCCTGTTTGAAAGAGGCGTGAAAGAATCCATCTACGTCAAACTGGAACAACCATTGTTAAACAGAGGAGCTGGCTTTTGGCACCACTTTTCACCCACCTACAATACAGTCTTGTGGTCCCTCCTCAGACGACTTCACACACATTCTCACCTGGTCTCATCTAACCCCAACCTGTAACCTTAACGACTCTGAAACTCTTACTCTGTAAGGGTTCACACCCACACAGAGTTTAAAGCTTGCGCACAAGTCAGTTAAAACTGCAGAAGCTTCTTGGAAGAGAAGCAAAACATCTTCAAGAAACTCAAGCAAGTCTGTCTTGCCTATGATATGGCACCTATGAGTCCTAAGCGGTCTTGTAAGGAGGCAGGTTGAGGTGGTAGATTGGTCACAATCTACTGGCACATGCAGGCTAAGCAAGGAAAGGTGTATTTTAAAAGCCTTTATTTAGTTAGGTATATTAATGACTTAAAATACTGACTGCTCTCAAGCTCAGTTTACAGTGTACAACAAGGAGTAATCAATCTGTTTTACTATCCACACCCTAGATAAAGACCCAGTGAGGTCTAAACCAGATAGTTCTTGCATAGTATAGCCTACCTATACCTTTAAACACTGTCATTTTTGTTGTTTTTCAGTGCCATGTCCTTGATTGTTGTGGCTTTCTCTTGGATGCCTGCTGCTTATGGTCTGGCACCTGGTTGATACCACTTATAAAGTCCTGACCTCAACTGCGTACTGTGCCCAGAAGCGTCCTGAACATAGGAAGATGAGAAGAAAATTAAAAAACACAGGCAGAGGGCAGAGTCTCTGCAAGTAAATATACCCCCACACACTTCTAACAGTTCTTAAGTGATGATGCGTATGAGTATGTATGAGTGTGTATGTGTGTGTTTAACAGGAAAATCCTGTATAGCATACCCTTAAACCATTTTAAAGGACTATTTCGTTGCCTCAGAGAGCTTTAAGATTTCTTTTTTTATGTCCACTTTTTTTTCCCAAGAGCACCTCAAGGCTCCTCAGACTTGCATATGGAACTGATCGAGCACTCCATTGATTCAATACAACTTTATTTATCCCTAAGAGCAGCTGAACTGCAGCGCCCACATAAGGAAAGGGAAAAAATAAACTACTATAAAGATAAAGAAAGATGGGTGCTACTACTAGCTACTAAACAAAAAAACAAAACAAATAAACCTTCCTGAATAATATCACATGCTTCTGAACAAAATGTAAAAAGATCTTATGGTGAGATTGTTTTGTATGACATTGTTTGCAAGGACAAACAGCTGTCAAGCTTTTACTCTTAAAAGCTCATTTAAACAAAACAAAACAATTCTGCATTATCAGTGCACATTGATTAAAAAATAATACAAGGTTTAGCTCTGTACTTTCATGTTTTATAAGCTTTAACAACAATGCATCCTACATCCCTAATATCAATCCAAAAACACAACATGAAAGAAAACATACATAACATTTAAAGATGCCTAAAGCATGAAATGGACAAAAAAAATCTGTCACTTTCTGGAACACCTGTTTGTTTTTCATGGTAACTTCATCCATCACTATTAAGTGTGAACATAAAATTGACATCACAAATTTTTAGGTAGTCACAGTTACCCATTCTACCTGTCATATCAAATCAAACAGCATTTCTCCTCACAACTCTGATTCTGTTTTTATAGTAGAATAAATGTTATGTCTTACTCTGACAACCTGTTTCAACAGGAAATAAATTAAAGTTGCACTAATCAATATTTTATATTAAGAATGGATCAAAAAACTTGGTGTAATCTAAAAGTCATCACTCTGTGACAAACCCAGAGAGAATTATAACCAACTCTGTCGTTTTACATCTTTGAGTTGTTGTTGTTGTGTGTGTAGGTATGTGAAGATGTGTATACATGTATATGTATGTATGCATACTTAAACACATATAACGTGGTATTGTTTTGTTTCATGGTTTGTTTGTTGTAGTTGCAGAGTCGGGTGTGGAGGATTGATATCCTGTACTCAACATTTTCAATAAATCCCGTAAAATTATACATCTTTGTCCGTGTTTATGAGTGTATGTACGTGTATGTACAGTATAAGCATTTGTTTCATTAACATTTCTTTTGTTTGGTATTTAAAGTGCTTATCTGCTGTGAGGGTCCAGGGTCAGAGGGATGTCATATGCTCTAAAGCACTCTGATGCAAATTGTGATTTGTGATATTGGGCTTTACAAATAAAATTGAAAACTGATTATTATTATTAAGATTATTAGTATTATTATTTATAGTAGTATTCTTGATCACTGTTCTGGTTTTATGTCCCACGCTTGATTGTACTTGTTCATTGTCTCTGCTGTCATCATGCAGTGGAATTTTTAGTGACAAAACATTGTTTTTCTCACATGCCTCCATGGTGAACGAAGAATCCAAAAACAGAGAATATTCTTCATGAATTTTTTTAAAGACAGCTGCATTTAACAACAGTAAATCTCTATCAAAACATCTATTTACAAACTCTCACAGAACTTCTTCAGTCTAATCCAAGTCTCATTAATCTAGCTGGATGCTTCCCAAGCATATGCATTTTCGTTAAAACCTTTTATTTAAAACATGAGTCTTGCACAAATACGAGCAGCATCCTGGGCAATCATGACCATTTGAACACATGCTCTTGCCCATATGTGCTACTCTAAATGCAAGTATTTTGAATCGTTGTTAGCAAAAAAAAAAAAAAAAAAGTTTTAGCAAAAATGCATGTGTTATGTGGAAGTACTGAGCATATGACTGGATAGATGAGACATGGATTATACTGCATGAGTTGTGTGAGAGTTCGTGAATGGATGTCTTGATACACGGACCCCTGTGACTTCACTTTATCAAGAGTTCAGTTTTTGGATTCTTCGTTCACTGGAGGTATGCAAGAAAAACTAATTTTTTCTTCACAAATTCAATTTAAAATGGGTTGAGTGATTGATATACAAATAATCATTTTGTTGGTGCAGACTTCCTTTAAGTACCTAAAAATGCAATGTCATTGGGTCTGAAATTGTTACTAATGTAAGGATATCTAAATATCTACATTTTAAAAACATCTAATAATAAATTGTTTAATTTCAGGCACACAATTAAGCTTAAAAAAGAGTAGACTTTTCTCACTGTTTGGTTCAGAAGTTGTTCTGAAATCGTGCTGAAATATGACCAGGTTCCCTCTCCCAAGAGAAGACAAAAAAGAGTCCCAAAATAACAAAAGAAAAGTTGAGAGTTATTGCCATTAGTAATTGAGTCCTTTTATAGCTGAGATGATGGGTTTATGGTGCTGGGTAAAGTGTCAATCTTGCAGCAAGGCTGTGCTTATTGTCAAACTGAGAGACCACCAATCATCTCCCGGCCGATGCATTGTTACAGTCTGGGTATTGACATGCTTCATAAATCAGAGCTATTGGATTGCCAGGCGCTATTTTTACAGCCAGTGACATGACCTGCCTGCCAGGGGCCTCACATCCTGGTGAGCGTGTATTGACCTGATGCTCTGAGGCAGAGAACAGTCAGGAGAGCCCACCATTATTTCACACACACACACACACACACACACACACACACACACTCCTGGTAGTACATTATGCACACCCACGCACATTCCAATATTCTGGCATGGTGTATTCTATCTCTCGTACATTCTTTGAGGCCTGGATACTAAACAGTGACACACCACTCTTTCCTGTTTTTCCCCAACCCTTATCTGTCAACAAGCCGTGCCTTCATTACCGAGCAGGGGAATACGGGCTAAAGCGAGATGTCTTCCATCTGTCCACAACCATTATGCTTCCCATTAGACGGGACATCTTCATTTCCACTGGGAGAGATGTGCGACCGGATTGAGCTGACTCCTGTGCACTGATGGAGAGAGACAATAGACTGTCAGGTGTCCGGTCCCATTCACGCTACCCAGCCATCCATTTTCATTAGGCGTGTCAGGAAGCGGACGGCATATTTTCTATTGGACTTCCACACATAATTTGTTCCAAATACGAGGGCCGCCATCAAAATGTGACAGCTCGCGTCGAGAAAGGGGAGCAGGCGGGAGATTGAGTGGCTGCATGGTCGCCTTTTTGGAAAAAGCCTCGACAACAAGCGCCAGCCAACGATTCCGTTAAACAATGTTTCATCTCGTGAGATTCATTGTTGGCCCAGAAGTGTCATTTTGCAACATTATATTCATTTGTCATCTATTTTAGCGGGAGGAGATAGAGCAAATACAATTTATTAATCCACGCTGATGGGAATTAAAACAAATTCAAGGCGCGGCGGTGGCGCGACCCACCAGTTTCAAATTAAATGAAATATTTCACCGAGCTCACCTCTAAAGTGAAAAATGAGCTTTTGTCCCTCCCTCACAACAATATCAGTGGTGCGAACAATTACAACAAATTATGAAACAGCAAATCAGATAAACAATTGCTTTCATTACCCATTCATGTACCCATGAAATCCATGCAAGCATAATGTAGTCCTGCTACCACTGTGAATCCATTAATCCTTGCAACCCTGTGCTGTAACTCCCTCATGGTATAGTCACTACATGACATATATTATTGTTATTTTTTAGAATTATTACAATAGCTAGTCAGACATGCTATCAACTGGCACATCAGTGGTATTGTACATGTTCTAGGACAGATTTTATGATGCTCTACGAAAACTTAAAGTTGGTTTAATTGTTTGGTTTTTGTCTGTATGTTCAGACATTATCAACTATAGATAAGCAAGCACACCATTATCTTTTATCTGTTCAACCAACAAAATGATCTGTTCTCTGAATGGACCGAATTTAAACCAGACGTGGGTGGGACTTCATGTGAAAATGGATGAAGCCTAACCTGAAGTTATTATAGGCCTGTAATTAATATCAGAAGTTGCTATACTTATTTTTTGTTAGGAAACTATGCACAGAACAATCTCAGGATTGAACTTCAGATAATTTCTGATCACGAGTAAAGGCCAAAATACATCAGCGACGAACACCACACGTAAAAAAATACACCTCTATTATTTTCAATGTACAACCCCACACCGGCAGCAGCTAGATGCGCGTCAGCACTTTACGCCACTGTCCTATTTCCAGCCTCGCCGCCCCAAGAATTAAATCCATTTTCCCCTACTCCCCCACTCACCCCTTGCTTGTACATTTCAGCTCCCATAGCAGCTTTTTTTCTCTGCTACTATGGCAGCTCGACTTCTCTTCTCACCATGGAAGCATGAAGAGAACTCTGTTGCTGTTGCCATGTCTCGTGTGAGACAAAGACTGGATGATGAGAGACTCATTGTTGAGGTCGAGAAATATCTCTAGATAAACAACCCACAATCTTGTCAGTGGGAAGACAATGCCGAAAAAGACATTGCCTGGTTAGTCATGGCTTTGGAGATAAGCTCTCCAGGTGAGAAATCAAGTTTAATTGGGGCTCTCCACACATGATTTTAAGCTAAAACAGAGGTGGAGGTACAGGTCTTTGAGTTAAAGTAATAATAACTTTGTGTGATCGTCTGTTAATGAGCTGCAGTGCGACGTGTCTTGTATGTGCTAGGGGCGGCCGGTGAATGTTTGGTTTAAGAGATTGAACACACATTTTACTCGGATTATACTCGTTCTCATAAAAAGTACAAAATCCATATCGGATACTTGTTTCATCCTAGTATTCAGATCAGCCCTATTATCAACACAGTAAGTATTTATAAATGACTGTAAAGATTACAGTGTCAGTCTCCCAGAGATATAACTAGAGTTGTTACCAGTACCGGAAATGCTTCCAATATAGTCTAAAATGCTGGACTGGCTATCGGCGAGTATGCAAGTCTATGCACCGACTCATTTATTAATTAACTTTGAAGTAGTTCCACACCTGGATAAAACAGCAGTTTTCCCAGGTATCAATTCCCCTGCACAAAGAGTTGTACTGTACAGCCACTGGCAGCTGCTGGTTTAGAGTGGCAAAGAATAAACGATTTCTGGCAGATAGTTTAACGTAAGCCGTTTGCAAAATATTGGTAATTTGGCAATAGTTCACACTGGAAAGTCCCCCAGTTTAGAGTGACCTAACCATGGCAAACACTGATAGTAATCATTTCACATCCATTAAGGGTTAGTAGTCTACATCTGTTAAAAATAACAATAATAATAATAATTTAGTGGTATCTGATCTTTATTTGGTATCAGCCAATACTTAAGTTCAACTATCGGAATCGGTATTGTGCAAGAAAAGAAGGTATTGAAACATCTCTAGATATAACAACAATGTTAATGTCAGATCTGAGCTTTAGTAATGTCGATAAATAAGTACTGGACATATTCTGTTATGAAGTACAGTCTAATGGATTTGGTTGCCTCTTGTGTATTATCTTTGATTGATGATGATGTGAATGGTGAGGTTTTTACCACAGTGGCTCTGATTATGTTTGGGTGATATAAAGAGGAAGTAATTTATTTCTAATGTTGCCATGAAGTAGGTCAGTTGGCTGTGGCCTACAACACAGCACAGTTTTTTTTTTCTTTTGGCCTATATTTGTTTACATTAAGCGAATGAACGGTTATATTTCATTAGCTAGAGCTGTTTCTGTATGTATCGTAAACATGAACCACACAGACAACAATCAGTGGATTACTGTTGATGCAGATGAAAGTGTTTGATAATAATAAGGACGATCTAAAGTTATAAGGGACCCAACTTTGATATGATTTCTAAAGGACAGGGACCATGCTTTAGACACATTTATCCTAACAGACATCAGAAATGGCACTGGACAGAGAACCTTCTGCTGGAATTCCAGCAGTATGTGTATGACGTCTGTAGGCTTTGACTGGGGTGAGCGACTCTCAACACTTTGTCACACCCCTAAGCGTCTGATACCAACGCACAAGGCGCACCTTTTATCCCGAGTCCAGCGGGGTCAAGCCAGCAGAAAGTGAAAAGGCAATATCTGGTCAGCCTATAAATATAAATGTGTAAATATAGATATTATATAATTATGAGGATGAATGTATTCTTAACAACTAAAACATAGTCACAAATCTTTGACCCATGTCATTCATAACTGGACTCTTAACCACGCGGCAGTCTCCGAGGCTGAAAAATGAAGCCAACGCATTTGTGTCAAAACTGAAGTTCCTCTTATGACCACTTGAGGCTGGCTCCAGAACAGAGTAAATCACAGACCCCCATGTTAAAGCAAAAAAAAGGCTAATTTCAGCTTTCATGACAACTGTACAGGGAATGATAACAGTTGGATCGTGGCGCATCAGGAGTTGTCGTCAGTATGAGACACACCAAGCTTTCAGAAAACTCTAATGTAAACCCATTCACGGTAATATTAGATGCTTAGAGCAACTAAAGTAGTATAAAGACAGAGAAAGTCCGCAAAGGGAGGAGGTAGGGGTGGATGGATGGGTCAAACAAACACAGGACTTTCACACTGGAAAATTGTGTTGGCCCTCTTTAATATGAACAACTTTTTTTGGCCACTAAGCTGTTAAAGTGAACGTGCTAGCATATCGGTGCTTATTTTCACATCCAGCAGACACAGAGCAACATTCGCGTTCTTTTGGTGTCATGTTTCTGTCCACCTGATAAATTTAAGTACAATAGTTACTCTCCTTTTAACTCTGTTTTGGTTGCCACCAACTGCTGAAGCTGAATTTATACTTCTGCATGAAATCGACGCATAGGTTCTGTGTCAATGTAGAGCCTATGCAGTAGGTTAAGCCATAGCCGTGACCTACACCATAGCCTGATGTGCACCTCCCCAAAAATGTAACTACACGTCATAGTGTCGCATACCTCCTGTCTATTTTTGTGTGATGAAAGTATTTCCCTCAGTGTAAACAAAGCTTTTATTTACTTTTATTTCACAGATAACAAACAATAAATTGTGAAGACAAAATAGCATTTTAAGTCTTGTGAATGATTTATCCTGGTTTCATGTGAGTAGAGGAAATCTCCGCTACTCACTAGGCTAACTTATACAATGTAAAACGCCTTAGGCTGGTGCTAATAAGGTTAGCATGTTGTACTTGTTTGGAAAACGTGTTTAGTGTAAGTCAGTTGTTTTGGCAGTAACCCTTGTGAGTTGTAATGAAAGTAACGTTAACTTTGTTGGTTCACACCCAGGGTGGGGAGTGGGGAAGCCCTTCTGTGCAGAGTTTGCATGTTCTGCCCGTGTCACCATGGGTTTTCTCCGGGTACTTCGGCTTCCTCCCACAAACCAAAGACATGCAGGTTAATTGGTGAGTCTATATTGCCCATAGGCGTGACTGTGAGCATGAATGGTTGTCTGTCTAGTCTGGCGATCTGTCCAGGGTGTACCCTGCCTCTTGCCCAATGTCAGCTGGGAAACCCCACTGCTGACTCGTGTTTTGGAGGTGCAACTGTACAGTGACACAGACACACACTGCACAAGTATAAATGCTTATAGGTTACGGCCTAGGCTCTGCACAGAGCTGATGCAGTACAAATCTGCCTTGAGACCTTCTGAGTTGGTTATTGTGCTGTTAGGTGC
>JAPZEB010000010.1:2131314-2141612 GCA_029783705.1 Chaetodon striatus
ATCTGCACTTCCTGGCTATCTGGCGGCAGCTGTACCCTTCCTGGCTGAGAATCTGTATCTTCAGGCGTGTTTCCTGCGTTAGGGTCCTTGTTTTAGCCATTTTTGTCTCTGAAGAACTTTCAAATGTTCTGGCTTTATATAGACACGAAGCAAGGCAACAAAATTGTGTCTTTTAATAAAGAGCACGACCTTCATTTGTGGATCATCAAAATACATTAAAGTAAGTGCACACATAGAGAAGAAAGTTAATTTGAATAAAATTGTCCATTTCACAATCCAGCCAGTTGTGGCTAATGTGATGTGTGTAAATGTGTGTGACTGGATTCAGGAGGTGTTAAACAGTCTTTTTGCCATGGGAATGAAGGATCTCCTGAAACGCTCTGTTTTGCAATGCAGTGAGATGAGCCGATTGCTGCAGCTGCTCCTCTGTCGCTCCAGGAGGCTGTGGAGAGGTTGTCTGTTATTGTCCCTTATAGCCTTCAGTTTGTTCAATGTGTCCCTCTCCACCACAGTTCTTAATGGGTCCAGTCTCCTGCTGAGCACTGAGCCAGCTTTTTTAACCAGCCTGTCCAAACGCTTGGTGTTTTTGTCTGTCAAGCTGCTTCCCCAGTACATTGCAGCGTAGACAAGTGCTCCGGCCACCACTGTGTGATGGACCTGCTGATTTAATTAGCAAAATCGCTGAATAAAGCAGTTTTACCTTAAAAATCTTTGTTTTTCCAAGGCTGTTTGGTTCATCATGAAGGGCTCATATCTATGGTGGCTGACACAAAAACACAAATGGCCCTATCTAGAGCCAGAGTTTAGTTTGTCTGTTCAGGGCTACAGTATAAAGAAGTGCATCATGGCAGACTCTGTAGACGAGTACCTGCTCGCTATACAGATATAAACAGATCATTCTGAGGTAACAAAACACATGAATTCTTTTTTCAGGGGAATATACAATAAAGAACACACTTATTATATTATATTCCATTTCTGCCAATATACCCCCCTTAAATCCTACACAATGGACCCTTAAATGGAAGCTTCATCCCAAATCACACATCATCACCATCAGTAATGGCATTCATACATCAGCATTACACAACCCTACAACTTCTGACTGGCATTTTCAAATATCGTGTATCAACATTATACTGTATGTGTGGGTGGTCATATTGATGTGGGAAATAAGATGCATTTTCAAATGTGTCTGCATACTCTTCTTTTTTATTCTGTGGGTAATGCTGTTATGACTAATCTGCTCCAACCTAGAACTTCACTTCAGTATGCACTGTACATGTAGAAAACTTTAATTATACTCCATGTTAAAGGGCATAGCTACAGTCACAATGAGCAATATGTGCATTACTTTATCTCAAAATAGACACATTCACATTAGCTTGAACAACCCTATCCAGCATACAGTAGTATGTAAACTGGCCACCAGCAATTTATTCATCAGCTATTCTTATATTCAAATGCGTAACCAGACAAGTTGTTCTCTGAGAGGTTAAATATCCCTCCATTAAATCTCATAACACATCTCCCCTTCCTGCACTTCACTTCTACTTTATAACATAAATGATCTGGCGGTCAGTCAAAAGCAAGACAGCGTACTGTGGCTTCTCAAGCATCCTTCAGAGGTTAATCATTCTTACTCAGCCATGAAATGAGTAACCCTTAATGTATAGAGAGTGTACAAGCAGAGGCTTGAAGTGTTGTATATGCTCGTGAGGAGAGGGATATCCTGCTCCTGGTGTCATGTGACACGGCAAGCCCTTAATCATTTTCAAGTTAAGAAAATACAAGATTAACTATATTGATCCGAGCTGAAACTAGGCTGAGCAGCAACAAAGGAAAGCACAGAGGTCACAACACAATGAACAATTGAAATATTGAAAGGTTAGAGCAACTTTTATGAACAGGTCAAATCCCAGTTGTGTTTATCAGTTTGTGATATAAGGTACAGTAGCAAAACAGACATTTATAAATGACTTTCTGAATGTCCCTTCCATCCTACGTATATTGTGGTCTGAATGAGCTCCACAGTGTTAGTTCTACTGGTGACTGCAGGATTGCCGGTCCTTGTGTCAATCTGCTGATGCCTGGATGCAGTCAAAACATTGGACTCTGGGTGACTCATAGGATTGTCAGCGAGGTGCCACTGACGCAGGGGATGGCAGATTGCAGGCCTGAAGGTTGGAGGCTGATTGACAGTTTTGAAATGTTGACAGCAAACACTTACTGCAGGGCAGGTTCATAAGCCAGTGGTCAGCAAGAGACAGTGTGCTGAGATGTCAGAGCAGATCAGCGACAAGTGACACATAAGGACTGGTCGGGAAATACAAGACGTCACAAAGTACAAAATGATAACTGTATCTACAGGGGCTGTTGATATGATTTTTGACCAATATCAAAAAATGAAGGTATACTTTCCCAGGTGCAGAGGTTTTTGGTTTTTAGCCATGCTAGTGGCATGGCTCTAGGGATGGAAATATCAGTCGTTCTACCACTTTGGTCCAGACTGAAATATCTTAACAACTAATGCAAAGATTGCAATGAAATTTGGTGTGTACATATATATATATATATATATATATATATATACACCTGGCGCCCAGAGGATGAACCCTAATGACTTTGGCGATCCCTGGCTTTTCCTGTTGTGGCACCATGAGGTTCACATTTGTGGAAAGATGTGAAATTTCTCCACAACTATCAGATAGATTGCGATGAATATTGGTTTACATATTCATTTCCCCAAAGGATGAACCCTAATGACTTTGGTGATTCTCTGACCTTTCCTTTGGTGTCAAAAGTTCATACTTATCCTGTAAGAAATTTCAACATTTAGCAGATGGAATGGCACAAAGGGGTGTACAGACATTCATGGTTCCCAGAGGGTGAACCCTAATGACTTTGGTGAACCCTGGCTAGTCATATATTGTGCCGTTGTGTTCACATTTTTTAAACAAAGCAAAATTTCTCCACAACTATCAGATAGATTGCGACAAATATTGGTTTACATATTCATTTCCCCAAAGGATGAACCCTAATGACTTAGGTAATCCTCTGACCTTTCCTTTGGTGATAAAAGTTCCCACTTATCCTGCAAAAGATTTCAACATTTGGCAGATGGAATGGCACAAAGGGTGTAAGGTGTACAGGCATTCATGCTTCCCAGAGGATGAACACTAATAACTGTAGTGATCCCTGGCTTCACCTATAGCGTCACCATGAGGCTCACATTTTTGGATTGAGATGAAATTTCTCCACAACTATCAGATGGGTTGCAATGAAACTTGGATCACATATTAATTTCCCCAGAGGATGAATCCTACTGAGTGTGTAAACTTATGCTGTGAAAGATTTCAACATCTCCATGCTGAATTGGCACAAAATGTTGTACAAACATTCACTGTTCCCAGAGGGTAAATCCTAGTGACTTTGGTGATCCCTTGACTTTTCCTGTAGCACCACTATAAGGTTCACATTTGTGGCTTTGAATGTAATGTCCTGATAAGGATTGTATAAGTAACCATGCAATAAGGTTCAGAAATTAATTTCTCCCACAGAATGGATTGGTGATCCCTTAACCTCTGGGCAGCTGTATCTCTAATTGCAAGGCTGGCAGTTAGACAAACCCCCCCACCCCCCGGCAAGATAATGAATCCAGAATTACGCACTATGTCAGTGCATGTGAATGATCATCTGATAAGCAGGTGGCACCTTTAATGGCAGACATATAAATGCAGTCATTTACCTGAGCTTAACCTATTTGTTTTTTGTGTTGATTAGCTAATATCGGCATGTTAACATGCTAAACTAAGATGGTGACATTATACTTGCTAAAATCAGCAATAGCATTTTAATGGTGAGCATGTTGGCATGCTGGCATTAGCTTTAAGCTCGCACAGTTCTGACTCTAGGTAGGTTAGCCAAGGATGTTGATTACATATGGTCAAGACATACAATAAAATCTAATGAATAAAAATGATTAATTAAATGCAGTTAGTCTTTGTATGTGGTAATGTCTGGATAAATAGTAAGAAAGTGAAACGTGTATTCTATTTCATTGTAATATTTTACTTTGTGTAACAGAGAAAAGACATGGGATGCATTAGCATTTTACACATTAAGCTTACACACTCAAAATGTACATTCAGGACATTAATGAAAAATCTAGCTCTGTTGATCTGTGGGATTGTGGCTGAGAAAAGTTTGTAGTTTGCTACTTCATTAAGAATTAAAGCAAATTACAAAAGCTTAGTCCTCTGTTCATTTAAAATGATTTATGGAGGTAATTATCTACCTCTGTTATTACTTTAGGCATTATAATAACTGAGGAACCTGGGTTTGGGTTAGGGGTGGGGGCCAGTCCTGATTTTAGTTACTCTATATGTACAATATATATTCATTAAGGTGAGTGCCTGCATTTTCTTCCTCTTCATGTGGAACATATAGCCCACACTTCTTTCCAGGCTCTGACATGATTACCAAACAACTCCTGTAAACTGGTTGTTAGGGTATTAATGTGAACCATGTAAATGCTGTAATCTAACTATTACCTTAATCTGGTTTAGCAGGTCTCCTGCCTTTGGCTCTTTAATAAGACTCTTCACAGATGCCTGTTGTAGTCCAGCATCTTTCATTGTGAGGACAGTCTTACTAGCTAGTTGGACATGCACATACCTGAAAAGGCATTACAAAATCCTATACACACATACTGTTGAACTTTAAGGCAACAACAACGATTTCAAGTAAAATGCCCTATACTGTAAATCAGTGGTTCTCATTTTGAAAATATTGAATTGGGCTAGACCTTTAGAGTAGACTTGTCAGGCAGGTGTAAAACATAACATGGTACATTGCTGCATTGCATTGTAATAACTGCTGGATCAGAGCCATCATTAATGTTCCCATTGTAAATTAGTTCCACTGGTCTTTTCCTATGACAAGTGCAAATGTCTGCCATAAAAAAAGTATATAAATCTAATATGAGAGTGCTCTGATGCTAACAAGGCAAGTAAGGGTCAGCAAAGTACAATATAGACAGATTATAAAATGGTCTATTTTGGTCTCAGATTCACCCTCAATATTTCAGGAGAGCCTTGAGCCTTTTGTGTGTAAAAACTCTGGCAGTTTGGCCAGAGTTGAACTTTTTATTTTGCGCTTGCACAACAGAAGTTAATGAGAAACATGCCTGTAAAAAAAGTATTTCATGATCTTGATAATGTTATTTCAATACAACTTAACTTGGCTCGTTTTGTAACTTTTTTTCCTTTTGTTACCGACTGATACGAATGCAAACAATTTACATGCCCGGAGAGCATGAAACTTTTTGGCTTCCAGTAGAGGGCATGACCGAAAAAGTTTGAGAACCACTGCTGTGAATTATTTAATAAAAATCTGGATGAAAAATCTGGATGTACTCTTCAGCAACTCAAAGTGATGAAAGATCAAAGCCAATCAGCAGTCACATATGTATGTGATCAATGTGAATGGATGAATAAATAATAAATTTTTATTACTTCATTCTATAAATTTGAATGTTCAACAACTTATTACCATACACAACCATACTGTAATATCATACTACATTTAGCTTGATCACTATGACTGTATGAAAAAACAAAGGCTCCTGCCCATTTCATTATCAGTTTCACATGCCTATGTGGAAAATTGCACACTTACATTACACAACAGAAAAAGTACCCTTTTCTCCACTTTTCAAGGGGTTCTCCAGTATACTAGTCTCGCATAAAGTTGGAAAACTAATGGTGGGACATTAGCATTGAGATCTAGTTGAGATGCTTCCTAAGTTATCAAGAATCAGAAATGAAGGAAAACCTACTGTCACCATTTGTAGGCACACAGAGCTCTATGACTCAACATCAGTATTGCACAGCAACATAAAAAAAGAGAGGGCTTTGAGAAAAGTGAGCAAAGCCATAGGACTACATGGTAGGTTCTGAAAATACGTATTTGTGACTTTTGTAAGCTACTTTGTTTAGTTGCTTCTTAGCAAAATGCTGAGTAATTTATATTGGTCTTTTATTGTGGAAGGTAAATAATGGAAGAGTGCAGTGCTGCTGTGCACAATATGAAAAATAGAGTGGTGCTGTCTTGGTTCACCCTGGTTCACTTGAATCCAGCTAACAGTTATACTTTCCTATGACCTAAGTAAGCCATTTGCTATCCTCCCCAATTAGTTATCACAACTGTTAGCACAGCTGTTAAAGGGTGAATACTTGCTAGTTACAAAATACTCCGTAAAAACACTTCAGCAGCCATATTTGTTTGAGTAATGCAAGGTGAAAATTGACTACGGATATGGTGAACACACCGTTTGAGATTGATGGAGCAAAGGACAAAAGATTTAGTCCTTATTATGTGTGAAGTTCCAAAATGCTGGATCCTACATTTCCCATAAAGCAACTCAATGGCATCTTTTCTTAATGTGTGTTCACACTGAATGCAAAGCGAGTGTTTTGCATGGTCAGATTACGTACCAAGTCAAAGCAAAGATGCAAATTCACACTGGGCAATACAAATGACGTGACGCAATGACACAAATTTAGCACTACCCACGTACTGATTTGGAATTCTTTCATCTTCCGTAAGAAATTCACATGATGCTATGTCGCGAAAGCCTTTCAACACTGAGATCTAGTTGAGAGTCTCCTGAGGTGACCAAGGATCAGAAATGGAGGTCTTTATTATGGAAGGTAAACAACTGAATGAGGGAAGTGGTAATGTTCTGCCACGATGATTAATAACCTGTGATGCCATCTTGGTTCACCTGGTACAGAGCATACAGCTCCATGTTTATTGTATTCACATATTCACATCACCTGATTCCAGCAATAGGTTGTACTTTACTAGATAACAAGTTAGCTGTTAGTTGCCCTCCACGGTTAGTTAACACAACTGTTAGCATAGTTGTGGGGCAAATATTCAGCAGTTGCAAAATACTCCGAAAAAAAAAAACACTAGCAGCCGTATTTAATTTGCTTTACTTTCAGTGAGAACACACCATAACAGATGGATGGAGCAAATGCTGACAGATTTGGTCCTTATTGTGAGTAAAGTTCCAAAAATACTGGATTCTACATCTTCCATAATGCAACTCAGCAGCATCTGGTAAACACCCACTTCTTTCAAACTACACAAGTCCAGTTTGTAACATAGGGCTTTCTTTTATAATTTTCTAAGGCTAAGCTGACATAATCCTGATGACATTGCAGGTTTTGTTCCTCAGACATTAAAAAGAAGACACTGTACAACTGTTTTGACAGGCTAAGTAGAACTCCTCATCAGGGGTAAACTGACTTTGATGAGTATGATTGGTGGAGCAAACAAGAAATACATAAAAGAAGAAAAAAAGAAGAATCCAGACACACTCAAAAAAGAAAAATCAGCCATTCCCTCTGCTCTCCTCCTTTAATAGTCCCCATCTAATTTTAACCAGCAGCACATTATCAAGATATGATTAGAGGAGCGCCAGACCTCACACACCTGGGATAACAGATAAAGCTGGACTGATGTTTTTGGTGATTTTATGGTGCTATTTGGATAAAAATGCCTGTTGGGAAAATGCTTTTCTACCTCTTCACTGAAAATGACATCAGGGGATTCTCTGCTCATCCACTTCATGATTCTTACATCGATAATGCCTAAATCCATTGTGAACCACTCTCACTTGTGGATCGTTCTGGAGTTTATTGTGAGCACACGTTTCACAATCATAGTTAGAGGTGTTATAAAGGCCAGCAGCAGCCCTGATGACTCGGCCCATGGAAACCTCTCTTGTTTGAAGTCTGAATGTACTCCTGCCCCATTCAATAAAGCAGAGCGAGCCGAGGGGTTCTTCAGCCAGACGCTATCTCAAACACAGCACCAGTTAATTAGTTTGACGATCTTAAGATTCCAGTCAGACAGACTGGCAGCTTAGAAACTGCACTGTAAAAACACCAACTCATATTCTTTGTCATTAAATTACAAGTTTGTGGGGCTTAGAAATATCAATGAGCAGCATTTAAAAAGGACCTATTGTGCTTGTTTTCAGGTTCATACTTGTACTTTGGATTTCAACAAAAACATGTTTATATGCTTTAATGTTTACTGTCTGAGCTGGAACATCTGTATTCAGCCTCTGTCTGAGATGCCCAGTTTGCTCTGATTGGTCAGCGTTTCTGGGTCTTCAACATCTTGCCTTCTCTGCATCATCATTGCTCCCACAGGAATGACTGTAACAGATCATAGCGGCACTTTCTACTCTGAAAAATCACCATTAAAAGCTTCTAATAAAACCAGACATGTTCCAGCAGGAATATGATCCAATATCAGGGAAAAGTAACAACATCATCAACCAGGATTACATGTTTCAGTTGTGTTAGCATGTAGCTTTATGCAGCAGTGTATTTACAGCTGAGGAACTACTATGTAAAGTTCTCCTGTTTAAAATCATCAATCAAAGCTTTATAATACAACCAAAGTTGTTCCAGCAGGAATATGATCTGAAATCGAGGAGAAATTCACAGCATTGGCACCCAGGATTATGTTTCCCTCATGTTAGCATGTAGCTTCATGTAGCACTGTACTTATAGCTGGGGAATGACTATGCACTTTCCCCTTTGAAAAATCTAGACTATCCTCCTAGACTCTCCTCCTACTGCAAACATCAGGTGAAAGTGAACTAAGAAGATGCCGCTAGGTCCTGAGTGAATGCCTATATCCAACAAAAACTAACTTCACTGTGGTGAGACGGTTGTGGCTGGCTTGACAGCAGCGTTCTGGATTGGACTGGAGTGTGGTGCAAGAGATTTGCGGACCCTTGCAGACATGGGTGGATGATGACATTTATGTCATGCAGACCAAAGCAGACCCTGGCCAACCCTCACGGATGCGGAAACTATGAAGTGTCTGAATGAGGTGCACAGTGGTCTCCTTGGTGAAAAACACTAACGTGGTTAACATGAAACACTCGCAGTCAAGTTTTGGCAAGAAAGCTACTTGGTTTGGTTTAGAAAAAAAATATTATGGTTTGGCTCAAATTTACTGGCATTAAGCGTAACATAACATGTTGTTGGTAAGTGATATACGTACATAACTTACATGATGTTACATTAAAATTACTCAAAGCTGACTTTTGGTTTCACACAGGACACAAACATCTGTCTCCTAGGTGAAAGTCACTGTGTTTGTTTGACCCACCGGTCCACCCTTATCTCCTCCCTACACAGATGCTGTTACTCTTTATATCAGTTGCTGTAGTTAGTTGAAAAGCCCAGTGCATCTCAAGCAAAGGCTAAGGGGTGCTTTGTGCAGTGGAATCAGATTCCAAGGGGTGTGACAAAATGTCACTATTTGACAACCTGCTAGTAAGACCGGGCTGATTTCCTTCATCAGCCTATTGGTACAATTCTCAACAGTGAACACAATACCCTATTTAGCTGTTGGAAGGCTTCACACAGACAACTACATAATATTTTATGTGGACATGTTCCACAGATAATCCTGAGTGAGCTGAGCTTCAAGAAGCCCTAGAGGAAAAGAAAAGAGCCAGTGCTGCTCTTCCAAAGGCCTTGGAGAGGGTAAATACAGCTAAATCTTCACATAAAAAAAGCCCTTAAGCAAAAGCGAAAAGCCAAAGATGCTCTTGTAAAAGCTCAAAAGAAGATACAAGTTGAAAAAGCATTTTTGTTGTTGAGATGGAGAAAAGGAAATGGCTGGTCTTACAGAGTATCTGAAACAAAACCCAGCACAGCAATGCAAACCTTAAGGGTACTCTGTAGAGGTTTATCCAGTAGTAGTACTTTGGTTTCATGAGCAGGTCCTAGTTTTGTGCATGCCAATAGTTTTACACAAGTGCAGTTGTCCTCTGAATGGAAGATCCGCGATTCCATCCCAGGCAAAGTACTGAACCTCAAATTACTTGAGTGTGTGTGAATGTTTAAGCTGATGAGCAGGTGGTACCTTGTATGGTAGCCTTGGCCACCAGTGTGTGAATAGGTGAATGTTACATGTAGTGTAAAGGAGCTTTGACTGGTTGGAAGACTAGAAAGGTGCTATACAAGCGCATGTCCAATTACTATTGACAATATACACTTCATTTACAAAGAAGTGCTCCGACTTCAACGTGATCTCATCCCTACTCGTCATGTTTTGGTGCGTGGGCAAAAGCTTTTGCCCAAACATTGCATGAGTTGATTGATGTGACTAAGACGAGTTTATGTTCAGGCAACTATCAATCAATCATTTATTTTTCACATAGAATTATACAAGGTGCAACCCCAGTGAAATATGCTCCC
>JAPZEB010000010.1:2189458-2206353 GCA_029783705.1 Chaetodon striatus
GAAAAATTCAGACTAACCACAAAGTCACAAACTATGCAGATTTATTGGAACAATATGATTGAAACTATCACAAAGAAAAGGAAATGCAGCTAAAACAAAGACTGGGAAACGACTTAAAATTGGGGGAGGCTGGTAGAAGACGATTCTCAGTTTGAGAATAAGTTTTTTACTAAATTTGCCAGTTATTTTTTAATTTCACACATGGGGAATATGATGCAAAGTGACACAGTGGACTTTGTGAGTCTCTCAAGAAATGCAGGGCTTAAAAACAGACACACTGATCTGGATGCATGACTGCTAAAAACCCAAAGGTGACATGTCCCACATTGGCTAACACAAGCATACTATTTTCCACGTTTGACCTGTTGACTTGTTGGGATTTGTCATCTAACCAACAGACAACAATTGTCTCACAACCAAACTGTCCTTGTGGAAGTCACACTTTAGAATGTACAGTATGTTCTACATGTGTTGGGACGTGGACTGAATTGGACAGCATTTGTTTTGTTAACATGTCATACTGAACTGCTGAAAGTCACCAAATAAACCAAAGCATCCTGTACCGAATGGCCTGGGACATTTACCAGCACCATAACACCCCTATTTTATACATATGCACAGTATGTACTATATACTAGAAGGAATAAATGTATTTTACCATTTTGTACTAACAGGAAATGAAGCAACATGTGCACTGATGGACAATAAACCTAATAAACGGAAAGAAAATGTTTTGTCTTCCAAGATGTTTATGGAGTTTTCTCTCCACCGTTTCCAATTAGTTTTAATGTTTTGCTGCTGTGAGCTGCTCCTCAATTTCCTTTGTGCATTCCATTACAGGACAATAGTGTCCATTAACAGGCCACTCAAAAAATAAAAAAACATCTTTAAATATGCATAGTTTTTTTTAGTAGCAGTAACTTTATTTATATCCCTCTTTTCTAAACAGAGTCACAACATGTCATAAGGTTTTATGTGGTATACTTAATTTTGTCACCCTTCCAGTGACATAACAGTGAGAAACTCAAAACCTGCTTAGAATTAATATATTGTTTGGGAGTTGGACACAGCTGTCAGGCCTAAAAACAAATTACGCTTTGCTATGCATCTGGGTAAACAATAGTTTACCCCACACCAACCTGATCAAAGGTTGGCGAGAGGTCAGTTTCATCATCTGCTCATGTTTGAAAGGATCGTCACGGACTTGTGTGCGGATGTCTGGACTGTGCGTGCCTACAAATGCACTGACCACACATATGTGAAACACATTGGTGTCCCTAAAAATATCGTAGTATGTAGAGAACTGTGTGCTAGTCCACTGTCCAACTGTCCAACTGTCCATTCCCATTTTGTATATTCAGGGAATATACAATGGCAATAATGGATACAGTAATACATCAGGATGTCACCATTTGGTTCGTGGACTTCCATTTTACAGCCTCAAGTTTGACATCTTGGCTGTTGCCATCTTGGACTTTTGGAGCCAGATGTGACCATATTTGGATGAGAGGGTGGTGGTGATAGCCCTAAAGCTAGCTGCTAGATTTGTTAGCACAATACATTTGTGGCTAAATGTGGTAATACTAATGCTAATGCAAGTCTTTCCTTGTGAAAAACAGGCTTAAAAACATAAAAATAAAATGGGCTTGCCTGGAAAAGTTGAACATATGACTCCTTAGAGGGTCTTTTCATAAAACCAAAAGCTAAACAAGACTTTTTTTAGGTAACGTTCATGATCTGAAAACACACTGAAATGACAGCTATGGCTATGCCTTTACTGTAAATCTGGGGTTACACAATGGTAACGTTGCCTAACCAACATCATCACCATGGTAGCGTCTTGTCAAAGCCACCACACCTTTAATTATGCATAACTTTAAGCCTTAATAAAATGGTTGAGTTGTGAAAAAAATGAACCCCCATACAGCTGTCATAAACAGGAAAATTTGTCAGCACCGTTTTCTCTGCTAGGCTTAAACATGTTTATTTATGCTGTAAAGCTAGTGATTTTAACATAAGGGTCTATGGGGATTGACTTGCTCTTGGAGCCAGCCTCAAGTGGCCATTCAAGGAAATGCAGTTTTTGGCACCTCAGCATTGGCTTTACTTTTCAGCCCTGTAGGTTGCTTTTTGATTCATGTCTTATAGTGCAACTATCCCCAGTGGCTAAAATGCTCACTACACCCATCTAGACATCCATCTGTTAACCATACTAGCTTGTTCTTCACTACACCCTGTACCTATGTACTGGAATTGGCAATATACTAACAAATGTTCTATTCATAATTGCTCTAACAGGGGAAACAATATCAAATTTACCTAGAGGGTAGCACTAAAGAGAAGTTCATGAGGTCATAAAAATGAATAGAGCCAATCCCCTTGTGAACATAAATGCACTTGTCTAATTTCATGGCAAGTTTGTCTCTTAGATCATGTGATACCTTGAGAACAAACAGTTAGGTATGACAGCAACTGAAGGGTGACAATTATCTTTTGATATCCCTTGAGGGAAGATGAAATGTTGGCCTGGTGCTAGAGGGGAGGTCAAGAAAACCTGGTCATTTTGCAAGATTTTATCATAGAACAAACTGATGGTCAATGCGACAATTTTGACCCAGATGAAAACAGTCAATGCGGTCAAGGTCAATAGGAATAATTCTCCGAGGACCATGAATATTCATACCAAATTTTAGGGCAATCTGGCCTGGAGCTGTTGAGATGTCTCTGAACCAGACCAGTCTGAGCAACATCGCCATCTTTTGGCTTAAAAACGACAGTCTACTCACATTACATAACTACTTGCATCAGGTCAACAGCATTGTGCTTTGAAAAGTTGACTTTCATAAGCCAACACAGTCAGTGTGGAGCTGCATCCTGGAGGAAGGAGTCAGGGAAAGTTGAGAAGCACCATCTTCCTCCCCTAGCTCAATTCTCATTAATGTCAATTTCATAGTGCCGGTCCCGGGGCGATGCTCTCCTAAAATGTGTGTCAGGAATATAGTCGCATTTTGAATGCACTTCCAGACATCAAAAGAGTTCTTAGATAAGGCTGTTTTTATAAACCTCTGCCGTGTTGATTTGACAAACTTTTACCCTCGTGCCCTTCTGACCTCAAACGTGTGCCAACTCTGAGATGACAGAGCTGGCATGTTTGTAGAACAGGAGCGAGAAAGCTTAAGATGTGACAGGAATTTACAGTAAAACAACACGGTGAATGGAGACAGCACTAAAATATGAGTTTGCAGATGAGGAAGAAAGTTGCTTAGGAACTTTTTAAACCGTTGATATGTGTCACATCAGTAGGCACATATGGATTTGTCACAGAGGGAATAATTCTGCAGTGGGGAGTATTTCAATGAGGGGTGAAATTCAGGTCATCAGTAGTGTGTTTGTGTGTGTGAGTGTGTTCTTCAGCCCCCACACATTCGGCTGTGGTATGAAAGAAGTCCTCAGCTGCATTATTCCTCCACTTTCCCTCTCAGTGTTGTTCCCCCTCTGCCTGTCCTTTTCCAGTCCACATTTTGACAGCAAACCCTGCTGTGCTCTCTCTAACTTGGTTGCCATGGTCACAGTGAAGTTGTGGTTTTTGCTTGTTGCTCTTTGGAGCTGCCATTTATCCTGTCAGAGAGGGATATGACTAACTTGCGGGGTGTTTTCTTCCGGTGTAGCGGCACGGCGGGGAATGAGCTGCGTTGATGGGCGAGCCCCCTCGGAGCAGCACCCATCCAGCAGACAAAACAGATTTGCACCCAGCAGACTCCAGAATCAAGCAGATTGCAGCTTTAAGGGCTTTTTAGACAAGACACGACAGCCGCCTGGTAATCATTCATTTTCAATGAGAGGCGGGCGGGGAGGCGTAGCACGCAGGAGCTGGCAATCTGGCAGACGAAGCAGCAAGTAGGCTCAATCCCTGCCAACCCGCCTGCACAGCCAGAGCTGAATTACATGTATAGGAGTCTCTCTAAACAGATATCTGCATATGAATGCCGAACCTGTAGGCAACGGGACAAGATTTTGCTACTGGGAGCGTTCTGGTTTCTGTTTGTAGTCCGAGTAGTATGGACCAATCATGTTTGAGTGGGCTTTGGTTGCCTGCAGGTAAACAGTTCATGTGGAGAGCAAAAAAAGTGGAACGCATTGGCCAGAATGCAGCATCAGAACCTACCAGCTATTTTCACCCTTTTTTCATCCCAACTCGTCACACATTGGTACTTGATCAGTGCTGTTAACATCTACATATTAGAGCTAGGTATCCCCCTGCATTTGTTGTTGACGTACCAGGATGGCTTGTCAATTTACACAGTGGAACACAAGCATGTGGTTAAACTTAGGCAAAAAAGCACATGGTTACATTTAGAAAAAAACATAATGGTTTGGCTCTACATTCATACAGGAAGCAAACACCAGTCTCTTGGGTGAAAGTCTGGTGTATGTTGGACCCATCCACCGTCCTTCCTGTCCACCCACTAGGGCCTTTCCAGCTCCAAACATCATTACTGACAGCGTTTCAAACTGACACCATCCAGTGGCATCACATACTGCTGCAACAGGTGCCGTCCAGCTGCCTTATTAACCGATGTCACCCATCCGTGTATCATACTGCCCCGACAGGTGCTGTCCGGGCAACTAGCGGCGTATCATACCACCACGAAAGGTTCCACTCAGCCGCATTACAAAGAGACACCACCCAGCAGTCTATCATACCACTGTGAAAGGTATCTTTTAGCATTGGTGTCTGACGCCAAAATCACTGAAAAGTATTGTATTTGATGTATTGTAAGATGTATTTGACAACTTCGCAACAAGGGTGGGCTGCTATCTTCTGATAACTAAGTGTTAGCTGGCTATTCGTAAAAAAAAAAACCCAGTTGTAGTCTTCATCCAACTCCATTCTCACATCTCAGCTAAATGACTGTAAACAATGACCAGCCCACGAAACAGGAAGCCTTGTCCCGGATATAGGTTATCCGTTGTCTGGATATCCGCTGGCTACACCAAAACGCCCAAAATATTGGTCATTGCCCCCAGAGGTTAAACAGTCATTGGCTGATGGATTCTGAGATTGCGTGTATTGTGAACTTTGTGACTCTGTGATATGGAGATTAACCATACAACTGACCAAACAGTGGATGAAGGGTTAACTGACCACTGAAATGTGTGACTTTCGACTCAGAGTCAGCAGGGCTGGATTAACCCTTCAGAGCCCTGAGGCAAAAATGACCTGTGGGCCCCTATTGACCCCATTTTTTGTACAATGTTTATGTATTAGCTATTATTAATTTTTTGGTCATTTAATGCACAACAGATTTATTTAGGATATGTACCTTCTGAGCAATAAATAAAAACTCAACTGTTAAGACCTTAAAACTGTATTTTAACAAGGGCCCACACTCAACATGGACATAATATAGATATCTGTGGTTTGCTGTGGTAAGCTGGTCTGGCTGGGCATGCATGTTAGCATATATGTGTGTCGTACTGGCTAGTTCATAGTTCATTGCCAAAACTTTGCACCACTCTCATCTAGCAGTTACCGCTGATACGAGGACATCGTTGTAACCCTCCAGTTGCTCCCTGGTCAACACTGCGTTGTCAGCACTGCTATTGTTGTTTAACACTGTTTATTGAGTTAGCACTGTTAGCTACTGGCAGTCAGCTCAGTCAGCTCTTGAGAACTGTGTGCAGACAACACATACACTCCAAGTTTCACAAAGAGCCCCTGGCTCATCCTAGAGCTTTTGGTCCCCCTGAAGGTCTGGGCCCCTTTGGTAGCTGCCCATTGTGCTTAACTAGTAATTTAGCCTTGAGTGAAAAAAGTGGGTCTGTCAGATCAATTTGATAGTGAGCCAGTCATTACAGCAGTATCTTGTAGCGACCCCACAGATGTGTGTTGTGACTGGTGCCTCTTGTCACTTCTTGTCCACAGACTCCAACATTTACAGTAAGCCTAAAATGTCAGCTCAGAAAAGAAAATCCGTTAGAAGAGCATGACGCAGCAAGCTGATCAAATAGGCTTAGTCAGCTTCAGGGACAAATTCTTTCATGTTAAAACTAAAAGTACACAAGTACAGTAGAAGTAAGAGTAGTCATCAAATTACTTCTTAGGTGAGAGTGCAAAAGTATGTACTGAAAAAAATGACTTGAGTAGTGAGCAAATAAGTTAAAAATAAAATAAAAAATGCTGGTATGCCACTGTCTTTCTTTCCCTGTTTTTTTCAGTGTAGATATGACTGACATTTCAACTATGGGTGGTTTTGTTCGGGTAAAGAACATACACTTGTATTCATGTTCAGTTTGTCATCATCTCCTGATTAGATCTGCTAAACGTACACCAGGACAAACTTCTAATGTGAATATTATATTCATATTATACTAAGTGCACCAATAAGTGAAGACATTTTTAAATAACATTCTTACCTGTTATATTAGAATTTGGCAGATAGATAAGTGAATCAAATGCATCAACCATGTGTATTATGTCAAAAAGTAAATACAAATGGAACTAATATGTACAGTAACAGCGTCCTGACAGATTGATAATTTGAGTATAGATGCATCCTGTGACTGAAGTCCCAGTTTTCACTGAAAAATGAAGCCAACACAGAAGTGCCAAGAAACTGCAGTTCCCCTAATGGCCACTTGAGGCTGTCTCTAAAAGTGAGTCAATACCCACAGACCTCAATGTTAAAATGTCAAACTTTATAGCAGAAATAAACATGTTTACAGTCTGTTACAAACAGTGGCTTTGGTTTCTATAGTTAATTTCAACATTTATGAGAAACAGGGTGAGTTTTTATATAACTTATCCATTTTAACCTTATTAAAGCTTAAAACTATGCATTATTAAGGGTGTGGCTGCTTTTAGTGACAGTTTGTCTGTGAGGTCTCACCAATCAGATGCAACCCTCACTCTTCCACAGTTCTACCCTCTTGTCCAAATATGGTCACTATTGGGGGAGTACTGGGGGTAACGTGTTACAGTAATACATTACTTTTTAGCAGTAACAAAGTACTATAACGTGTTACCAACAGAATTTCGGGTAATATTACTCCATTTACGATTACATGTAACCCATTACCACCCAAAATTAACTGTTTATTGTTTCATTTTTCATTTATCCCAAGGTGCTTACCCGCACTAAGTCTTGGCAGCACATCACCCCCACCCTCATTCACCTGCACTGGCTTCCGGTTCGGTTCCGCATGACCTACAATTTTCTTCTGCTTGCCTACAAATCGCTCCACAACCTCGCTCCACTGTACCTATCGGACCCTCTCCAAGGACTCAGGCTCCCTCTCCATCCAGTCTTTGTGTTTGTGTGTTGTGTTGTGACATTATCATGTCCAGCGTGTCTCCATTTTTATACCAACACTGTATCATGTTGTGCTTTGCGTCCTAAGTTTGCTTGAAAGCTACTTTCTCTTGGGCACTGTTGTAACTGACCGGCGCACCAGGAATCAGCACGTGGGTCCTCCAGCTCCAGTGTTTTAATTTGCTCCCATCATAGTGACTGACTGGTACACCAATCCGTTTGTTGTGCTAACCTCGACATCCATTCACTGTGTTTCATATCATAGGCCCACAAATATTTATCTTGTAATTATCAATCTTTGATCCTCTGCCTGACCCTTCCTGTGTCTTAGGCTATTCATTTATTTTAACCACTGTATATGAACGCATGAATAGATCAGACCTGTGCAGCGCTGGATTTAAAATTAACTGTAATAATCTCTGCTTTGATTACCTGTGAAACAACATGACCCTAATCCATTTATAATGCCTATTCATTCTTCTGAGATCATTTTGGTGAAAGTAACGCAAAAGTAGTGTAATAAGTAACGCATTACTCTACACAGAGAATAACATTGTAAAGTAACTTATTACTTTCAAATGAAGGTAACTAGTAATGTGTAATATATCACGTTTTGAGAGTAACTTGTCCAACACTGGTCACTTGTGGCACCAAAAACCCAAGATGGTGACAGCCAAAATGCCAAACTTCAGCCCACAAACCAATGGATGATGTCACAGTGGCTACATTATATTTATACAGTCTACAGCTGCACTCTACACTGTGGTCTGTTAATATTAGATGCTTGCCCTATTTGACAGTCATATTCCAACAGCGGAAAAAGACAAATGTGAGGCCGAGAATACTTTGCAAAGAAATATCTTTGTAAATGGTTCCCAAAGGTCAACAGTGGATTTCCATTCAAATTCCTTTCCACTAGCTACAAGTGTTTTTATGAGCTCAACCACATGAACTTCTCACGTGGAAACACAAATTCATGAACAATGGCAACATAACCGATGTGACACAATTACTCAGCTGCAACTTAATTGACTGTGTTTACTTGATGTGACAGCAGAAAGCAAACATACCTCTGCCCTCCTGTTTCCCTCAATGAAATCCTCATTTTAAAGGTGTCACATTTGGATGAAAAGCTATTAACTTGTGCCAACCTCTTGCCTGTAAATTCCTCACATTAGGAGTGTTGTGTGATTCATAATGAAGTGTTGTGCCAGTCACTATTAACTGTTAGGGCTCAGATAATCACAGGTACACAGGCTTACCTCAACATTTGACAGTTGACTCTTATAACACAAACATTTTCCTTTCTATTGCTCTTAAATGTGGCCATGAAACTCCTTCATTTTGACACAGTATTTACTCAGGCTGTATCTTGTGACACCGCAATGTGAAAGAAGCTTATTTGGTGTTTCCTGTAATCCTTTCCCATTTGATAATGCTAGTTTCAGCATAATTTCACATTTGATTTATTGCTCGCGAGGTGAGAAACTCATTCCAACAGGATATGCGCCGTATTGTGGCCCATTTCTAAGGTTTTCAAGTGGCTCTTTTTGAATTTCATCATGACGGATTGTAAAGGGAAGCACTCTAGAACAAGTTGCAAGGCATGTAATGGTAGTTATTGCAGTCTGCAGGTTGATTGATGTGAGGAAAATCTCTGGACATCCCAATACGAGTGAAAGTGAGAGCAAAGAAATGGATATTGAGACAGAGAACAGAGACATATGCTGATTATGGGCTTCAACAAACGTATAGTTCTTTCAGTAGCTCTGCTTTATGTCTGTTGAGCTACAGTTTCACCCCTACAACACAAATATACATGTCTGTTTTAAAAATATAAAATTGAGACGTTGATGGAGCTCAGTGGGAAAAAATATGTATTGTACAGACAAAGGTACAGACAGGCTTGACAGATTTGAATAGCCTTTCTGTTTCTAAAAGCTTCAAAATAAGAACAATTGATTGTATCGTGACAAGCTGCTCATTTCACCTCCACTCACTGTGTGTTTTGTTTTTGAAACCTCATGCACCACTGATTAGAGTTGAAGAAACTAGACTTGGAAGTTAGCAGTAACATAACAAAACCATCTTTAAACTGATTTACACCTGGAAAACATCTCCAATGTGAAACATGTCTGATATTTAAACACTGAACACCATGTGAACGGATAGTCTAAATGAGGACAAGGACAGTCAATAATCTTATTTTTCAATCATCCTGCATCCTCAAATTTTTGAGCAAAAGTACTATACAAAAGTACTTTTATTCCCCAGGTTCTCAAGGCACAGCCGGGGAGAGGCGGGGGATTAGTTTGATGACCTCAGAATTGCATCTCTGTTTTTTGCAGATGATGTGGTTCTGTTGGCTTCATCACATTGTGACCTATAGCATGCACCAGGGCAGTTTTTAGCCGAGTGTGAAGCCGTTGGTATGAGAGTCAGCACCTCCATATCTGAGGCCATGGTTCTCTGCCGGAAAACAGAAGATTGCCCCCTCTGGATTGGGAGAGTTGGGAGTTCAAGTATTTCAGGGTCTTAGTCATGAGTTAAGGTAGAATGGAGCATAAAATGGATCAGCAGTGTGGCGCAGCATCTGCAGTGATACAGATGCTGTGCGTGAAGAGAAAGCTGAGCCAGAAGGCAAAGCTTTGAATTTACTGGTCCATCTACGTCCCAACCCTCACCTATTGTCATGAGCTCTGGGTAGTGACTGAAAGAATGAGATTGTGGATACAAGCAGCCGAAATGAGTTTCCTCTGAAGGGTGGCTGGGCTCAGCCTTGGAGAAAGTTTTGGGAGCTCGGACATCTGGAGGGAGCTCGGAGTCGAGCCACTGCTCCTTCGCGTCGAAAGGGGTAAGTTGAGGTGGTTTCAGGTATTTGATCAGGATGCCTCCTGTTAGAGGTGTTCCAGGCACATCAAAGTGGTGGGAGGCCCTAAGGGCAGAACACGCTGGAGGGATTCCATGTCTTGTCTGGCCTGCGAAAGCCTTGGGGTCCCCCAGGAGGAACTGGAAAGCATCGCTGGGGAGAGGGACGTCTGAAATACTTTTCTCAGCCTGCTGTCGCCCAAACTGGCTCCGGATTAGCATTGAAAATGAATGAATGGATGGACTTTACAAAAATATTATAATGAAAATGTACTTACCAAAAGTAAAATGGCCCATTTCATAATCTTATACTGAATATCACAAGTCCCCCAACCCATACAACCACATATCTTGTTTGTTCCTGATGCCCCCACTGGTAGCAGGAGACCAACAATCCTCATACCTAAACAACAGAATATGTTATATATGACTGTTGTAGTTTTAACTTAATTACTTGTTTAGGTTTAGAAAAAAGATTATGGTTTTGGGTGATAAGCACATTAAAATAAGTACATTTGTTTTCTAACTTATGTAGATAAGTCAAGTGACGTGCATCATTTGATGTATGTCATGTGACTATGTTGGGTTTGTTAAAAGAACTCAGTGCTGACTTTTGGTTTCTCATGAAACATGGACAACAGTCTGGGTCAAAGTCCTTTGTTTTTGGACCCATCCATAACCCCAACCTTCTCCCTACACAGACATTGTCGCTTGTTATTCAACCTTTACTTATTCCCCAGTCATCAAATAACAGTGCCCCTCCGCATCTTATACCAAAGTCTTTATGTGACACACAGTAGTCTCCTGAGTGAAACACCTTGTAACACATGGTAAGCATTCTGAAACAGTCATTTGGGGCAACAAAACTACTTGGTTAGACATAACGATCATGGTTTAGCTTAAAATAAGTACATATGTTACAATGTTTTGGTTAGATGTCACAAAACATGACATACGTATGTCATGTCATTAATGTGACACCCATCCATTGGTCACTTAACATTAAAACCACAGGATACAAACTCGGGTTCTGTGTTTTTTTGACCCACGCACCTTCTGTTCTTCCCACCCTACTCAAACTTTCTTGCACTTTATACCATGTCAGATGTTCTCAGCGTCATATATTGGTGCCTGGTGTGTTTCATGAAAACACCAAAGGGTGCCTTTTGCATTGGTATTGCCCACTAAGGGGCATGACCAAGTGTTTGACTTCCTGGGAATGAGAACACACTACCTCATCTGACTTCCTCCTCTGTTCCCTTCGGAATTGCTACAACCAATAGGGGTCACCGCCTAACAATAAATGCCAACAGGCCTTGCCTTGTAATAAGCTGCACAAATGACCTTTGTGCTTGTATTTTGAAGGACAGTCTCATATATTACCACAGTATATGTTGTTCATCACTTTAATGTTGCAGCTGGTAAAGGTGGAGCTCATTTTAATAACTTCATATGCTTCAGGGTGTCTTAACCTGTAATAATACATCCTAATTTTTCCAATTTATTTTCATAGAACAGTTTATATGACAGCCTACAAAAAATGCATGCACAACAGTTTGTACGATATCTTATGAATTTGCACCCCACGAATGACGTTACCTCCTTAACATACAGTAATGTAATTAATGTAAATTAACGGAGGTTAGGTTAAGGAAAAAACACATGGTGTACCTAAAAATGACTTCACACGGATCTGAACACGTGACGGGCGAAAGTTCATTTTTTGTGACCCATCCACCACCCCAGCCTGCCTCCTTACAAGTGCTCGGGACTGCTTCCTTGTTTATTGCCATCAGCACATTGGTCACAAGATCACAGCCTTTCAAAATATGTGGGAAATATACAATTTTGGGTGCATTTCTTTTTGGAGGAAAACATTCAAAAAAATGTGAGAACAGCCTGAATCTTTTCGTTCATTTTTATTTTGTATTAATAATCTATACCTGCAATGTAACTAAACCTTTAAAATAAACGTAGTAGAGTAAAAAATACAGCATTTCCATTTGAGATAGATAGATACAAGTGTACAGCACAAAATGGAAATACTCAAGTAAAGTACAAGTACAAATTGTACTCAAGTACAGAACTCCTTTCTGTGAAAAATGTTATAAACACCAGAGCAACTGGAATGTTTGAGTTGTTTGAGACAGGTATCCAGGAGCATGATGGGTAGTTTGACAGTCCTGGATCAAGCCCAGGATTATGGGAGATTCTTCTGCCCTGTGATCTTCAAAATATAGGCAGAGGTGTCATTTTCTGTGTGCATATATATTTTCCATCCTACTGGATTTCAGGTCCCCACTACATTATCTTCTTTGCTCAGCCTCAACCATAAAAAGGATCAGAAGATCTCCTGTTCAAAGTGATGTCAGAATCTCCATAAAATCAAAGATATTCCACATCAGTAGTTACAAGTGACTGCCAAATAAGAAACTGGTGGAGGTGCACAGGGCCAACATATGCAGGGTAAATCACAGAGTTTTCTTATATCAGAATTACCTTGAGGACTTTATCACTAAAGTAAGTCAGCGTTGTTGGTTTAAAGCAATTGGCTTCAACACAGAAAGACATGTAAGACAGGAATATCTTTTATGCAAACAAGTTTCCCCTCAATCTGTTTCCTTTGTGGTAGCATCACTGTTAACCAGCTCAGTGACTTTCCTCAGAGAAAGTCCTCTTAAAGGCGTCTTGGACTGAGAGATCTCCAGACTTTATACTTCACTGCCTTCTATCCAATCCCCCTTCTGAATTCTTCACATTTCCTGACCCTGATTTCTGAGTTTGCAGCTATGATTAGGGTTCCCAGTGGAATAGCTTCAGATGCAGACAGACTGCAGTTGGCCAACAAGGCTCTCTGGTTTTCAGTGTTCCTCGGAGCCAGCTGATCCCGTTTGGATGTAGAAATAGAAATCTCAATCTGCTTCTAATTGTAGCTGCTCAAAGGCCTGCCCATGCCACGGGCATGCAGACACAGAATCAGTGGAGCTATCCAAAGCTCTGACAAACCTTACTGATTAAAAAATAATTACTATGTGACTGTAATATTTTTACATTACTCCAGGAAAAGAATGACTGTGAGACTTACTATTTTCTGTAATTCCAAACTACCTTACTTCGAGCTGCCGTTTGTAAGGCTGTACACGTAAGTGCGACTGCATTTCACTGTTCTCATGAATGGAAATAGACTGTAAAACTGAACACATAGCGCAGACAGTAGTACTATGGCATAGGAATTCATTATTTCTAGTGCGTGGGATGACAATGTCTCATTTGCATACATAATTATCACTATCATTGCATAATTAATCTCCTTTTTGCTTCACTTAAACAGCTCACAGCTTGTGATATTGCAGTAGCACACTTGCAATAAGTTTACTCTGTTCAAAGCTTTCATTTATTTAAATGTCAGGGCTTGAAATACTTTTTGTGTACAGGCACTGGGTCATGTAACTTTTAAAACTGCATGCATTAGATCTTTGTTACCAGCACCATAAATTTTTTTTAGTGCATAATTTCTTGGCCGTCCATCACAGCCGTGGCTGGATCTGACCAAGAAGTCCAGCATCAACAGGTATGACCAACTCAAACACTGCCACTTTGTCAGTGGAACTACACATTAAAATATACAGGTAAGTTCCTAAACAGAATGACAAACATAACTTTACTAATTACAGAACCGTGTCCTTGCTTTCACAAGTTTCCAAAGTGCTTGAAATATAAACAAATTGATCTACAGTTTTAGCATTAATGAAAGTAACGGAAGAAATTACAACAGCAATAGAATGCAAGAAATACAGAACTGGTCCATTTATTGATGTAAAAAAAAAAAAAAAAGCATTCGACACGATAGATTACAACATCTTAATTTCTAAATTATACACATATGGGGTGAGAGGAGTTCTAAACTGGTTAAGCAGCAATTTAGATAACAGACAACAATAAGCAGAGTTTGCTGGTGGTACATCTGAGTTATTGAAGATTGAATGTGGAGTCCCACAAGGTTCTGTTTTGGGGCCTTAACTTTTTATTTTGTTTATGACATATATGAAATGCCAAATATATTTCTATATTGTGCTGTTTGCAGATGACACAGTTTTTTTTAGTTCAGGAGATGATTTAAAGGTTTTAGCACTAAATAGATGGTAAATTAAATGGTCAAATTTAATTTGATAACATCAAATTGTCCATAAATGTGAATAAAATTAAGTTTATGGTTTTTTGCTAATTTAAAAAAGTATGAAATTGTTTCACTGTCTATAGATGGAGTTTACATTGAAAGAGTATCTCGGTTCAGATTTTTGGGTGTGATAATGGATGATAAACTGTCATGGAAATCTCACATAACACGTTTGTTTCGAACAAAGTAAAGTATGTGTGAGGTTACAAGGCAATGGCAATTCTGTTCAGTTTGCTTATTTTGCCATACTTTAATTATTGTATGGAGGTGTGGGTGACACATATGTTAGTAATATGAAGCCATTGTTTATATTACATAAAAGAGCAGTAAGAATAATTCATAAAGTAGATCCGAGAGATAACACCAACAGACTGTTTATCAAGTCAGGAATTTTGAAACTTAAAGATTTAGTTAATTGACAGACACTATTAATTATGTATGGAGCAAAATGCAGTGTTACCAGAACTGTTTTTCTGTCAGAGGATGATGAGCATAGAGGAAAATTTCACTTTAAGCACCAGTTTGCATATGCTACATTAAAACAGATGTGTACTCCAGTGGTGGGCGTAAAACTGTGGAATTCTCTACTGAATGATTTAAAGGGTTGTCTAAATATTTGTCAGTTCAAGAAAATGTATAAAGAAATAACAATTAGGCCATTTTAAGTTGTTGTGTAGAAGCTGTCCCCTTGCTGAAGGGGGCATTGTGTATTCGATTCTGGATTGCTCTCTGTTTAATTATTTATTTTTCTTTCTGGGATTAGCATTGGTCATTAACTGTTACTGACAGACCAGAGGGGCAGGTAAAATCATCTCGTTACTGCTCCTTTTCGGTCATGGAATATGTATTTGATTTGTTTTGATTGTGAATTTGATTGTGGTGCATGAGCAGAACAAAGACAAAAAATATATGTATGCGTCAGTTTTGGACTGGCACGTCAATCTATGCTCATTACATGCATTGTGTCTTTTTCAAAATTCACTTCCATTTTCACAGGAAATGACAACACAGGTAAAACACTTCATTTTGGGTTTATGTCCTTAGGTTTAGGCAACAAAAGCACGTGGTTAGGTTTAGAAAAAAAACATCATGGTTTGGCTTTGAATTCACTTAGACCAAACAGCGGGCTCCCAGGTGAATGTCCAGAGTTTGTTTGACCCATCCTCTGACTATCCTACCTGCCATATACAGACATTATCACTGTCTAGATTACAGTAGTTGCCGGCGCATCACAACATTATGTCACCTGGTGCATATCATACCGCTAGGAAGGGGGCCTCTGTGCATCTGTGTCCACTGACAAAGCGGCGATATTTGACAAGTTGGGAGCAGGATTGGGATGGTTCAAAGAAAGTGTCAATGTGTTATGACAGAATATGAGCTTGACTTTCCCTTTTTCCTTCCCTTTTCCCAAAAAGTGCACAGTTAAATAACTTCAAATTTGACATAGAGAGGGCCACCCTGAACAGGATTACATTGAAAATTTAAGCTACCCTATGAATGAAAACATGTATTCATTTAAGTTTAAAAATGAGTGCATTTTCAATGTGTTACAATATCATGTGAGCTGACTTTGCCTGTACAGTAATATACAGTGACACTACTTGTACTGCAAATTTCATATGGTCATAGAAACACTGTGAGCAGATATCCTCTGCACTTCTTAGTAAATGTAATAAATTATTGCTGAAATGTGGGTCTTTCTTCTTCCTTGTTGGCCTCTCCAAGTGCTGGTAACATAACACCACAAATAGACACGCATCAAAATCCAAGCAGCAGCTGGCTTGATCTAGTTTTACAAGGTGCTGCTGTTGCGCAACAGTGTCCTGTTTTAATACTGTAATGTTGTCAGTTATGAAATAGGTTTTTCCTGTGTCAGGAAACAGACATGTGGCATGTGACAGTGTGAAAAGTGTCGATTGTGTGTGTCTCACAGTCAAAAGTTTGCAGCCCTGCACAAAACATTTTCTGTACCAAGTTATGTGCGTCGGTGCAGGTAGAGCTCGGACGTATGTGCAGAGCTCAAATTTTACAGGCATTACCATGTATATGCACGCGATATTTTGCTTAAAGCTGTACCATTATATGTTAATATTAACAATGGGTCAACTAACTATGTGTGATGTGAAAGTAATAGTTTGTAACTAACCCTAAACAACAGATTATCACCAACTGTGCAGCTCCCCTAATACTACAGAGGTTTTTAGTATAGTTTAGCCCATACCTTTACTGCTTTGGTTCACTCTCAAAGCTTTCAGCAACCTGAAAACACCAGGCAGCTGCTCTGCACATGCCATCCGTGGAGGACCTCTGCACCCAGCAGTGCAGGAAGAAGGCCAACAGGATAATCAGAGACCCAAATCACCCCAGCCACAAACTGCTCTGCCTGCTGCCGTCTGGCAGACAGTCCCACTCCGCCAGGCTCAGGGGCAGCTTCATCCCTCAGGCTATAAGACTTTTGAACTCTAACTCATCACTTTGACACTCTCACATTACATTATATTGTCACATTAAATTGTGATTTTTTTTTCTTACTT
>JAPZEB010000010.1:2234934-2249348 GCA_029783705.1 Chaetodon striatus
AGTTACTAGTAATGAAGCCCATACACAAACACAGAGTTTTAGGCGTATATATATTTTACCAACAGTGTGTCTTCCTGCTGCTTTTATGTTATATGCTTGCAAATGTGCCCAGCTTGCCAGTCTTGAGTGATTTTGCACTTAAACTAGCTACTATAGATCTTGTCATCTTTTACATGATTAAACAGAGACCTAATATTGGACATCAACGTACATATTACCCAGCAATCATCATTTCATATCTGCATATGACAAAAACTATAAATATAATAAAGGAAATATGAAATGAGTAGATTAACTAAGTAGCTTTTAATAGTTTGGTTATAGATTGATACTATTTTACAAAAACAAAAAATTTAACGTGAGTTCTTTGAACACGGGCATATTTTCAGGTGGCAAATGGGCCCCTCCGCCCCACAGGCCCCAGTCCTACTGCACTGTCTGCACCGTTTAAATTTATGCCCCTGGCTCCCAGGCTCAAAAAAATGTCAAATAATATAGTGCTAAATAGCACCTGTAATGGTTTTATGAAGAGCTTTTTATTTATTTTTTTTTTTTTTTACCAAAAATGCTGTATATGCTTTTAGGTACTATTTAGCACCATTTCTGTTTAGAGTGTATTTCCATGTTATGGTAATTAATGTAGGATAATTTTGACTCCACTAAACTTTTACTGTATGATTAAGATTTTACATACAAGGTGACTGATCAGCTTATATAATGTACATGATGCATTGTTTTCGTAAAGTGCTGACACCTTAATCTATCAGTGATAATAATAAAATGAAATCATATACCGTAAGAGGTAATTCTTCTGCATATATGTGTGTTTTAACTTTTTATACATATACATTCCTGTACTATGACTAAAGTAAAATTTTTCTTGTTGATTTTTACTTAAGTAATGCTGAAAATTTCTTCCATTAAAGAGATTAGCAGTTAATTTAATTAATTATTAATTGATTATATAATTTGTGCATTTGTTTAAATTCATGTTTATTTTTATTTACACAGAAGTCCATAGCATGAACTTTTGTCACACAACACAGGGCTTAGTCTGCAATGCCTGTCCCTAGATTGGCCTTTATACAAACACACATAACAACATACAAACACAGTCACAGTTATAGTAATAGACGCCATAAAACCTAGTGAAAAGTATCTGACCAATTAGTAATAGACTTGCATTTTTTATAGCACTTTTCTAGTCTTCCAACCACTCAAAGCACTTCTACACTACATGTCACATTCACCCATTCACACATATATTCATGCACTTGCGGCTGAAGCTACCATATAAGACGCCACCTGCTCTGCTCTGTTTAACCGCTCACACACACACTCAGCAATTTGGGAGCCAACATCCTGCCCAAGGATGCTTCGACATGTGGCCTGTAGGAGCTGGGGATCAAACTGATGATCTCCTGATTAGTGGATGACCCGCTCTGCCTCCTGCAGCCCCCCCAGGAGCCAGTAAAGCCCCCAGTTAAGACTTCATGACTGATCCCTGAGCAAATTTATATTTAAAATTGCTAACAAACTCCTTAAGAGATTTATTTGTCAGCAATAAAGGTAAATGCATGACTGCAATCACCCCCATCCTAATGTTGAAATTGTCAAGCATAAAACATAATGAAGCTAATTAGGCTGATTTGATAATTCACTCTCAATTGCTTCATCCCAGAGAACTGCAGCATTGTATAAACGGGTATTTTTCCCCATGGTACTCCTAAATCTAAAAGGAGCCACATTAATGTCTTGTTGCATAACTGTGGAAGAGATATTAATTTAGTCTTCTCACATTTGTGAGGACATCAAAAAAAGCTTGACCTGTTTTGGTTGTAGTTTTATTGATTCACCTTTATTTAATATCAAACTCTCCCTTATTACCTCCAACTGCGCCGAATCTGTAATTTGCAGATTCATATATCCAAAGCCACAAACACATAATATCATTAAAAATAAACCTCTATACACACCAGCACTACGATGATTAACTGAACACATTCATCTTTCCTCAGTTAGGTGTGTCCTACACTGCTACCCCACCAGGTTTATGTTAGCTGCGCTGCGGCGCTGGAATGGTATGATTAATTATAAGCTGCCCACAGTGGATCCAATACACTCAAACTTATTTGGGAAAATCCATTAAAAGGCCCTAACAGAGGGAAATTTTGCAACGGCCCACCGTTTTGCTTTTTACAAATGATCTAATATTCAAATGGGTCGGACAAGGACATTCCTCTGTGCCGTTTTCTCTATTTCCAGAGAAGGTGTATACCACCCACACGCCCCTCTGAAACCAGCCAAAACCCCTCCATAACTTACTTTAATCTTATAATTTTCCTTTACCTTGACTGGTCATTTAAATCTGAGCTTCAAGGCAGAAATTATATGGAGAGAATCATATAATATATCCTAAAGTTTGAACAAATCTACTTACAACTTTTCTCCTGATTCTAAAACTTAGCCTGAGGCTACTGATTAGTTTCTTCTTTACTCTCACAGCGAGTGTGTATGTCATATGAGGCTACAGCCACACTATATACTGATGTGGAGTCTGGTTATGAAGAGGGTATTTCAAGAAGTTATTAAAGTGTGCATGGCTGTGAGACATAGTTCACTTTCGCCAGACACAGAGGGACAGTTTTCTCATTGAGATTGTGCTTTTTTAAAAATTAACTCGCAATTAATTACATATAGGCCTGCAGTGAATATGCATATGACATATAATTACAGTATTTCACTCCTACCAGGTCTTTGCTGGCATGATGGAGTGCTCCGTACAATACAGCACCATCTGTTAAGCTCCCTGGAAGGAGTTTAATGGCTTGTAGTGTACTGCTCCCTAGAGTTTACAGATTCGCACTGCAACTTGTGTTGCACTGCCTTTGATATCATGTTTCACTGTGCGGCAAAGGCAGGATGCACAGTTTAAGAAGGGGATTTCCAAATGGTTTCATGTCAGGAAATCTCAAACAGAAATGATTTAAAAAACAGACGACAGCTGGTAGGAATATCACATTCATTTATTTTTGTTATTAGTTCAGAATGTGGTTATGGTAGTAAAGTAAAAACATCTCAAATTGTTTAGTTAGATGAAAAGTGGCCTCACTTGCGTGGATGGATTACTGAACGGGCTTCTCAAGCACAGGCCCAGGGGCGCAAAGTGTCAGGTGCCCCCCTGGGCTTCATCTGCAAAATGTAACTCGAATTAACACAGACCAGGAAGAGACTGAAATGACAAAGAGATGTGTAGGAACTGAAAAGAGACCAAAATAACTGCAGAGATGCAAAGAAACACAAAATAAGTAGTAAAACAGGCAAAAACACAAAGAGACACAAAAATGGCTATAAAGAGATGCAAGAGGACTGAAAAAGAGGCACAAAACAACCACAAAGAGACAAAAAATGACTACATTAAGATGCAAAGGAACTGCAAAAGAGACACAAAATAATAAATACAACTAAAACAACCACAAAGAGACACAATATGGCTACAAAGAGGCAAAAAGGAACTGCAAAGATACAAAATAACTATTTAAACAGGCAAAAAACCACAAAGAGACAAAAATTACTAAAAAGAGATGCAACAGGACTGAAAAAGAGACAAAAAATAAACAAAACAGGCAAAACAACAACCAAGAGACACAATATGACTACAAACTGATGCAAAGGAACTGCCAAGGATACACAAAATAAGTAAAGCAGGCAACACAACCACAATGTTGTGTCTCATTGTGGTTGTGTTGCCTGCTTTACTTATTTGGTGTCTCAACAACCACAAAGAGACCAAGTATGACTACAACGAGATGCAAGGGACCTGCAACAATGCAAAATAACAATTGAAACCAACAAAACAACCACAAAGAGACATAAAAACACACCATCACCATGTGATACTCCTGCTTTTTTGTGCAGTGCCATTTTTGGTCTGAATGCCTGCTAACTCTGCCTGCTGAGTTCAAACCTGCCTGGAAAATCTGTCGCATGTCATCCCAGTTTCTATCCTAACAGTATTTCCTTTACACTGTGAGTTGTGAAATAAAGGCAAAAAATAATTAAAAAGTAATTTGTGAAATTCATTTATGCCAAACTGATATGCACCTGGTGAAAATCTGCATCCTAAAAAGTTTAATCACAACAAAGTGAGAGAAAACAATAGAATGCTATTTTGATCAAGCGCTCTTGTTTTTACACCCATAGGCCTGACTCTGTCCATCAGAGGACCACAGCTCAGTGCCAGAGTCAGTGTCATTAACACTGGCACTTCCCATTTTGAACCATTTTCATGGGAATCTTTCCCATCACTACCGTTCAACATGATGTGAACACTGTATTAAGATCATAGTAATAATAAATATATAACAGCCGTTTTTTTTCCCCACAGCAATGTCATCCAGCTTTGCTGCATGAGTATTGTCCAGGGACCATGAGGCAAGTCGGAGTCTGACATAAAAGCTGAGCAATGCATTGCTGGGGAGGGGGCAGCAACAGCATGCATTTTAGCCACTTCAAAAAAGTCCCACCTAAAAAATGTAAAAAAAAAATGTAATGTAATGTTAAATGTATGCTATATTTAGAGTATTTTCACTGTTTACCTTAATGTCAGATGGTGAATTCTAACATGGGAATGAAGCTGTTATATCACTCTCTTCAAAGCCAGACTCCACTGAGAAAAACAGTGATTTAACATGACTGAGCACAGCATCTGCTGGTCTGCTGCTGCCTGAACAGTTATTTTGTTTGTGTTATTGTGTGACTTTGAACTTTAATACAGTTAGTTCAGATTCACCAAAGTCACACAATGACACAAACTAACAAACTGATCGAGGCAGCTGTAGACCAGCAGCTCATGTGTTCAGTGAGGTAAAATTACTGGTTTTATTTATAGAGTCGGGTGGCTTTCATGATGCATAGATGGGAAGCCATTAATGGCTTGCCCATCAGAACTGGCTGTCTAATGGAAAGGTAGAGCGATGAAAATACTCTCAAAATAGCATACACTTAAAATGATATTGTTTGATTGATTTTTTTTTTTTTTTTTTTTGATGGGCCTTTTTTTTAGGTGGCTTTTAGGTTGCTGACCCCCATCCACAGCAGTACAATGCTGAGAGCATGACGACAGTAAGCACTGTAAAGTCCCGCTCCCACTGCACAACAAAAAAAAACAACCTCTAGTCTATTGCCTATTATTAGTTGGTGTTCAAGTGCTTGAAAAACTGCATACACACATTAATTTGGTGTAAAAGGGGTATATGTAGGCTAATAAACTGACAATGCAAAAGTACCCCATTCAACCCCACTTCAAAAAATCCCAACGACCCCTTTAAGAGAATACAGTGGTGAGTATTTTGTTTGCTTGTGACATTAAATCCTCACTCAGATTAATCCTCATTCATGGATTTTTTTTTTTTTTCTCTTTTAAAATAGGATTTATGTGTTTGATTTCCCATCAAATGAATCCGTAGGACACATGGAGATTTCAGTAGTATTCAAAGTATTCAGATGAGATGAAATAGATCAAACTTCAGTATAAGCAGCAATACCAACGTGTAAAATTTGTCCTGCATTCAAATTTTACATTAGTAAGTGTCAAGACAAATTAACTATTAAATTACAAAAGCAATAGTTCTCAATAAGCTGAATGCCCCAAGGATATCACATTCTTGGCGCATTCAGCAAGGCATTACAGTATATTTTTATATATTATATATCGTATATGTTTGGAAGTACTGCTACGTTGTATAAAAACATCGCCTAAAGTTTTGTGACAAACTAAATACGACGTTTAGACATTAAAATCGCTGTATATGGTAAACCCAGCGCGGAAGGCGGCAGGAGGATGTTTGGTCCTCGTGGCTCTCGGTTATACGTCACTGTATGTTGACGTGTGGCTAGGCTAGGCAGAGAGCTGTCTTGTTCTCCAGCTAGCTGGGTGCTTACCTGTTCATAGTGGATGGTAAAGAGAAGCTCTGACAGCTGAGTGTTTTTACGAACACATAAACTTTTAATAATGGCGGCTGACTGGGAAGAAATCCGACGGCTTGCCGCTGACTTCCAGAGAGCACAGTTTGCTGACACAGTCCAGAGGTAAGCGCACATTAGCAGCTGTTAGCAGCGAAGCTATGGTTAGCTAGCATTAAAGTTTCATTTAGAAGTAACGCTGCTAAGCTAACTGTGGAAATACTTCTTGGTGTTAACAACTGTTATTAGCAATAACAAATAAAAAACACACGTCTGTAATTAGCAGGGAAACGTCACTCATGACACTTTGCTAAACCTTTCTTTAGGCTGTCGGAGAGGAATTGCATTGAAATTATTGCAAAACTGGTCCAAGAAAAGAAGCTGGATGTGGTGCACACACTTGATGGGAAGGAGTACATCACCCCAGCACAAATCAGCAGAGAGATACGAGATGAACTCTACGTCCATGGAGGTCAGTTAAGCAGCCACATGAAGCACAGGCTCCAGAAATGATACTATCAGCTAAGCAAGCTAATACAGACCTGTCATATGGCCTTGAATGATATATAACAGTCAGTGTTTGTGGGATATAATCACTTTTCCTGTGTTCCCTGTTGTCATACCTTGTTACACATAATATGAGCACCACTAAACCATTGTCAGCTGCAGCATGGTGAGAAGTGGACATGACAGTAGTGAATAAATCCTGTCATTCTGTTTCACAGGGCGAATCAACATCGTGGACCTGCAGCAGGTGTGTATCAGCATGTTGCTGTGATCCCTGTGTGTTACCAGCTGTGTCCTGCTCCATATGCCAATAGACAGCTGAGCCACAGAATTCATGTTTATTATAGCTTCCTAAAAATGATGTTTTGATCCTCTCCCTTTCAGATTATCACACACATTGATGCATTGAATGATTTGTGAAAAGGCGTATGATAAAACTGGGTTTTTGTTTTAGAAATAGGAACTGCTTCTCTGTCTTGGCCAAAGAAAGACTGGTCTCTGCTACATTCTGGACTGCTTGATTATGGGGATGCATTATAGATGAATGCACCCTCCCCCAGTGTTTGCATGCTCTGGACTCTGTGTATCATGATGCATTGAGATTGTAAGACCCTAATTCATCACTGCATCGTGTGTGCTCTGGTTGGGTGGCTCTCTTTAAAATTTTGATGATTTTTTCATTGGAATTGTCTTGTTTACAAAGCTATCTTTGGCCTACTTCAAGTGGATTTATGCGTTTACATAAAGCAAGAAATTAAACACTCTGTTACAGAGCATGCTTTTATTGTCTGTACCGAAGTTTGGCAAACAAGCATTTATGTATGCAGCTCCTTATATGTGGAATCTTCTGCAGAAGGACTTAAAGTTGCTCTCATTGGTTCCTCTCTGTCATTTCAAAGCACTGTTGCTGTGTTTTTGTACACAGTCATCTATATGCCAGTGGCATGGTGTATTTTAGCTGGTCTGTAGTTGCCCCCGTTAAATTACATACATACATATAAAAAAAATCATGTTTATTAAAATTCCTCAAAAATGATGTTGTTATCTTCTTCCTGTCAGATTATCAATGTGGATTGGGTCCATGTTGAAAACAGAGCAAGTGACATTGCAAAAACTGACAAAGGGGTTCAACTCGTACTGGGACAACTTATCGATGAGTGAGTATTAACACTTTCACCACAAAGATTCATTAAAGACTTCATCCTTTCCTGGGAAACTGACCTGTTGAATGTAAACTGAAGTGTGAAAGACAGATCTGAATTAAATTACTGTATGCTGAGAAGGTATTGTCAAGATTTCTAAGCATGTTGATTATTCTTGCGTTGTCTGTAGTACGTACATGGACCGTTTGGCTGAGGAGGTGAATGACAAACTGCAGGAGGCTGGTTTGATCAGTATTGCCGAACTGTGTAAAAACTACGACCTCCCAGGAGATTTCTTAACTGAGGTGAGTCACACAGTATTTACCTGTATGTGTTAATCGTAGGAAAATCTCAGGAGATATTGGCAATAAATCATGTCATGTTTTGTATTTAGATAATTGCTTCCTCTTGGCAGTTTTAAATCACCTTAGCTTCTTTTTATATGTTGCTGCTTGCTGACTTCACTGTTATATGATATATTCTAATGATAATATGATAAATATCTTTTTTCTCATATCTCTCAGGAGCTGTCAAAGCGTCTTGGAAAGCTCATCCAGGGAGAAATGGACCAGTACAACAGAGGGGTCATATTTACTCCAGCTTTTGTTGCTCGTCACAAAGCCAGGATACAAGGGCTTTTCAGCGCCATCACAAGGTAAACATAACACTGCTGAGAGTTTTCACCCATTGGGCCTCATGCAAGAACCTCTCATACAAACAGATTTATGGCTGTTTGTGTTTTAAGACTACTTGCTGCAGTCACCAGTTTTCTTGTACTAAGAAATTTACGAGTGGTCCAGACCTGTCATACCTATTGCCATGTACACACACATGTTCTTTCTTCACAAGGGATGTAACAGTTGTTTGACTGGAGAATCATAATGCCTTAATCTTATTGATATTTAGATATTGTAACAAAATCAACTCTTCAAAGCCAAGCTCCATTTTCAAAAACAGTTATTTTATCCCACTGAACATGGGAGATTCTGGTCTACTACTATGTTGATCATTCATTTGTTTGTGTCATTGTGTGACTTTGTTGTTTTAAATGATTAGTTTTGGATTCACCAAAGTCACATAATAAAGCAAACTAACTAACAATAGTAGACCAGCAGCTCCTGTGTTCAGTGAGGTAAAATCACTGTTTTTGTTAATGGGGTCTGGCTTCAAAGAGAGCATAGCTTCTAGTTCCCTGTCAGACAGGGCAGTGTGTTTGGGAAGTACTGAGCATACGACTAGACAAATACAATTTGGATCATACTGAATGAGTTGTATGAGAGTTAACCGATGCCTTGATATAGTTTTGATGTTGTTAAACTTGGACCCCTATGACTTCAATTTGTCAAGAATTTTCTCTGTTTTTGAATTATTTGTTCACAATGGAAGGCATGTGGAAAAATGGACAGTTTTTGTTTTCTTCATGAATTCTGTGAAGGACAGGATGATTAATTGATATATGAAGGGACATTTGGAGAGTGAAGGTTTCCTTTAGTACAAAATGACATACTGTTCACAAATTCATCATCATTATGGCTGCCATTCTTCTTATTATTTTATTTATGAGCAGATTTACATTTCAGTTTACAAGATGATCCTGTTACTCCAACAGCCTGTGGATCTTTACGCCAGTGACAGTATCATCCAGTATTGCATGCAACAGTGTAACATCACCTGAGGCTATAGCATTCTCTCATAATCTCAATGACTGTCACAGACTGCTTTATAAAGATTTTTTTCTAGCATGTCTGTCACAGCACAGTACTGCTCTAATAAATCTGTGTGTCGTTGGTAGCTGTATTGATCTTTTCTGATTGATTGGGGTATGTCCTAATACGAATTCTAACACTGCTGAACTTGCTTTGTTTTTGTCTGCTCACTTCTGACGGCAGAAACTGAAGCGCAGCAGTCTGAATTTCTTCCCTTATTCTTTGGTAACATTTTTGTGAATGAAACTTGATCGTGATCAGTGGTGAACAGGCAGCTTAAAATAGGTATTTGGGGGTGTCAATTCTGCCAATCACCCCATCTCACAAACACCAATTCAGTCATCAATAGGTGGTTTACATCAGGCTAAAAGGAGCTAAAAGGAGGACTTTACCACATGTTTGTGCAGTTAAGAGAGTTCAGTAAATGTGACTTGGAACATTCATATGAGCAAACTTGCTAAAAACAATAAGAGAGAATATGAAAATGTTCTCGCATGACGCCAAATGTTCTGAACTGTATTGCATTGTTAGTATGTTACACTAAATGCCCTCCTGTTTGACTTTATTCTGCAGGCCAACACCTGTCAGCAGCATGATCGGAACATTTGGGTTTCAGGAACATCTTCTCTACTGTAAGCAGAGACATTTGACAGTTATGTATTTGAGTGGTTATGGTGTGCATCAGTTTTTGATGTTGTGATGGGTTTTTGTTGTTGCCAGCCGTCCTGGAGGAGTTGGTGAATACTGGACGGTTGAAAGGAAGTGTGGTTGGAGGTCGGCAGGACAAAGCTGTTTACATCCCTGATATTTACGCCAAAACGCAGAATGCCTGGGTGGACTCTTTCCTCCAGCAGAACGGATATCTAGGTATGAGCTGTTTTTTTATTTTGTTGTTGTTGTTTTCAGCTTTGAGCCTCCCTTTTTCTGACTGTGCATGTGCTTGAAAAATCCCAATACAATACAAAATGTTACTCTGTGAAGCCTTGCCTCCAAACAGACATTAACTCCCCATGGCGCGTAGCATATGGTGACACATACACAACACTGTTTTAATCTCACAAGATAAAAGATGAACAGTAATGATATAACAATCCACAATATTAATAGCAATGTAAACTAAACCTGCATTGTTTAAGAGAGTTGTGTTCTATCCCTGCAACATTTCTGCAGACAGTTTTAGGATTTTCTTACAAAATAATCCAATTAGAAGAACAGCCATGATCTCAACACACCAACTTACCTGCAAATACATTCATGTTTAAAGGACTTTGTCCCTGCAGTCGTCTTCTCAGGCTGTACTGAATGACACTGTTTTACATTCGCAGCTTCTGCTGAGGTTTTCAAATGAAGCTTCGAAAGTCTGTCTTCATATACTAAAATTATTAAAAAATCCTTGAACAAAATCCTCAATTTGAAAAAAGTGATCATGCATTAAATGAGTTACACAAACCAAACCGACTTCCAAAGAGCTAGTGACGACAAAGGCCCCCTGCCGCATTGTCTGACATTGCCGTCTCAGCCAAAGAGTTGAGCTCTTAAAGACACCAGAAAGACTACAGCTGACAGCCAACCAGCACATACATTCTTCACCTGCGTGAGAGGAAATAACTCTCCATACCAGCAGACGGCAGTAGTCTGTAATCATCATTCAAAAAGGGAAACCAGAAAACTGTTATAACATCAGTTAGCACATAAACAACACAATCCAATGCTGGAAGAACAAATCATATTTACCGTGTGCCACTGAACAATAACACAAACCATCAAACCATTTTGCTAAAAAGCTCAGTGACCACAGAAAAACGAATTGCCTTATGTAACAAGTTTGTTTCGGTATCACTCCCTCTTGACTTGAGCTTTTTGTTTACTTTCCTCATTTCCATTTCTTTTCTTGTGCACTGACCTGAACTGCCAGTCACAGTGATGTCATCACTGATGGGCTCCGCTGTCTCTGACACTGATTCAACATGCTGAACCAGTCAATAAAAAGCCAGTGGGAGGCTGGCAAGGGGCAATGGTGTGGGACACATCACACCGACTAGGATGGCAGACGCTCACCGACAGCCTAACATTGACCAACGGCCAACCGTGGGCTTGGTGTGTCAGCACCTTAAATAACGTCACAAACTAGCGTACTGTAGATTGAAGCTGAATATATTTTTTTTTTAGATAAAAACATTTTGTGTATTTTGAAAATAAATACATCAATCTATTTCAGTAAATTTCAACTTGTAGACTTGACAATGCTCTGGGGTTCCTGGAAATGTTTTGACCACAAGTCAGAAAGAATCTAATCATACCAATAGTATACTACTAATAATATTAGTGTACCCTAATCTTTATCGGCAACTGTGCAGAAATACCAGGTTTAAACAGAATAAACTGATATTCAAAAAATAAAAAAAGTGACCTAATTGGTTGCAAGCATGTTTTTAGACTCTTTGATGAAAACCTGGAGGAAAACAAGTCGAGCATGAGCAGCGGTCATGTGGCTGTTTTTCTGTGAGCAGTGAGAATGTGTGTGATTTTCCAACACACATTAAATTAATAACCGTTATCACAATTAATTAAAGAAAGGTTACAAAATGCATTCTCTGGCAAATATGCAAATTCAGTCATCTTTGGCCCCAGTAATCACTAAAGCCCCCTGCTTGTATGTGGGGGTCTGGGTAGTGCTGATGATGGTTTAACTTTTTAAACTTGTGGTGGTGGCTTGCTGTGTGACCATGGCAACCACAGAAAGAACACTACAGCAAGGGGAACTATACAGGAGCTGATTATACTGTATGTGAGTTACCTGAATGACACCCCAGCAGAGAACACACATATCAGTGGACAGAAACGGTGTTATGGCAACATTAGCTTCAAAATTCAGTTATCCAATCTGGTCCAAAAAACCATGTCAATGATATAAGTTAGCAAAACTTGCTGCATTAATGGTGTCAAATTGCTAACCATTTCTTTAATGTTGAGCTACAATGTGCTCTAATCGCAGCATCTTGTTATATGTGGTTGTTTGTAGGAGTAGAGGTAGCCTCTGATTGGACAGCTATTCAGTCCTGTTGCCTTTATACTGGCACACAACGTAGTAGTTAAGGAAGACTGAGTCTTAAATTACACGGAGGCACCAGGATGTAATGTGGAGGTTCTATTCACAATGAATGGTGGTTTTACTGTTTGAATCTCTATCTGTGATGTTAGAGTAGAGGTGTGGCGTGTGTGCATTGTAGTCTAAATCAAACTGATGAAGTGTTCTTCCTGCAGAGTTCGATGCGTTGGCCAGGTTGGGGATCCCTGACCCCTCCAGCTACATTAAGAAGCGCTTCAAGTCCAACAAGCTGCTGTTCCTCAGAGCAGCCTGTGTTGGTCAGGCTCTGGTCGACCAGGTGGAGGCCTCTGTGGAGGAAGCTGTCAACTCTGGCACATGGACTGACATACAGGTGCTCACACAGCTCTGTCTTTACCAGAGTCACTAATTATTGTAAAATTATGACTTCTGTTTTTCACTCTGGCTCTCCCTCTGGCTGTTTTAGCCAATTTTGCCAAGCTGCCTGTCGATGGAGGACGTTGGGATGTTGATCAACCAGGCTATGAGAAACACAAATGTCCAGTCTGCTGCTAGAGTACTGGGAGACACAGTCGTCGTTAGTGAGAAGTTCATCAGCAGCTGCCTGTCTTTATTTGATGACACCATGCAGCAGAAAGCTCAGATGGTACAGTACAGCCTTCTGTTTGGTACACCTCCACAGAACACTCCTGTGTAGACTCAGTAAGTGCAATGTCCTAATTAACACTTTGAAAGTTCAGTGTCTGTGTTGTCTGTTTAATGTTGCTCGCAGGAAGTCAAGAACAATCCAGTGTTTGTGATCACTGAAGATGATCTGAAGCAAGCATCCATGCTGACAGAGAGCTCAGCAGTAACCTCTAAAAAGGAAAAGAGAGAAGCAGAGCGCAGGAAGAAGGCTACAGGTTGGTGAAGTCCTCCCAACCTACCTCTGAGACTAAACAAATACACACACACACACACACACACACACACACACATAGGCAGACTGTGAAATCCACTGCAGACTTGGAAACTTTTGCCACAGTTAGCCTGTTCCAGACACATTTTTTATATCTGAGTCTTAGAAAAGTTTGTCCTCTGTTTCCAGCGTCCTGAGACATGTCTGCACCTCTTTGTTAGCTGTCCCAAACTTTTCAAACACATTTGATTGCCGTGTTGCCAAAAACAGGATGTGCTGGTTGTTGGGTCACCTTGGAGACAAGTTTTGAGACATTTGTCAAGTTTTTATGTCATTCTGTAGTTTCCCAGTAGTCTTCCTTGTGTGTTCAAATCTGAAAATTCTAATTTTGTTCTTAGTATGTATGTTTTAGCACCAAAATGCTAGTATTTTCCCTAGCCCTTCTAAAAACTTTTCCCCATGTGACGTTCCGGTATGATGACATTGCAGACAGGAGTACCAGCACGGAAGCTTTGCAGTGTACTGCTGTGGATGCCACATTATTTGGTTACGAAAATCACAAAATCAGACAAACAATTGAAGCAGCTGGTAGACCAATAACTCCTGTGTGAGGTGTAATTACTCTTTCTGTCAAAGGAGTTTGGTTGCTTTAAAGAAAGAGATATAACGGCTTCAGTTCCCTGTTTTATTATCAATATAATAGTAAACAAACTTCTTGATTTTGCTGCAGCCTGCAATGGTGAAACAGGCTACAGTGTAACCGCTCCGGCCTTTATGCACCATCAATTTAAATCCACTGACAGGTAGTGATGGCCAAATGAAGCCTCATGAAGCATTTTCTCTATTTTATGAGCCCACTAGATGGTGTTTTTGGTTCAACAAAAGGTTGAAAGCACAGTGAATTGCCATTCTCTAGCCTTTTTCATTAAACCAAGAGCGCAATCTAGTGGGCTCAGAAAATAAAGAAAATGCTTCATTAGGCTTCATTTGGCCATCACTACTGACAGGCTCAGATTGTTATTCTGAGCGTCTGATAACATTTTGGAAAGGATCCCCACAGAGATAGACATTGTGTTCAAGTGCAAGATCCTTTTTGTTTGACCAGACCTGAAATCACTATTTCCAAACCC
>JAPZEB010000010.1:2271521-2286865 GCA_029783705.1 Chaetodon striatus
TTGATACAACGGCATAACAAATATCATTGGTAGCTCAGTCGGTCTTAAATAACTACTTACTTCACAATTTTTAAATAAATATTTAATTTTCATCTAAAAAAAATTGCAAATACAAACAGACTAACAAACATCCTCAACCCACAGAAAAAATAGCCAGATTAACATTTAGCCTATTTCATAAACAGAAAGAAAAAATGGCCAATAATAACATGGTGACTCAAAGGCAACGGGACTTCCAGTGTAGATAGTCTCAAAAATCTCAAAAATATCAGCTATCATCTGCTGTATGAGGAGCAAGTCTACATGACGTGCTGCCATCTGTAACTTCAATTAAATTAAATTAAGCATGAGACTGCAGTTACTTTCAGTACAGCCACCATGTTTTCAGCCTCTCAAAATGGGAAATAAATACCTGTTCAAGTTAACTACAATGACAGAAATGAAAACTGTACGTTTCACCAGTATTGCAGCCTCTTTGATTGGATGCAAAAACATCTTCCACACACTAAGTCCAGTTGCCTTCACCTGTCGGACATCCCATGACCCACTGAAAATCTTCATACACCCTGATTGTTGTAGAACCTCAGAGCTAAACGGGAAGTCAAAACAACATTAGCACTGCATTAAAACACTGCAGGGGCTTCCATGCAAAGGGCTCCAGCAAGGAAGTGCAAGGTCATCAGGCAAAAAGTAGACCCTGACTCAACTCTTGCAATGTAATCTGGCAATGTACTGCACCTGCCAAACAAATACGTAGCGCACACTGGTAGATAATTCTGTAATGAGAACAGTGTAACTCACAGTCATCAAGATAGAAGGGAAAATGATAATGGATGAACTTCCCAGGGTAGGGCTGGGTATTGAACCTCAATGCCTATTGGTGTAGACTGCAGGAAACAGCTTTAAAACACAGAAATGTGTTAGCATTTCAGGAAGTCGATGGGTTTTTTTGAATGGGTTTTTGGTTAGATGCCTGAAATAACAATAAATCTGTGGTTAACACAAGCTTACGAGATTTTCTTGTTTTGTTCTACGACATAAAATACGTCAGTAAATACACCACTCGTTAATTTTTGAAGATTTTATGTGTCTTCAAAGTCAGGTTGCTAACAAGTGGCTAAATGCGACTACAGGACGTCATCACTGCCACTGCGAACACAGCTTTACAGCCTTGTTGTGGTGGTTACAATGAAGTCAAGTGACCATGGTATAACTAATTTATAAGCTAACTTGGCTTTTATCTTAAAAAAAAAATGGAAATATCCAATTGGTAGTTTTTGCACAGGGAACCAGGGCAATGCTTCTACTTCTAGTCGGCCTACAAAAAAGGTCATCCCTGCAGCATTACATTGGGTACTACATTGTGTCTATGGTACCAAAAGCAGACAGGGAATTTCTAGTCAGATTCATATAGCTGTTATCAAGGTTCCCATAAAAGCTAGTGAGTCAAACGTGAGTTAAGAATATCTCATCACAGACAGCGAGTATCGGATTTATATTAACATTTTTCCACTGTTATGCTGTATTTCATTTAGGCAAAGTTCTTGTTCTTTACATTTAACATTTGACAAGTTTGACTTCTTTTGTCAAATACAAAGAGTTTTGTAGAAAGTCACATTCATATTGCTTACGTAAGGTATCAAGAACATCCTGTTATGGCACTGAAACTTGGGGAATGTATCAGAACATTTCAAACAACAGTGTTGTCATGAATATCTATTTATCAATACCTTTAACTCTGAATATTTAAAGTAGTTTCAATACTTATTTTCAGCAGTATTGACACTACTACACGCTCTCTCTTATTGTTCATGTTTACTACCGGCATTCTGCTGTTCACTGCTACTACAAAAAGTCATCATTGTCATGTTATAGCTGTACTATGTTTATCTTTTACTGAAAAAAATCGAATTGAATTTCGATATTTTTCAAGGTACGGCATCTAAGTTAGAAATTCCAGTGTCATCACAGCACTATCAAACAATACCCAGCCCTATTTCAGTAAAATCCTGTCTAAAAATATTATAAACCATGTTGTACAGGTGTTTTGGTATCTGATGAGCTTTAAAACTCATAGATGTTTAACACAATCTGGACTTCCCGGATTATATTTAATTTTCTCACTGGTAAACTATGGCAACAGTCCCCCACCAATGCAGCCCCTTGCCTTTTTTAATGCAGTGCTGTTTTCATTCTGCTAAGAGAAGCATACCACCAAACAACAAAACAGGCCCAGAACTGCAAGGTAGATGATGTAAAGATGAGTTTTTAACAGTGTTGAAGTGTTTGAGGGTGGACTTTTCCTTTAGACCACTGAGCGATGCTCTCCACACACATACACTGCGCTCGGCTGTATGCGCCTCTTTGTGTTGCCTGGCAGCTGAGGAAGAAACTTGAAGTACTTGGGCATCAGATCAAGGCAGGCGTCGCGGAACTTCTTGATCCGCCAGTAGTAAATAAGAGGGTTTAGGGCTGACTTGAGGTAGCACAACCACAGGACCCATGTGCTAATTTGAAAAAAGCTGTCTTTGTGGTAGAAGCCGTCGCTGAAGGTCGCTACCAGACTGTAGGCAGTGAAGGGTGCCCAGCACACTGTAAACACAGAGAAGAGGATGAGGATGGTGGTGAAGGCACGGGTCTTGAAGCTCATGTCTATGTTCATTTGGAAGGGCCTCTGGAGGCTCAGCAGGCCCAGTTTGCTGGCCTGGCTCAGACAGATGCTGTCTGGGTGGCTGTGGATGCGGATGGCGTTGTGGCGGATGGTGTTCAGGATCCCCATAAATGTGTACAGCATGACCATGAAAGGCAGAAAGAAGAAGACTAGCATTAGTATCAATACATAGGTGTGGTAACCAGGCTCAACGCTGTAGCCAAATACGCACTGAGGAGCCCTGGGAGGGATCTGGAGGGGAGGGGAACCGACAGCCAGGGGGAAAGAGAAAATGAAAGAGAGTCCCCATGTGACCACTATGAGCACTTTAGCTCTCTGTGGACTCAGCTTATCTTGCTTCTGGACAATAATAAGAAAGCGGTCTATGCTTATTATAAGCAGTATAGCCACACCCTCCATCACAAAGAACCAAAACAGCATGGCCGAAACTCGACAGAAAACGTCTCCGAAAATCCACTGGGTGGTCACAACGGTAACCAGAGCGAAGGGCATGTTCAGGATGGCCAGCATCATGTCTGCAAACGCCAGACTCGCCAGGAGGATGTTGATGGCCGACCGCATGGCAGATCTCTGGTACACCATCAGGCACACCACCACATTTCCCAGCAGAGCCAATAGCAGGATGGCGACCATGACGAAGCAGAAGAAGACCTGCAGAGGTAGGCCAACGCCTTGCAGGTTCTCTGGGGCCTCCACTGTCGGCGTGACCGGCTCCGAGGGCGACCGGGAGCCCATGGAGATATTCTCCATCGACGGCCTCTCAGAAAGGTTCAGCAGCCCCGTAACGAGGCAGCAGAGACTGGCGTTAATGTCCCCTGCCTCTGGGAGGGGAGCAGTAGTGGAGTGAACCATTCTTCCCCAGGGTGAACAGGCATCGTTGCTGGTGAGCTCACACTAAACACGATGCCATAGGTGCAGATATTCCTAGCTCAAGGTGACATGGCGGCATCTTCATGGCTGCAAGACCCTAAAATGTACACAAAAATGTAATGAATGCCAGGTAAATCAAGAAAGGGCATGTGAAAGCATAATTCCCATCAAAATTCCCCTTGGAGTTGTAATGACAGTGAGCCTGTAATCCATTCAGGGTTATACGCCTGCATCTCCCCAATTAATTCACACTGCCATGATCTCTCTCAAACCTGCAGTCTACCAGAATGAGACAAATTATTCAGATTGACACTAAAGCAGTGTTCGGATGCTAAACTTAGTTTCAAGGTGTTTGAATTTGCATGCCAGACATTTCCAATCGATTTATATGCAGACTATCTCACTTCCTATAACAGAGGGTAATCACTATTCGTTCAACTTCCAATTTTGTACGTATCAATGCATGACGGATTCAATTACAATGTCATGATTAAAGATAAAATGAACCGTGGAACTTGCACACTTAAGTCTTCCCTTCATTTTTCTAGGCTTCTCTACAACTTGGTGCGTCAGAAAAAGTGTGTAGGCTGAATTTTGTGCACTTTATGACCTTAAATAAAGTTTGAACATCTGAAATTAATCTAAATGCTAATAACAATTAAAGTTTAAAAAAAAGTCAACATTTTGGGAAACAGGTTTATTCACTTTCAAAGTGAGTGAGAGAGAAGATAGATCAATGCCCGTCTCAATCAATGCCCGTCTTATGTCTGTGCAGTAAGTAGTTTTGTAACTACATAAAGTTAAGAAACACAATTTGCCATTTTACAGGGAACTGTGGAATGGAACTATTTCTTGGCAAACAACAGCCAGGTGCAGTGACTGTGCACAGCTTCTTGTCGTCACTGTGAGGTTGCCATGTTTGGTACCACCAAGCCTGTAAAGACCAAAACCTGTGCTAACTACATGTATCTAGAAAACCACAGTGTAGTTGGAGATGCAGCACAGAGGTGCTGGGTGAATGAATACACTGCCGTTCATCAACAAATAGTTACTAAGTATGGCTTCCTCTGAAAATAGAAATGATTGTTTTTACATTTCTGTTTGTGCACGAATTCAATAAACAAGGTACAACATGTTAATTGGTAACCTTAAGAGGTGTTGGTATAGGCCAACTTTTTAAACCTAGCCTGGACAGAGCCAGGCTAGCTGTTTCTCCCTTCTCTTTTCCTGTCTTTATGCTAAGCTAAGCTACGCTGAGCTAACCTTGTCCTGACAATGGCTCAGTTCTTAACACACAGATATGAGAGTGCTATTAAAGTTGGAGAAGGCAGTTTTCTGGAAAGGAAAAACAAACGAGCCCAGGATTATAGAATACACCCTCTTCCTGTAGATGTCCCCTCTCAATCTTAAGCTCCTCCCACTAGATGACCATGGGCATATGCATGCACTTTATGCAGTAACCCGGTGTTTGCCATACACTGATTTATTAAATCTTGTTTCATTGTAGAGCTCTCTCTGTTTATCATACCATGCATGAGGCAAGAATTAGCCAGTTACCACACCACATAGTCCCTCAGCCTCATGCCCCGCCACTGTGGACTGCTTCACCCAGGTGAGAGTGGGTAGCAGCTCTGGGGGATGGACATTTGGTCAGCAGCTGTTGCAAATCAAGGCTTTCACTGAAGTTACGTGTATGCACATTTGCATTTATAGAACAGCCAAAACGAATGCCCTCTTTCTAAAATGACCTATGTTGGGCCGAAGTTTCCCATAGTGGCCTAGTTTTCCTAAAGCCTGAAAACAGAGCCAAGGGGAGATGCAGAAGTTGAGTTTTGTCCCAGATCACTTGAATTAAAATTTGTTCAAAGTTTATAATGGGATTTTTGACGCCAAAAAAACTGCCTACCCCAGCTTTAGTCTTCTCATTTCATGTCAGAAATAAAGACAACACTGTATTTCCCAAAATAATAAAGTAAACTATGAAAAAAAATTAACAGGAAAGCATGTGCCTTAAAAGAAATAAAACATCTCCCCTGTTTGCCTGAAATGTGATAAGAAACCCCGTGAAAGTGCTTTTCTTAACTGTTGCCAGTAACCAACAGCCAGTGTTCAACTGGGGACAAGTCAAATACTGCAATAAAAACCCCTTATCACTTGTATAAACATTGGACACTGTTATTTCAGACTGCCTGGTATCATTTACAATGGCTAAGCAGCAAATGCCAAATAATAAATGTACTGCAGAAAAGAGTCCATTTGTAAATAATTAAAATGATTCATTTGCGCATAAAGTTTTTCATTAGTTTGTATTCTTGTGTGGGTGTAAAAATCAAGCAAATACAATTATAGGCAATAATTATGAGAAGATTGGATGTCAGTCTTTTCTGTATCCATGTTAGGTTGGATGTTGCTTTGATACCTGGATATGTAGCCATTCAACAGATAGCGTTATCTCATGTCACCAGGACAGTCAAGAGAGAAAAGGCTGTGGTAAGAAGATAAACAGACTGGCGGCAGTGAAGCTGGGAAGACTTTGCTGTATTCACATGACGATGACAAGCGTATTATCTGCTGCAATTACCCACTGCTCCATCACAATGAAGACCTGGTGAATGAGGGCAAATAAGAAAGTGGTTCAATCTTGGCCTAGTTCCTGCTCCATTCACCTCACATCCATACACAGCATATTTTCTAAAGGACATGGGCCTTGCGGATTACAATACTGAACATACGGTGCAGCAGTCTACCTCTACAGGGAAGGTAATACCTCATCTCCTTCCCTTCCTTTAGGGGTGGAGTGACCTAAAATGTTAAAATAGCCACTTCAGCCTCCAAGCAATCAAGTAAACCTGCAGTAAAAACAGATGATCGGGTACTCAGTGTTCTAAACACTGCGAATTGTTTGAATACTGTATGTGGCAACGCAATTATGCAACGGAGAATTGCAGAGAGAATATGCTGAGAGCTTTTCAGCTACATCTTGTAACCTTGAATCGCTAGGAAGTAGAGTTAGGAGACAAAAGGTGTACTGGAAACCTGCCTAGTTAATCCAGAGTGGTAAGATATACTGGTTTATGGCCACAACAACCTGTCAGACTGAACATCATTTATGTCAGATGGCACTGTTAAACACAGATGATGTGTCCCTGAGGCCTATGTCTGATTTTTGCATATTTACCAATGTAAGTGTTCGTGGAGATTAATGGTTACAGCAGATTCTATAAAATAGTATCTGTGGAAAGAAATGAATTTGTAAAATGTATTAATTATAATCTGCAAACACCACACTATTGCAGGCATTGCTTGGATTGAGACTATAGACATATGGAAGCAAAGAGAGGCCATGATAAATGGAATTTTTAAACAACTGAATACCTAACTGTGAACCTTGGGATGTCCCTTTTCTTTACAACTTGAAGTTTAGCATGAAAAGAAAAAAACCTAATAATGGTTGCAGTATATACATATAACATTATATGGGTTGAGAGCTGTTTGTAAAATGTACAGTCTATCTGACCCACTGCACATCATGTCCCCTTATCAGTAAACTAGCTTACTGTTGTTCTGCTAACTAACACAAAATAGGAAACACTAACAAGTCCTGCTAATCAGAAAATTGAAGCACTTGCCTTAAGGTAATGTTAGTTTTTCACTCAAGCGAGGCAGAGGAGGCACTGCAGATACAGAAAATAATTTCCTCTACATTCTAGTTTAAAACTGGCTACGTGGGCTGTGTTGGAATTTATTCAACAAACAAATTACCTGTTAGATTTATTCAAAGTTTACTTTTGACGGAGTGACAGCCCTTACCATATCTGAATACTTAATGTTTCACTCCTATAAAATACCACTGAATACATAGCAATGAAATATGCCAATTTTTTATCTTGAATTTTGCTGTCAAATTTTCCAACATCACTTGATTTCTCAAGTTAATGCGACTTTTCAAATAAAAAAAATCACAACCCAATCACCAGAAAAATGTTTGCATTGTACATTTCTACAATCCATGGATGTGTTACATTTGTACGTTATGTAAGTGGAAACGTTGAAACTTTACGTTTCAGTGCTGTGGTAAACGTGTGGTTAGGTTCAGGTGCAAAAATCGATTTGCTTACGAATAGGAAATATCATGTTTTGGCTTGAAATACATGGTTTAAGGAGCACAATCCCCACTAAAAAAGCAACAATGTTGGTAAAAAACAACCATTTTTTGTGGCATTACTTCCATGGGAAACATAGTGATGTCAACGTAAAAACAAACTTTTTTGTTGGCACTATCATCACTGAAAGATTGTGATGGGCCTCTACAAAACATCCACATTTTGGGGCTAAAAAGCTGCTGGAAACATAGTGATGGTTCTCTGAAAGACATCCACTTTTGGGGGTTAAAAAGCTGCTTGAAACAAGGTGATGGTTCTCTGAAAAAGATCCACATTTGGGGGATAAAGAGTTGCTGAAAACACATTTATGGGTCTTTAAAAAAAGATCAACATTTGGGGGCTAAAGAGTTGCTGAAAACACATTGATGGGTCTTTAAAAAACATCCACATTTAGGGGCTAGAAATACACTGGAAAAACAGTGATGGGTCTCTAAAACACACCCACATTTGGGGGCTAGAACCCAGCTGGAAAAACAATGATAGGTCTCTAAAAAACATCCACATTTGAGGGCTAAAAAGCCGCTGGAAACAAGATGACGGTTTCTAAAAAGCATCCACATTTGAGGGCTAAAATACTGCTGAAAAAAACAGTGATGGGTCTCTAAAACACACTCACATTTTGGGGCTAAACCCCCCCTGGAAAAACAGTGACATGTTGGTAGAAAAACATCCACATTTGGGGAGATGATGGTTAACAAAAACACCCATGTTAGAGAGCTGAAAAGCTGCTGAAAACAGCAAATGGTCGGTAAAATACATCCCCATTTTGTGGCTAAAAAAAACGCTGGAAACACAGTGAAGACTCACTAACTACTTTTGTCATTTGTTGGTCTTGAACAGTGGACTGTAGCCTGATGACACGCCATCCACCATCCCCTCCACCTCTCAATGACAAAGTCAGCTCATACACTATGTCACTTTAGAAACACTGATAAGACGTGTATGAAACATGCAAATGTAAAGTCTTCTTGGTTTGCAGAATCGTACGATGCCAACATTTTCTTCTGGCGAATGGGCCAAAAAAAAAAAATAATCACCTACAGAGAATAGTTTTTTTCAATAGTATACTATTGAACAGTTAAGTATTGAATTTGTGGACAATATTGACATATATTTACAATTGTAAATTGTAAATTGTAATTGTGTTTTTGAAAATGCAAAACTCAACTTCTACAAATTAATCAATTCAGACAGATTTTCAAAGCAAAACATTTCAATGGTATAAAGTCAGTGGCATTTAAACTTTATCATTTAGTATTCTGTGGTGACTAAATTCCACTATTAGGTATTCAGTTGCATAAAAGATCAATTAGGCGCGAGGATTAAAGGGTGTCTTTGCTTGAATATTTGTCATTTAATTCTCTGTGTAGAACATGTTTTATTAGTGTTGACACCAAGCCTAGTTTGTTTTCTTTTTGTGTAAGGTTTGGTATGTGCTGTTGTACACAGAACATATATATCAGTGCAGTTTTCTGATTGTAACAAATTCTAAGCTAGCAAGTGGCCATTTGTTGGCCACATGATGCTGGTGTCCCTGGAGGAGAGATTCAGATTGAATTATATTCACAAGGCAAATCACATCCGAGCATTTCGACAACTGATGAGTAAATCTGTGAGAAAAGCTCAAAGGTGTCTGAAAATTGACTGGTGTGTTAGGAAGATCAATGCCAAATAGAATTACACCTCATTCAGACCAGGCTTTCACTTCATCGACCACCAATAAGAGTAATTCAGGCCAACCCCGGCAGCCCCACTGCTCGCCTTTACTCTGACAGTGTGATAGCTTATTTTGAGGAGATAGAGGAATTTATACAGCCTCCTCTGTTCCGTTGTTATGCCACCAAAATGGTAGAGACGACAAACAGTGATTCATGGAGAGTCCATGGAGAGTTACATCTCTGTGGACGACGAGAGAGAGCAGTGGGTGTTTGTAGCACAGAGCCTACATGTACAGCTTCATGCCGGGATTTAAGCGACATACATGAGAAATAATATTGTCACTGTGTTGCTGACAGACCCTGGTTGGGTTTCCTTTGATATTACCTGCTTCAGTCTCCCATGTTGGAGCTCAGGAGCGGGTGAAGTGCTACAGCTCAGCCGTCTAAATGGTGCATCTCGCCGCCCAAAACGCTTCCTCCTCCTCGTTGTAGTCAACAAATAAAACAGTTCTTCTGCCAGACAAGCAGGCCAGAGATGTTTTAGAAAATATAGACCCTTAGCTGTGTGATTTTAATCAACAGTGCGACAGCCGGTGATGCCTCTAACGTTACCTACACAGCTGAAGTCGTAGTTAAAGTAAAAAAAAATCCGCATTTGGTCAGTCCCGCTTTGTTTCCAGAGGTGCGCGAGCGACACCGCATTGATTATCCATGTCTTTATGGCGTGAGTAAATATAAAGCTTCTTTTTCATCCTTCTTCCTTCATACAGATGTGAGATGTTAGCAGCCCCTCCTCCAGCACCGAATGTATCGGGCTATGTATTGTATGTAGCCCAAATTATCAGCACACTGTTACAAACTACACTCACAGTCGGCATTATGCAGCAAGGCACCGAGAGTAAACAAACACCACTTCCGGTCTGGACTTTCAAAATAAAGAGGAGGTAGAGCCCAAACAAAAAGTGCATGTGGAAGATTGATCTGTCAGAAAAACAAACTGAAAATGTTTGCTACTACGTTTGGCTTAATTGTCATTTTTAAACAACTGACACCTGTTTACGAGGGGGACAAACAGGACAGCAGCTACTGAGGATTCAGTTATATCCTGGATAAGATTACAGAAATGCCAGGGTTGGTTTAATGATATAGCTACGAATTTACATTATACAGTTACACACATTAGACTTTGGCAGCTGATCTTTTTAGATGCTTTTAGGCAAAAAAAAAACAAAAAAACATTTCATTTAAAGGTCCAATGTGTAGGATTTGGGGCCATCTATTGGTAGAAATAGTGGAGGCCTATAATATTCATAACTGTGTTATCAGACACGTATAATAACCTGAAAATAAGAATTGCTGTGGGGGGGTTTTTTTTACCTTAGAATGACTGGTTTTTATCTTCATGTGGAGCAGTTTCTCCTACACAGAGTCCGCCATTTTGTTCTCCAGTAGTCTAGAACGGACAAACCACACATTTACACAAAGATAGCGCTATAGGGCTGCTACGAAGTCCTTGCTTCATGCCAGCTTTGCATTTTACACAGCACCGAACAAAGGCTGCATCATGCTGCTCCAGTGTGTGATTTCAGACAGCATATAGAATCAGAGGAAGTGTGACATTGAACACAACAGCATACGGCTGTAATGTGACATAAAACGTATGTGTCGGCAGCACTATATAAACAATAACAATGGCATTAACATGGCAATAACAATTATTTACCATTCCTGTTATACAGCTGCTGATCTCGTCCTCTGCTCACAGGGTAAGGAGCTCCCAGACCTCCTTGTTTTCCCAATTTGTGGACATTTTCAGCTGCTGCACTTCTTCTTTGAGTTAGCAACTAACTGCTATAGGCTTTAAATCTCCCTCTTTAGGTCGCACGCATAACATGATCCCGACCTACTGGCTGTCCCGTTTATACAGACATGGTTTCGGCGCTGTTACAGAATGACAAGGAGACATAGCTGCGTGAAATTCCCAACTTGAGCAGGCAGTGTAAAGGAGCTATTGGCTCTAGATAGGGCCATTGTATTGGCTATAGTTTTCCTACATGCTTGGCACGTGGTAGAAATTTCAGTTCAACCTCACCACTAGATGCTTCTAAGTAATACACACCAGACCTTTAATGTTTAACATGCTCCACATGAAATACATGTCTGGAAGTGTAGAGGATTTTAACATCATAATGGAGAGAGATATGTCTCTATTTGCTGAAAATGTAACACAACAGTTAAAACCATGACCACAGTATTTCTCAAATCCTGGCTACGCCGTCGCACGAATACTAGACAACTAACATAGGCTATTTAAGTACAAGACTACCAGACTAGAATACTTTTCATATCTGTTACAATAAAAGTGTAATGTAATTACACTTTCAACTCACTCAACTTCACTGTTTTAAAAGAATATATATCTATAGCCTAGCTGAAGCTTGATTTTTTATTAACTCCCATGACCCCAATCAGCACTTTTATTTTAGTTTTCTGGACAAATTTTCTTAAAGCGAGTTTTATTTTGAAGGCAAAGCAGCACAGCTTCCGGCAGTGCTTGTGCTCTCTGTAGTGAGTTTGCTGCAGCTTTGTATTCAGTGATAACTGACACTCACAGAAGCCAGTTGCATGGACAGAAGTGGACTTTTTAGTAGTATACGCCCCATTTTCAGCATCGTCCAATAGAAACAACCAACGACCAAAAGAGGGCGTGACCCGGTTGGAGGAAGTGCATTTTTGGGCACATGCGGGTGTGCGTGGTGGGTGGCAGAGATGACAAATGGAGGCTGTTATTGCAAAAGTAAGCTGAGTGATATCAACATTTCATTTACTGTGTTTACTGTGTGGTTGGGCTATGAAAATGATCTGAATGTGATTTCAACACAGCAGTGATGGTTACAGGTTACACTGCAGATATATGTGTGACTTGGTGGGTTGACTCCAATGAGATGAAGGTGAAACATAAGGCTAATTCACAAACATTCAGAATGAAAAAATGAAATAACATGAAGAACGAAGAATCTTTATTTTTCAAAAAGTGTGCGTGATTGCAGCGCATTGGTGCAAATTCCAAGTTCATTCTCCCACACATATACTTCATGCTGCTGAGACGTATTACTTCCATGGTATGTTTGCTTGAGGCTCCTGCTATTCCAGCACTGGCTGCCATTTGAAACCATACCAACAAATACATTTCCAAACTTCCACATTAATAGCAATAAAACTGTGATATGGGCTGCCTGTCTTTCTGTAAGCTGTTTAAAAAATGACTCATAAATATCTAAAAAAAACTATGTTATAAATCAAAGTAAAAACTGAATGGTCACTGTTTGATCATAAACTGTTGAATCAAAGGTTTTAGTGTTCCTGCTTTGTGAATTTCTCTGTGTAATTAACTTGCAGTTGTAACACTGGAGGCAAATTAGCTGGCAGTGTGTAATGACTACCAAGACACATTGTGAGCCGATCACTCAAATCACTTGCGGAGGTGGTCTGGGATGCATTTGACCACATAACTTTTGCAGTGTAAATGCTTAAGTGTTCTGACGCATCCCTGACAAGGATTACATCATCAATGCAGGACATGGTGGTTGTTTTGGTGACAGCGTGCTAACATTCTCTAACTTGCCCATTTTAGTTGGAAAAAATGTTGCGTGACTGCTAGTGATGGCCAAATGAAGCCTCGTGAAGCATTTTCTTTATTTTCTGAGCCAACTAGATGGCGCTCTTGGTTTTAAGAGAGAGGCTCAAAGAATAGCAATTCACTGTGCTTTCAACCTTTTGTTGAACAAAAAGCACTATCTAGTGAGCTCAGAAAATAAAGAAAATGCTTCATGAGGCTTCATTTGGCCATCACTAGTGACCACCCATCATTTTGCCCTAATAAAAGGAGATGTGATGGATTCTGCTGACAGCGATATCTCCAGCTGTACCTACACAACCTCTAAGGGCAGTGGCCTTTGACCTTCTCATGGATGTGATGTAGGCAGTAATGAAATCTGAACACAAGTGGTCAGCTGGAGACACGTTCTATACAAGGGTGTGAACAGAGACATGTCTCGGCTGTCCACTCGTGCTCAGATCACTGAAACACACGTTAATAGCGGGTGCAAGCAGGGTGTCTTACATGTGTCAGTGGGAAAAGCACAGGTGTAAATAATAAAATAAACAATGGCTGAATTCCATATAGCTGCTGGTTTTGTTCACACTGGTTCACTGTCACACCTTACTGGGAAACTTAAATGCACCAGAGCTATTGTTAATATTAGTTACACCTGTGCTTTTCCTGCAATGACGAGTTCAAGTGTCTGCTGTGAAAAGGTAACACTTACTGTACCTTAATTTTTTGGTTACTTACTGGTCAACAAACAGTGATATATCTGTGAGAAGCTAATATATATGCATATCATTTTAAGAGATGGCAGTGAAGTTCAGCCATGGGCAAAGACCAGCCTGGCACAGAACGAGCCACAACAGGTGCAGGTTACACGTCCCTCTTCACATGGGGGCAGCATTAAATGTTATGAGGTCAGTTATTGGGATTTAAATGAGCCATGTATGCACACTATCATCTTTGGTTTGGTGACTCATTATCAGACCCAAACAGAATCTGATGATTCTCTAAAGACTTTTCATCCTCCAGAATGAAAATATGTTGGATTTAGCAAAATGTTTTTCTTTTTCTTTTTCTTTTGCGCTTGTAGTGAGATGAACAATATTCATTTCAGATGTGTTTTTTTTTTTTTAAATCCTTCAAAAATTTCCTTATCACTGAAAAGTTTTCCAGCCCCTCCTGGATGTTGCGATGTCATGATCAAACCAATTAACGCAAACTCACTGAATCCCTGTGACTTCTGCATGACTTGCTAATTCTGTCCAATCGCTGCAGCTTTTCTGCAGATTTCACCAATGATTGTAGTTTCCTGTGAGTTTCACCAATCATAGCAGTTCCCTGCATAACATTATCAAACTCACTTGTTTCTAGTTGTAAAGATGCAGATATGTGCGACATAATCAGTGTGGAACTGGACCAAGTTGCCTTCCGCTTTTTATGAATTATACAAAAAAAAAAAAAAAAAAAAAAAACACTCCCGAATTTTATACCAGAAAGCGCAGAAAAACACTGCAATACACATAGTAATTTGTAGAAAAGCTGCAGTGAAGTCAGGTATTTTTGGCTGCAACAATCCAGAAAAAAACTGCTAAATCCTGGAAGGACTGGTTCAATATAAACCTGATAGTGATAATTTCAATGTCTGTCAAAGAGCCAAATATGTTTGCTGGCAGGTCAGATTTGGCCCACGTCACTGTTTGCCAACCACTTAGCTACCAACTCTATTTTCTTTCTTTATCCAAAACTCAGTCCAGAATATCTATTAGAAATCTGTCACTGAAAACCACAGTGGAGTAACAATAATGTCTGTTAGCCTATAAAAGATGTCTCTGCTGGACTGCTTGGTGGGACAGACATGATTGATGGACACAAACACTTTCCCTAGCTGGATGCTATTATATGCCTTGTAAATGACAATATGCTCACAGACAGACAGAAACTCATATACACGACAAACACCCAAATATTAAAATGGACTGGATCAGAGATTTCACAAACCTTGACAACAAACTACAGACTGCTCAGATGAATTAATATCAGATAAACAGCATGCTGATGTCAACAGCTTATAACAAAGGATCTTTGACTTGTCATACTGAAATTAATGGCTATGAATAATGCAAAACACTGTTTCTGCTGGACAGATATTGAAGCTATATAGCCTACAGTCTTTCAGTCCATTAAGCAATAGTTCAATATTTTGGGAAGTATGCTTACTTGTGTCCATTTCCCGAGAATGAGCTGTGATGAGTACAGCAGTTGAGCTGGAGTTATGACTAGTGATGGCCACATGAGGCCTCATGAAGCATTTTCTTTATTTTCTGAGCCCACTAGATGGCACTTTTTGTTCAACAAAAGGTTGAAAGCACACT